>JBBDHG010000054.1:5852500-6225559 GCA_037951165.1 Lophius americanus
AAACAACCAGACACACAAACAGACACACAAACAGAAAAACAAACAGACAAACAAACAGACACACAAACAGACAAACAAACAGACAAACAAACAGACACACAAACAGACAAACAAACAGACAAACAAACAGACACACAAACAGACAAACAAACAGACAAACAAACAGACACACAAACAGACAAACAAACAGACAAACAAACAGACACACAAACAGACAAACAAACAGACACACAAACAGACACACAAACAGACACACAAACAGACACACAAACAGACACACAAACAGACACACAAAGGAAATAACACAACCTTCTCAGCGAAGGTAATTCATATACTTTTGTTGAATTTTATGAACACCTCTGACTTACAGATCAATCTTTCAGCATCTTATCAACCTAGTAACATCTCACAACTTGAGTAAATTCTTAAATATTTGCACGCTGACTAATCATTGTTAGCCTTGCATTAAAAAAGGCTGAGATCACGTTACGGGATTAGAGCCCTCTGATTTCTACTGTTCAGGTTGGAGACGACATCGCTCTGAAAACCTCCCAGGACTCTGTAAAGGAGTGAATGCACACTTCATGGCATGGCTACTCTTAAAATGGAACTGATGTTCTATAAATAATTGCAAAGTTACAAACATCAGCCTCACAATCACTGCCATTGAATGATATTCATTTGGCATAAGTCAGTTTCATTTCTGTGTGCTTTTCATCAGAAATGGCTTAAAAAGTAGAGTTAGTCTGAATTTTTCATGCCGAGGGCTTACAGGGGGACAGCGGTCCTTGTTCCTCACTCGCAGACATCTGACAGTGCATGGCAGCAGAAATAACAAAATGATCACAAACCCCAACTGCACTCCCCGGGTCACACAGGGTCATTAAATTTTAAAGAGACTAGCATCAAACCAAACAGTTGATAACAGGTCAGTAGGAGGTGATAAGAGAAGTTTTGGTAGGGACCTGGTGGAGATTATGCCTTCCACTTACTTTGTGATTCCTGACATTATGTACTCAGCATTTGCTAAGCTAAATGCTACGCATCAGGAGTTACTCTCCGAAGAAGGCAGTTTTCCACATACAGAAGTGGAAGAAGAGGAAATTACTATAATTATGTGTGAATTTTACATGCCCTTATCTGTATTTGTGTTTTTCTATTTTTATTTGTTTTTCAAGGAGAAGTTCATTCGAGCATTGGAGATAGCTTTTGGTTCAGCCCCCCAAACATAGATTTATTTTTTTCCATAGGAGTGTGTTAATTACTATACTGTCAAGCTGACAGGAGTAACAAGACGGGAAGATAAAAATAACCTACTGTCTTTCACACGGGATTTAGGACATTACAACAAACTGCATGCGGAATAATATTTATATAGAAAATAATCTAATAAAGTTTAAATTAAAAAAAACAAGTAAGTGCACTGTGGATCACACAATTCCTCATTTATAAGGCAAATTCCGTATCTGTTATTCAGTTGTTTATTTTTCTGTAAACTGCATAAATGTGTAAATACGGAATGTTGGGAATTTAATACGCTAGATTCCTTTTTTTCTTTTTTGTAGATTTCGGCTATAAATAATAAGTACAAACTCATGGACAAAAAGCATAGATGTTGTTTCAGTAATAGACTTTTTATGTTTAAAGAACTAAATAATTGCATCTTTAACAATTACAATGAGTGAGTTTTATTGCATTAATGTTATAGTAAATGGTCTTGTGATCACATAATTGTGTTACGTAAATTCAACATAACTGTGTTTAAAAAAGGTTCACAGAAAGAATTGTGTTTAGTTCAGGTAACGTGGATGTGTTCAGTAATTACATCATTATCTATCTATCTATCTATCTATCTATCTATCTATCTATCTATCTATCTATCTATCTATCTATCTATCTATCTATCTATCTATCTATCTATCTATCTATCTATATATCTATCTATCTATCTATCTATCTATCTGTCTGTCTGTCTGTCTGTCTGTCTGTCTGTCTGTCTATCTATCTATCTAATATAACTGTATGATGTAGCACTTAATTACACTATTAATAGGTATTCCGTAATAATTAGTTTTCTAATATTTTCCACATGTATTCAGCCCAGCTTGGTTGGACTGGTTGATGAAATCAATTTAGGTAAATGCAATATTTAATCTGTTAGAGTGCATGCACAAATATTTCTGTGGCGTGAACCACCTCTAGGCACAGGTATCAGAAAAGAGCCCAGTCCCTTGTATTTCCTCTGAACCTCATGATCACCTGTCCTGAGGTTAATTTGCTGTGAGCTTTGTGGTGAGGACTCACGCATGGGCCTGGTCTGGCAGGGAGAGCCTTAAAGGACATCAATAATGAGCAGGTGTAGGAGTGCACTTCTGCGTAGACGCGTGTGTGCTGTTGTCCATGGAGGACGCCTAATAAGGGTTTAAAAGCCACAACTGTCCACTCCGCCCCTTAGCAGGACTCCAGCTGTCTTTTCTGTCAGAGGGCACGGTGATTCCCTCTGACAGAGGAGATCACTGATGGCAGCAAACCACAGGGGCCAATAGTTATGTTAGCATTGCACTCCAGACTAGATTAGCCATGCTTTGTTAATTAAAGACTTAAGGTAGCTATTGGCTTTATTTTACTACGACAATCAAAGGGCGAAGGAAGAAGGGACGACTTTGATTTATTGATGGATATTGCAATGTGACGTCTGGCAAACAACATATAAATAACTTAAAGGCCATCTTAAATGCATTCCCATGAAATTTTTAGTGCTGGTGTAATATAAGCCACTACCTGTCATGAATCCCAAATAACCTTGGCCATATCCTCTTAGTTCAGTGTGTGCCTCATTCCTTATTACTGGGCTGACAAGGAAATGTTTACCCATCCGACAAGAGACGAGCCATTTCATAGTCGGAAAAAGCAATTTCACCTGACTGGAGTAGCACACTATGTCCCCATATCCTTGCTGGCCATAATTTTGTTGTCATTTTGTGTGCTGTGATCATATCATTGAAGTGACAGTGCTGGGCATTAGGTAAAGTCCCTAAGCTGGAGCTCACTTTCAGGCTTTTTCCCACCTTGTCATTCACATTGATTAGATTAGACCCAGGTGGCAAGCAGATTTCTTTGGCACAACAATAAAAATGGTGATATGACGCTTGGAAAGAGACACATTGTTTTTTTGTTTTATATCACAAGGGGAAAAAAATTCAGCTTTAGAAATTATGTATTTGATTTAAGATTAGCGATGGATACCTCCACGTGAGAAAATATGCGCACTGATTAGAGCTAAAAACGTGTGATTGAGCAGAAACTGTTAGGGAGCCAGTGCATTAAGCTCAGCTGGTCAGCCCTAAAACTCTAACCTGCGCCATGCTATCGCCCCAAGGGACAAGGCTGGCCACCGGCATAACAAATCCCCCCTTACCCCCGCCTCTATCCCCTCTGGTTATGTCCAGTCGCTGCATGGTGAGCCAATAAAAAGAGAGGATTTGTCCTGACAAATAGGCCCAGGAGCACCTGGGGAAACACGCTGAGATGCTGCACGGGTGTTCAACAATTGGTTTGTTCAAGAGGAAGAAAAAAACAAGCTAATTTCTCTTACTATAGATCAGTGATGGAAGTGAACCATAATCCTGTAATGAGGAGAGCAGAGAGTGGCCTCTTTTTCCTGGGCGAAGGCAAGCCTGTGCTTGCATGTTTCACAGGAATAGATTGCTGGACCCTATAGCCCTACTTTAATGACCCCTCTTGTTAGCATCAGAGATTCATAGCTGTTCATTAGAGATACCAACTCCTGGATGTACCCACCACTTCTTGTCTGGTTTAGAGTGTACGATAAAAATACACTCGCTGGTTAATAACCCTACAGTCTAACTTACCTAGAAGTTCCTCAGCCAAGTGGACTTAACCAGGTCTCCAGTTCTCAGGGTCTTATCGTCATCTTTTTCTGGACTGCTTTATATTGATGTAAAGGTTTCTACATGCAGCAGAAGCAAGTCTGATGAAAGCTTTCATAAAATGAAAATGTCTATTCAATAACTCATAATAAGCAGTGATAGCTTGTTAAATTCTTGCCTTCCACGTTTCAGTGCAATGAAAAGTGGTGTCTGACATGACTGACCCTCCTCGGGATCATCTATAGCTGGATTCCGCAGCTCCACTTAGACCAAAAACAGACATGCAGACATCTGCTATATATGTAGCCCATAATAAACCATGGTTGACACAAATGTCACTTACCTTTTATGAAAAGTTTTTTAACCTTAACTTTTAAGTCAAAAAGAGCTTATTTTCAGCTTTCGGGCTAAAGAATTACAATAAAAGCCTTAAAGTATATTTACAGATCTGTCATAAGGAAAGGTGTTTTTTTTAGGTCTATTCTAAGTCTCAAATACATTTATTTTACAGATTCTTATGGGTTCATGATACGACCACCAGTAATAAAAATGTGAGTTTGTAAAGTTTAGTTGTAATTACATTTGAATAGTCACTGTTTTTGTGGTATTTGATGTGTGGTGCCTGTTGTAGATAATAGAAGACATTTTTTATTTTATATTTTCAATGCAATATATATGAAATTATGTTTTGAATTGGGTTATGTCCCGACAACCTCCTCAGAGGGACATTTAGAAACACATTTTGATATGATGTATTGAGGGATAAACATATGCAGTGCTGAATAAGCAAATCTCTGAACGAAGAGTGATGAAGGTCGGAAAGGGAGATTTAAAGGCCATTTTAAATATAATCCGTCTAACCTGTACTCTTAAAAATGAAATTTATGTGGTAGTACATCGGGCAGGAAGCAGTTTGTATGACTCTTATGTTATTCTCTCAATCAAATCCATCTGAAAAAGTTTCATGATCCTGAAGGGAGGAACTCATGTAGTTTTTGGAAAGGACTAATTAAAACATTTCGAGGTCCCTATTTCATCTTGTCAATTTTTAATTCTTATGTAGTCTACTAAAAAAAATCTCTAATTATCTTAGAGACTTGCTGACATCAAATTTGATCTTTATTTTAGCATAATTTTTGCGAGATATGCTTTCCGTCTTGCTTTACACAGATCTCATTATGTCAGAGTTTTAATGAGCATCCAACTCTTAGAATAACTTCCTCCAAAGACAGAACACTATTAAATCCCAGGAAAACAATCCCAAACGTCGTTGGTGTTTGAAGATTTCCCTTATTTTATTTCCTGTGAGATGCAGGGCTGTAGGTCTGCTGTCAGACCGCTGGTTCAGAACTTTCCAGCATGAAATATTTACCAGCACTGGGACTCATAAACACATCTTCAGTGGGACGCCATGATTTCACGCTATATCACAAACATTTTAAGGCATCAGATGCACTGCCTGTCATGGACTGTCATTTTTGGTGTGTTAATAATATATCTTGGCTTCTTCTGCAGACATACTTTGGCACTCATGGCGCATAAATAGGTAAATAACGCGGATAAATAGGTAAATAACGCAGCAGACAGTGGAAAACAACATCGGGAACCATCGCAATTCACCTTTGTTGCTTGTGTCTTCGCTCTTATAAATTAGAAGAAGGAGTCTGAGTCCATCTGTTTTAATCAGATCAGATATATGACCGTGTCACACTACAAACAAATCACATTGCTCAGCAGCGCTCCACAGATTGTCCTAATTAAGAGCTGTCTAATTAAATTACAGCCACCAGTTAACCAATAGCATCACTTGTTTCATTAACAAAGCAGGCAGAGTGATGGAAAGAAAATCCTTCCTGATTGCAGGATGGTGTCAATTGGCTAATTTGCTGCTTTCGGTACTTCTAGTCATAGAAGGCGTTTTTTTTTTTTTTTTTTTTTTTTTTAATCCTCTGGTGAGAGATTGAGAAAGGCGTGCGCAGAAGCTTGTAATATATGTTGAGCTAATAGTGGCGTCCTATTGAGCTATGCAGGTCGTGAATTGCATCTCGTCCGCAAGTGATCTCTCCAAGAAATTTATGAATGTGGGCAGTGGCTTTCCGGGCTCCGATGGGTCAGAGCTTGCATTGCAGGAGCATCCTATTATATGTGCAAGTGACAATCTGGAGAGAAGTTCGCCTCTGAAAAAAAACTCTGGGGAGATGACGAATCAGTCAGAGGCAGACAATTTTCCCGACTCCAAGGACGCATCAGGGGACGTCCAGAGGGGCAAACTCTCTCCTGATCTTCACGGAGTCTCTGACATTCGTCATAATTTCGATGGATCTGCAGGAGAGCGGTGCATCTTTTCTCCATCCACCCAGCCACAGTCAGTCTCTGCAGCTCCCAGTGCCATGTTCCCGTACGCGAGCCAGCATGGCCCAGCGCACCCGGCTTTCTCTATCGGGAGTCCCAGCCGGTATATGGCCCATCACCCGGTCATAACTAATGGAGCTTACAACAGCCTTCTGACCAACACTTCTCCTCAAGGCTACCCGGCGGCGGGCTACCCTTACGCGCAGCAGTATGGACACACGTACCAAGGAGGGGCTTTTTACCAGTTCTCCACGGCGCAGGCTGGACTGGTTCCGGGGAAAGCGCAGGTGTACCTGTGCAACAGGGCCCTGTGGCTGAAGTTTCACAGACACCAAACAGAGATGATCATCACAAAGCAAGGACGGTAAGGGTGCTCACATCACTTCTAACACCTGCGGAACCATCATCTAATCAAATACGCACGCATGACGGCGCATCGAGGGCAAATGTGTAATCTTCAATCATAAGTGTTCTTATTATACAGAGCCGTTCTCTAAATGTGTTTTTTCAACATTTTCCACAGACGAATGTTTCCATTTTTAAGCTTCAACATTTCTGGCCTTGACCCAACGACTCACTACAATATATTTGTGGATGTTATACTCGCTGATCCAAATCACTGGCGATTTCAAGGAGGGAAGTGGGTGCCATGTGGCAAAGCAGACACAAACGTAATAGGTATTTGAAAGTATCTACTGTATTTGTTTGCTCCAACATTCAAGGCACATTTTATTGTGTTTTTATTATATATATATTATGGCTGCTGTATGTGGAGAGAAAATAATGTTTTAAAAAAAGAAATACATGTGAAATATATATATTTTAATGAAAAAAAGCTAATTTTACGTGTTTTATTTATCTGTATTGTTGTATATTTTGAAGGGAATCGGGTGTATATGCACCCGGACTCACCGAATACCGGCGCGCACTGGATGCGTCAAGAAATATCATTTGGAAAGCTTAAGCTCACAAACAACAAAGGTGCCACCAACAACACCGGCCAGGTAATAAATAACATATTCAGTAATTTAACACTTATTTTTTGGATTTTCTATATCATACCAAGTGGAAAATTGGTTGCAGGTTGCAGCATTAACTTCAAAATAAAAGTCATAAAATAATACTAAGAGCGAAATAAAAGTTTCTTTCATTCTGTCATTTAAATTGATCTCCAGATGGTGGTTCTGCAGTCCCTCCATAAGTACCAGCCCAGGCTCCACGTAGTGGAAGTAAACGAAGATGGGACAGAGGACACGACCCAATCTGGAAGAGTGCAGACTTTTACTTTCACAGAGACGCAGTTCATCGCCGTCACAGCTTACCAGAACACCGACGTACGAACCCCTCATATTTGACACAACACTACCGCAAATGTGCACTTAAATTATTACATTTTCAGTTTTTATATTATTGATTAATTCCGAATTTTACACATATTTTTCTAAATATTATTATTCTTATTAATGTCATTTATTTATTAATAAATGTTACGTATTTTAATTGGACCGAAGGAACAAAAAAAAAATCCAGTAAAGACATTGAGTTTATCTATTTTTTCCCTCACGCAATTATCCCATTAGTTATGAAATCTTATCGTTGAGATTTCGCCTTTCTTGTTTGATCATCGAATTATTTACCCCACAGATTACGCAGCTGAAAATCGACCACAATCCGTTTGCTAAAGGATTTCGGGATAACTACGACACGTAAGATTTTATTTCTATTATCTGGGATTGTTTGAATTTAATTCGATTGGTATTCGTGTAAAGCCAATTAGACCTTTTGTAATATTCAGTTCAAGAAAATCGCAGTTTCAGTTTAAATGAACTTTGTAGAGCATTGAGTTTAGATGGGGTCATAATATTTGGAAAATGATTCAAACATGCATCTAAAAGTGAATGTTTTTTCCTCTACTTAAAAAGAGGACTTTTTAAGTAGAGGAGACAGTAATTCCAAACAAATATTTGACAAAAATCAATCACAGGTATCCAAATATTAGTTTACATTTTGGGGTTTTTACATTTTGCGAGACAATTCCTCCTTTATTGGAATTGTCCAGCTTGTCTTTTGAGAATTAAATTCGTTTTAATAAAAATACTGATGTTAAGAAATAACGTAATTTAACGCAATTAAAATCAAATAAATCAAAATCAAAGTGATATTTTTGGTGATATAACTTTGAGCCCAGTGCTTTTTAAATATTAGGGCGGCGCGTGTTTTTGTAAACACTCGTGAGACGTGAACTATTAAAAAGTACTTGATGTAATGAAGATTGACCTAATTGTGTGTGTGTATGTTTTTTTTTTTTAGAGAACCGACCCATTTAGTAAGCGATTTGTTTCTGTTTGTCTCTCCATCTTTTCAGTGTCTACACAGGCTGCGACATCGACCGCCTAACTCCATCACCGGGTGACTCCCCGCGTTCACAGATCGTGCCGGGTGCGAGATACGCCATGCCTAGCTCTTTCCTGCAGGACCAATTTGTCAGCACTTATGCCAAATCTCGCTTTCACCCTGGCATGGGGACTGGTCCTGGCACGGAGCGCAGCGTCCCACTCTGCAACAGCTTGCTATCCCCGCAGCAAAGCGAGGAGCCCACTGTTGCCACCCCCCCGCAGCGATGGTTTGTCACCCCTGCCAACAACCGACTGGACTTTGCAGCCTCAACCTACGACGCCGCCGATTTCGCCGGTAACGCCGCCACCTTGCTGTCTTACGCTGCGGCAGGAGTGAAGGCTCTCCCGCTGCCGACCGCAGGCTGCTCCAACCGGCCTCTCGGTTATTACGCAGACCCGTCGGGATGGGGAGGACGCACGCCGCCGCAGTACTGCGGCATGAACAGCAAATCCAGCTCGGTGTTTTCCTGCTGGCCCCCTAACTCTATCGGAAGCCGAGCTGCAAGCAACTACCTGGCCGAGGAGGGAGAGTCCATCCCCGCAGAGAGGTCACCGATCGGCGGCTCAGAGGAGACCAAACCCAAAGACTTAACGTCAGAGTCGAGCTGGATAGAGACGCCCTCCTCCATCAAATCCATCGATTCCAGCGATTCTGGGATCTTTGAACAGGCCAAAAGGAGAAGGATCTCACCTTCCGCCACGCCGGTGTCAGAGACAGTGTCCCCGTTAAAATCGGAGCTGTTGACGCCGAGAGAGTGTGAGAAAAACTGCACGAAGGACATTGGTTACTACAATTTCTACCATCACAGCTAAAAAGTTCTATCTCTCTATCTATCTATCTATCTATCTATCTATCTATCTATCTATCTATCTATCTATCTATCTATCTATCTATCTATCTATCTATCTATCTATCTATCTATCTATCTATCTATCTATCTATCTATCTATCTATCTATCTATCTATCTATCTATCTATCTATCTATCTAGAAATGGATGAAAAATCTCTGCTCCACATTCGGCCCAAAAAAAAAAAGACTCCATTCTACCATATTGTCTAGAGGCCTTCGTTTTGTGCGCCTCTTTTCTTCACGGTTAAGTAAGAAACCATTGTAATTATGAATATAATGTACATAATATCAGTGGAAGTGATTGGATGTATACATTATAAATCTGTTTCTTAAGTAGCGCTTTAAAAATGGAAGCATTGTAGTCCAAAGTGTTGGTGAAGAAAGATATAAAGAATCTGTACATGAAATGTTCTTGTGTAGCATAATATTCCCTGTCAGTGGAAAAAAAAAGGTGTATTTTATACCGTCAAAGCTGTAGGCTACCAAAAGTTTATGATTTTAGATGACAGCTGCGTTCATGATATCTGTGGGTAAATAATTTATATATGTTGGTAATGTTGACTTTTTATTTCTTTTTCTTTGTTTCAAGTTGCATATTTTTCATAGCCTATATCCTGCGCTGTTGTGAAAAATCTCTGTATCTGCTGTAATGTGATTGAAACGTAATAAAGGATGTTATCAAGAGGGCAAGTAAGGAATACTTTTTTTCTATTATTTCATTATCGTCCACTTTAAAAAATTGTCTGCAGAAATGAATGTGACACCTGTCAAATGTGGACAAAATAAGACAATAGAATTAAAAAACAGTAGCTCTTGTAGGCTATACGGTAAATTATCTTAAGTAAAGAAACAGTAAATAACTTAACTGAATAAATAAATAACTTATTACCGTATACGTATTATTCTGTCTAAATTATAGATTTTGTTAATATAACAACTTAAATAACTATTCATAACCATTTAGCATGAGCATACCATTATTATGCAAAAGATGCTAAAAATATGGTAAATATTTGTGGAACAATGTCAATTTTTAGGTTAAAACAAGTTTGGATTTATTGCAATATACAACAATAATTTCATGTAATTAACAATGCATCTCGTGACAGTTGGACATTATATCGGTTTAAAAAATATACAAATATGAGTCTTATGAGAATATATAATGCCAATAATGACAACAAAAATGAAAATTACATGATCATTAAAAGAGACAATTCTGTATATTTAATTTAATTTAATATATTTCATCACACCTTTCTGCATTAATTGATAGAGCAAAAATGTAAAAACAATCAAATAAACAAACAAAACAGAAATGTCCGTTTAATGAGAAATAACTTTTTCTTTCCGTTGCATCAACGCGGGAAATACTGAGTATGGAGCCAGGTTGTTATGGTGACATGGAACTTTTACATCCGCCACTATGCAACGAGATCCAGGTGGTTATTAATAATTATCGAGCATAAACAATAATGAGTGTTCAAAAAACAAATTAAACCGGAGATGTGGTTTTTTGCCAATCTCAGAGAGCGTGGCTTTTTTGTCATAATTACACCGATTAATTGCTGATTCGATCCTTATTTATGCTCTGCCTTCATCATTTGTTTTTGTCTAATTGTATCATCTGATATAATAAAGCTCAAACGGATTCTTATTAAGCCCAATGTCCATGTAATTGGTGTGAAGGTAATGCTCACAGCTGTCAGTGAGACATGTGGCATTTAGCTTGTCATAACGCGTGCGCCTGTGTGCTTGACAGAGAGAAAGAGAGAGAGAGGAAGAGAGAGAGAGAGAGCAAGAGAGAGACAGAGAGAGAGAGAGCAAGAGAGAGACAGAGAGAGAGAGAGAGAGCATAGGTCTTCCAGGGATAAACAGCAGATGGCGATGATTGTTCTGTAATCAAATAAGTTTTCTTTCGTGGCTGGGTCAATCCATGGGCAGCATTGGCAAACCTAAAGTTTACTTATTTATTTAATGATAAACATTTATTTATGACTCAATTAAAGATGCTGCTGTGGTTTCCTTCTGCATCCAGCTACAAACAGAATCGGGGGGCCACCGGCAAAGAAAGGAGCCCCCTCTCATCCCTTCAAAATGCAGGCAGTCAGTTCAAAAACATGCGTAACAACACTTGAGGGCCACGGTGACATTTCAAGAGGGTAAGGAGCCCCATTGTGCTCTCTACCCAATTTAACTACATTTTGGTTGATTTTCTTTGCGTGATAAGTTACTTCTCCGTCTGAGTTATGAATCGGTAATGAGCCTTTTGCATCTGTTACAAACTCGACTGCTGTTTAAGGAGAAAGAACTGAGGCCCCCCATTCTCCGTCCATTGCATTTATACAGAACAGATGAACAGAATAAAGGTCCATCGGCCCACCTAAAATAAAACAATAGTGGCCCAACATTTGTATTTATTTAAATCTGGAGATGCACAGAATGGAGAAAAGATGAATGTTAATTAAACCAGATGATTTTTGTCTGTCAGAAAGTTTTCGGGACTGAGACTCTTCAGGGAGATTGATCGATGGGTATGTACCCTTAGCAGCAGCGAGGTACCCCCCACTCCCCCTTATTGTCTGAATACTGGTGATGGTGGCTGATGACTCTGCTGAGACTGATGAATGAGGAGATCTATGGATTTGCGTGAAAATCCATAGATAAGATACTGATAATGCAGATACAGATACTGGGCGGAGACAAGGAGGTGGGGTTCTCGTGAAAGCAGGATTAAAGTACTAGATGAATGGAGAGAATCATGTTTAAAAAAACAGCACCTGGGCAGTGAAGGTGCGTCACCGTGGAATTGGACAGAGGTGGTCAACTAATGAGCACAGCTGACATCAATTGATGGCCCAGACTGTGAAGTGGGTAATTGCGACCGAGCAGGAATTAAAGGTGTGAATGCCGGTGTGGTAGGAGCCAAATGAGTAAGGGGAATGTTTTTTCCATCTGAAACTTTGCTTCATTACTTCAAGCAGCTGCAGAAACATTTCTGTAAATGTTTCACAAGAACAGACATCTATGTTCACTTCTTTGGGCATACTGACGAAACTAATGATATCCAGCTCAACACTGCAGTTATCAGACCCAAACCCTTATTAGACTTTTCTTTGGTTGTATCAAGCTACATAGTTCCGTTTAGTTGGTTCTCACATACTTTAATAAGCCAAAAAAATCCTTCTCATAGAATCACACTTTCTCAATATCCATTGCTAATGCCTCCTCCTTGTTGGCCCCTTTGTACGGTGGTGTCCCCCACAACTCAATCCGTGGCCCCTTACTCTTTAGCATATACATGCTGCCACTGGTTCATGTTATAAACTGGGTCAGAAATAAAATAATAATTAAATCAGAAATCTGAGAATAAATTTTGATTTCCAAAAACAATTTTCACATGGCCGTATTTCAATCAGATAAGACAGAATGAAGGAAAGATAGAGAGTCCGGATACTGGTGGTGGTGGCGGCTGATGAATGGTGAGGCTGATGGATCTACGAGGACTAGGTGGAGATGTGGTGGAGGGTACGCAGACCAGCAGCAAGCAAAAACTAGATGTGAGGAGAGAGAGTCATATTTAAAGACAGCAGCTGATGGTGATGATGAGGCTAAGCATGCAGGTGTGACAATGAAGGGCTGGATGAGGATAACTGATTGAGAGCAGCTGATACCAATTGATGCCCCGGACCGTGAAGCAGGTAATTGAAACTGAGCATGTGCAAACGGTGAGGATAATAGTTGTATGAGTATCACTGTGACACAAGTGTGTGAGAGGATAGTCTTTAGGACTGAACTTCTGATAGAACTTCATGTGGCCCTAATAATCTTCAATAAATAAGCCTTTTGTCATAATGGTTGTAGTTATGTTGTTCTCATTGTCATATGTTCTATGTTTTTATACTTATTTCTGGGCTTTTTTTATTTTGGACTTTAAAGGTGCAATGTATAAAATTTAGTGGCATCTAGAAGTGAAGTCCCAGATTGTTACCTATGTTACACCTCCGCTCAAACTTCCCTGTCCATGACTATATGGTGTTCTCCAAGTATATCCAATACACATGCCTCCGCCCCAAAACCTCTGGTATACTACATCATTCAGATTAATTCATTCATTATTTAATTAATTACATTGTCACTTGGTTTATAGGAAAATAAAGCCCAGGGTTTCTTTAAAACAGTACACGATTACATATTCCTTAACTTATGTTTAGTGGTTTGCTAACAATATCTGATCTTTTAATAGCTTTGACTTAAATTAAAACTCCCTGAGATAAGTTTCTTATTTTTGTTTGTGAGGAAAGTCTACCAACAATAAAGGTTTCAGGATAAAAGTTCTGAAAAAAGACGACACTGACCAATAAAAGGGTGGTGTTTTAAAACATTTTTAATACATTATCAATACAAAATAATGATTTTGGCCTTCCCCCAATGACACATTCTAACCCTCAGAAGAAGGAGAAGTGGTGGCTGATGGACCTCAGGGCTCTACAGGAGAGACCTTCACATTAAGGAAGTATCTCAGGAGGATGTGTTTACCCAGATAGACCAGACGTCTGTTCACCTACCTGCTGAGCGGGGTAGTTCTCTCTGCGGGCAGAAGCCTGCCTGCTCACAAACTAGATGGGTGCCCAGTCCACAAAGGGAACTGACCCATACCAAGGTATTGAAATTTACATGATGTGCACCATGTGGGACAAGAAAGGGATCATGGGATGTCACCATTCAGATTTTTTGCCCTGGGCGGGTTGCCCCCCTCACCCATAGCTAAATCCGCCACTGGTGCCGTGCCAAAGAGGAAATGTGCCTGGCAGTGGAGCGAGAACTCCCACACCGCCGCTGATCATCCAGGTAGACTGCATGGTCCGCACCGTTTACCTGTAAAAGGTAAACTGTGCTGTCCGCACAGGGTTCAACCTCTGTTGATCAGTTTTGAAATCAAATCAGTGTCATTTATAAAGTAACACAATCACAACAAATAATATCAAAGAAGGAGCAGGATATACTGTACTCTTTACTCAGACAGTACTCTTTTAGTACTCCTAACTGTTATACAGCAGCAACATATTCATCATCTTCTTCCTCCAAGTGTTACTTCATAATATTTCTGCCACACCAACCTAATAAAATCCAAACAAACAAATAACCTCTACATGGTGGACTACAGTAAAGAGGAACCGCTCCCTCTGAATCAATAAACAGCTATTTTACTTTTATTTTCAGCAGATTACACCCTAGAATACCATAATTATGACAATCGAATTCAATTAATTCAAAGGGAAGGAATTACGTTTTACGGACTGCACCTTTAACGTCCATGAAAAGAGGTCTAAGGGAGCAGTGAGCGCGTGCGGCAGCAAGGAGCGCAGCATTCTGGAATGACTGAAAACATTTGACAGTTAATGCAACTTTTAAAACATTTTTCACAAGAAACGTTGTTTAGAAAAAAAAAGAAAAGAATTCGGACCTCCTCACCTTCTGAGTCTGACGAAACATCTGACGGGAGACGTCATCCACGGGAGAGGCGCGTGGTTTTATGAACAAGAAGAGCAAGAGCAGCGCAAATCCACGAGCTGCAGACTGTGGGTGACTCTAACGATGTGAAGGCGGTGTGTCCGCTCAGTGACTGCTCCACCGTCTCCACGCCATCTCTGATCCCAGCCAGAGGAGAGGATGGAGCTCACGGAGCTCGGCGCTCAGACAGAGCCGCTGCTGCCCGAGGTAAGAGTCCCGATCTCTGGGGACAAATATTTACTCTGCTGGATTAATATTTCAGGATGCTCTTTCTCCACACTGTCAGATTTAATCTGCGTGATACTACAGAAGAGAAGGACGGCCAGAAGGAAAATATAACTTCTTTATAGTTTGACTTCTCAGGATTCCGATTTTAAAGGTGCAGTGTGTCAAATTTACGGGTATATTATTTTTGAATAAATAGAATGTAATAGGAATTTTCTAGGTTATTCTTTCTAGGTTGTTCTAGTGTATAATCAACTGACAATCAAAACTGTTTTTTTTATCTTTAGCTCAAAGAAAGTTCTTCATATCCAGTGATTTTGGGTCCTCTTGGAGAAAAACGATGCCATGTTTGTGTTGCCATTTTTGTACATTTGCCGGAAACCGAACACTGGATCTAGAGAGTTTAAAAAAAAAAGTTTTTATATACATTTATGGAAGTAGCAGAAAGTTTGTGAAATTTGGCTACCCAGATTTTGCTAAATGTAGTTTTATATGTATTATTGAGCTCAAGAAAAAGCAACGGCCGTAAACCTTGCCACCAAAGAAAGGAAAACATGAAAACTGGACGTGTGAAACCGTTGGGAGGTACTAAACTGATGGAGTTCGCTCAATCCACCAAACGTGGAATCACTCATTCCATCCCAAAGTTTGGGTTTAGACCGTTTTAGAAATGAAAGTGGCTCTTTGTAGTTTCATGCTCTGCTGCTTCCTCTTGTGCTAAATAGCAGTCAAGCAGTCAAAGTTGATGGCATTTGTTGACACCTGAATGCCACTGAAGATTCTTGGATAGGGAGGAGTGAGCTGAGATGCGGCACAGGTTGAGATCTGTAACTGAATGTCACAACATTTTACACACTGTGCCTTTAAAGTCAGAAAAATAAAGAAATCCGACTCTCAAATAAAACTAATCCTCTTCTATATGACACCATCAGAGGATCAATTCAAACATTTAAAGGATATTATTGAAAAAAATGAAACAGTTTTGGATAAAACTGTGAAATATTTATCCATATAGGATAAATATAGTATATAGTACATAACTTTATAACAGTGGGTATTTGAGAGATTTTATCTGAGCTACTGAAACCTACAAAAGCCGAGTCGTTAAAGGTGAGGAGTGAAAGTTAATGAATTGAAAACAACCAAGAGGCTTCACCTGTCCCAGTGTGTTGTCTCATAGTCGATCCAGCCTGCAGTTGGATTGATTAAATGAAGTCCCATTACTTTGTGCTATGCCATTTTATCCAGTTGCAAATCCCTACTGGGGCATATTAATATAGTTAATATAGTAAATTCAGACAGAAGTGACCTTTTGACTTCCTGTGATGGAATTGTATAGATAGATTAAGGCTGATGTAAAACGCGGCCCATGTATGGTGGGTATGGTTCCATAAGTGTGGAGAAATCGCTAAACTTAACTGATATTAGAAAATTTAAGTCTCTCAGGGTTCTCAGGGAGAAATATGGGTCCCAGAGGAGTTATTTTCCGTTATCGTTACACATTGGCGGTTTACACCAAAACAGGATTTTCTCCACTTAGCTGAAGGGTTCAGACGTCAAGCTTTTAGTCTGACCGTTTGTTTGCGCTTACACTACTTTGAGAGCCGCATGGCAGAATGTAAGGCTGCGACCTGACCTTAAAAGTCACCCAACATTTAAGAATCTAAAAATAGTTTTTTTTCAGTTAATCAGCTGATATGAAGAAATTAGAAGTATTTGAGTCATTCAGTCGTTTATCTAGATGGCACTGAATGATGCTTTACCTTCAAAACTAAAATGAAGATTTTTTTTCCTGTTTATTTTTCAGGTCATTTCTTCCTTTAGTTCCTCTGTGGGGCGTAGAAGTTTGTTGAGTTACACTCCATGAGGCTCATTACCGAGCAGAAGTGACCCCAATCTGATTATTTGGACTTGATCTGTCACAAATGTGATTTTTTTCAGGACTGTATGAACACAAATATCAGAATTTCTCAGATTGGATTGGGGTCACTTTCATGTGTGGTCCTAGATCGGATCGGATTCATGGCCGTGCGACATGGATGCAAATGGTCAGATAAGACTTCATGTGGCATTTCGCATAATCAGCTGAAAGCTGTCTTAATCAGCCAGCACCAGCAGCTAAGTGAAAAATGACCAGAGATGAGACATGAAAAGTCCTTTGCTGCTCCTTTGCTGTTCACAATCGTGCAAAGTTCATGAGGTACTTGACAACTTCCGGGACAAATGTAATTTAAACAGTACACAGTACATAATAGAATTGAATAATATAATAGAGAATATTATTATCTAAATTGATTGTTAGGTTTGCATGGAAACTTTATCAAGAGGTAGGTGATGGCATATCCTACAGATGATTTTATTTTAGAGACTTTACACTTTGACCTCATGATATTACTTCATGTTATCTTTTTTTTTAACCTTTGAGAAATTGGCCACTTGATAGCAGTAACTAAGTCGGATGGAATTCCTTGATTGATTGAGGGTGTCACAACATTTGAATGAAAATAGATAAAGCCGGTAGGAGTGGTGCCACCTTGTGGGGAAAGTGCTGTCTTGAAATAGTTTTGGTTTGGTGTCAATAAACAAATTTAAACAGGAAATAGAGGGTTATGAATCTGATCCAAACTTCCTCTTTGCACTTGTTTAAATCACTGACAGCTGGGACTAGTAAATCTTCGTTATCTTTTATCAAAAGAAACAGAAACAAAAACAAAGGGTTGAGTGTGCTGAGCAGAGACGCGGAAGTGGAAGTCGCAAGAGAAAGATGAGAGAGAAACGGTTGCAGAGTATTTGAGAGACACTAAAAGAGTTTGTTGGTTGGAGTTTTTGGTAGATTTTGGTAGCTGGTAGTAACTCATTAACGCCTGAATTTAACTTTAATGATAAGCGATTGAATTGATTGTGATCAGAGTGATGTCTACCATGGGTACTGCCTTGGTGTAGGTTTGCGGTCTCTGAGTGCAGTAGACAGAAAACGGATTCACTGATGGCGATACAGAAACAATCCTCGGTGTGACCACATTGATTTGGTGTGTCTTGAGCAGCTTAATTCTAGCTTTAGTTCATACAGAGAGTTAAGAGAGGAGGCTCGGTATGAATCCATCAGGACGCTGCCGGGCAACAGGGATGATGTCACAGCTCTAATCTCACAATGAGGCTGGTGGCTCTCTCGATAGATAGAGTAGTCTAACACAACAGAAGGGCATCAGCGACTACCAGGCATGGTGTGAGCTGGACAGCAGGAGTTTGTGCCGCAGAGCTCAGATTGTAGACTGTTAGCATACAGCGGCAAAGCTCATGCATTCTGAACACTTGGAGGCTCCTTGGCTCTTCGAATATCAGGTATGACATCTCTAACTGGTTCATCAATTTCAAGCAACTGGGTGATTGATTGACTGAGTCTGTGAACATTTTGCGGAAAGAAACTCTTGTAAATTTTCAATATGAGTATAAAATTCCCAAATCCTTCACGTTGGATGTAATGTCTGCCAGAATGATGGATCAGAGCCGTAAAGACTTCCAGTTTCTATAAAAAGAATTTGGTACTAATGTGTCCTCTTACAAGAAGTTCAGAGCAGACACATTACAGGATTACAGCGCCACATGAAAGCCTGTGCAGTTAATGATATTACTGCCACTTTTGCTTCCAAAATTGCCATGGCCATCTGTGGGGATATGCACCATGATATGTGATATGATATCACATATCACTGTGCATGTAATAAAAACTGTTCCACAATAAAATATTGTGAGGAAGAACTAGAGTGATTTAAGGAAAGGTTGGTAACATATTTCAATTTCAAAAAGTTTCCAGGGCATAATTGCTCACCAGTTGGTCAATTTAGTCCAAATTTGTGAATATGAATCGACTGGAGGAGATCTACCTTTCATATATTATGTTTTATTCTTTTACTTCATATTGTACTCACTAGGTGGGGTTTTTTTATGTTTTTATTTAGTCCCCATTTATCCCATATGAACCACCTTAAGGAGATCTAACTTGTATTTGGTATATTTGACTGTTAACGTTCACATTGTACTCACTGGTATGGGCTTTTTTTTGCAAATAACTAATATAATAATAATGTAATTGATATAATTAATAGTTATTTTACATATTTGTTCATATTACTCATTAGTGGGAGTTTTTAGTGGAAAAAACAGTTTCTCCTCCATAACTACCCAACCATTAAGTCCAATCATGTCTAAATTGATCTCACATGAATTGTCAAAAGGAAATCTGTCTTGTTTTAATGCTGAACTCGGGAAAAAATTGTTCACAGTGAAATAGGATGTGATCTTGAAACATATTGCTGACTTCGTGGAATAGTTGAGTCAATATTTGAGGTTATTAATGATTCACATTTAATTTGAGGAGTTCAGACAGGAGGATTTCTTGTACAAAGTAGGGAACTGGAGGCTTTTCAGGGATATACCCATATCTGTCAGGGATGACAGCATAGAGTCAGTAAACTGATCTGCATCTTATGATATTATCATTTTGTGTTTTTCTTCAAGTTATGAACATGAATGCAACTGAACAGTTTAATTTAAACTCGCAACCTGGAGGGTAACTACAGTGTTTTGGTAACGGTTGAATTTGGTGGATATTATTACTGAAAGTATCTTTTATGTCAAAGAACTGAAAAGTTATTTTCAGTTTCGTCTGCTCTGAACTCATAATTGAGAAATGTATTTCACAACTTGTAGAGAACTGTTATATAGTCATCCAATTTTAATATATTGACTTATATGTCTGGTTTGTTGTTAACAAATAGTGACATTTTAATCCGAACAGTGATGTTGCTCCATGCCCGATTTATTTCCAGACAGATTATCGACATCCGCCCTGTGGCCTGGCCGGCCCATGTGGCCCTCCAGCTGTGAACAGCAGGGCATTATCATTATCATAGTGCTTCGACGGTCAACTGCTGGTCAAGATGGCTCAGGGAATAGCTGATAACAAGAAAAGCTTTCAGGATAAATAAAATGACCTACTGTATTGGATGCTTTTGGATGTTTTCAGGAGTCGGTATTGATGCTTCAGAACCAGCTCCAGCAGTAACTGCAGTTTGCTTTACTTTCCCAGTCCTAGCTGTTTGCGCTGGGATTAAGCAAACAATCACATCTTCATCATCTAAGTGATGATGAGGATGATTAGGATCCCTTCGGATCCTAATCCTAACCCTACATGTATTTGGTTTACTATACTAATGCAGTAATGTTTAAGTGAAGAAATAACTGAGAAGGTCGTAGAGATGATGCTGGGTTGCGAAAACTGATCCAGACATTGGCATGTTGACCATTATGTAATGCATTAATATAAAAGTTCAGGATTATTCCGAACCCTAACCCTAGCCTCACCCTAGACGCCAGAGGGTTAAAGTGTAAATTTTAAATATAGGATACAGTTTTTAACCAGGCTATCTGTACTGCTCTGCTATGGCGGTTATTACCAGGCTCACTGGATCCTCAGGACAACTGGTGAAGATGCTCATGCTCCAAAGAGGATCAGCGCTAATACCCGCAACCCTGACTTTTAATCAAGCCCTCCAATATAGCACTGTTGCATGTATTCAACTGTTGTGTGCGAGACGTGATTAACTGATTCCTAGTATTGATATGTGAACACGCACACATTAATGCTGAGTAAGGGTTTATGATATGACACACTGGAGTCCAAAAGACTCGTAGACATGATATCACAGATTATGTTTTAAGAAATTGTGTGTCAATAAATTGGGAAAATATGGTACTCTTCCTGACAGAGGAGAAAAAAATAAATAAATGTATAATTAGAACCGGATGTCACTACTGAAGTGAAAAAGGGTCCTCACTGCTGTAATTCCCTTAACCAGCTGAATGCATACATGCTGGAATCAGTCAAGCACAGTTCTCTGACCAGTGAAAATGGGACTGTTTTAGCATGTAACATCATATTTTTAACCCGCTCGGGTGAGCAGAAGTAACGATAAGTTGACAGTCAAGTTAAAATGTCAGACATTAGCATCGCTTTCATTACAGTTTCAGATCCATAATGGAATGGAATGGTTGGAGGATCAAACAGCTGCAATCCAGTACTTGCTGGATTGTGGTGAAAAATATTCACTCATTGTTTTAACAATTACCACTAGCTGCCTTACTATCTTTTTTTTTTCAGTTACACCTTTGTCAATGTTAGGGAAATGAAAGTATTCCCTTTGTACCCATTTGTTTCTGCCATCTTACCTTAGCTTATGTCTGGGGAATGGTCTGTCTGCAATAAACCCATACATTTACAGAAAGGAACTGAGACTCCTTGTGTTACTTCCTTTTCTTTCAAATGATTTAAAGACACAATTTTTCTTAATCAGTCAGATTTCTGCAACAAAACTACTGAGGCAGATTCACAAAGTAGATCTCTGGGAAAATCAGATCTTCTTCTTCTTTGATATTCTTTAAGTTGTATTACTGCCCCCTCCTGGCTTTAATCCCTTCTACCTTCTTCTTCTTCTTCATCATATTTGGGGCCAGTTCTCCACCCTTCAAGGCCCTCCTTCAAGGAGAAATGTAGTATCAGTCCCTGCATACACCCACAGGTCATGATTTCCCCATCTATTCCCATCTACTCCCACTGGCCTCCACGCGCTGACATTCACCCCACAGAATGCTGCTTCTCTCAGAGAGCTGACTGATCACGGAGATCGGTAACATCAGGATGCAGATTCCTCATTTGTTTTTAAATGCTAAACAACATTATACACATGAAACAGGAGGGGATATCAGCCTGTCAATTCTGTTTAATAGGTAATCTCTTAATCTCAAATAGCCGTGTGATGTTTTTAGTGGTCATTCTGCATTTCATCAGCCTGATGAATTGTTATTGTTAACTCTTCCTTCCAACTGATTAACAGTCTCGTTTTGTGACTACATATGTGTGGGCGATAGAAAAAGATGGATAAATGAAAAAATAAAAGCCCACTTGAGGAGAATATAAACGTATGTCACCTTTTCATGCCCAGTGGGCAAACATTTTATTTCTTGCTATTTTCAGGCACTTCTAATAACACTGAATATGTGTCTATGTGTCCGACAGAGGAGTGACGATGAAGCTGTGGTGGACAGAGGAGGAACACGATCCCAGCAGGGTCCCAACTTCGAGGAGGAAGATCTTGAAGGTACATATTGGAACCCTGGAATACAAAACACTTCAAGCTGTGTACGGCTGCTGCAGCAGAGTCCGCCCACTCTCTCCTCGCCGCTGCTGCTTTCCTTTTGACAGCTTTTTCATAGCTGAGAGATGTGAACGGAGTGGGAGGGAGAGAAATGTGTGTGAACTGACTTCACCTCAGTGTCCTTATAACTACTGAAAAACATGGAAAATCAAAACAAAGATACAGACAGTATGGTTAAGTAACTACCTCCATTGCTCAATACTTGCCGATTTTCAAAAGGCCTTTTATTAACTTTAGCAAAAGATTTTAATGCCTGTGGAAACCAATATGTGGGAAATATTGGCCCGAAAATGTTTGGAGATAAAGCTCCCCCTGGTGTCGGACACGTACAGACAACCTTTTCCCCGACCAATCCAGTTCTTCCTCGCACTAAGGTGTATTTGGGTATAAATTTGCTAACGCTCCATGAAATGGTTTATACGTTATCACTCTAACACAAAGCATCGATTCCATAATAACCTTGACTTTCAGGGATATAAAGAAATAAAGATTATTATTATTAACATAGTTTATCTAGTATAGGCATAAAATTAGAAAGAATAATTGACAAGACTGTGGCGAGTGTGTATCTCATGCACGGTTAATCGAATTGCTTTTATAGGTTGTAAAAACCTTTGATATTAGCTCAACTGAACTTTAAACCTCAGTTAAAAACATTATTTGTCCAGTTAAAGGTTTAAATACTCCAAAAAATAAATGGTTGAATGAACTTAAAGGATCATGGTAAGTAGTGCCACATTATTAAATGCATCAAGATTGAACACAAAACACCACAAATTTGATGATGTCATGCCAACCTGATTGATTAACGCACAAAGCCGGCCCCATCTTTCTGGAGTGCAGAGAATGTTCCCTGCAGTACGGCGTTGTCTGTATCAGAATCTTCCTGTCACGTTGCAGTGAGGTGAGTGGGCTGGCTTACAGGAGCAGACATGTCTCTCAGTTTGAGTCTGCAAAAACACATCACATATCATCAGTCGTCCAGACACTGGTGGTGGAGGCTAATGCCGTTGAGACTCATTAGGCTGAAGGGGCTGATGACGTAATGGAGTTGGTGAATACTGGAAGGTGATGAGGAGGAGGAGGGTGGCTATAAATATTAGTCAGGGCAGACAAAATCATATTTGAAAAGACAGCAGCATCCTGATTGGCTGGTGCTGCATTCATATTGAAATCAATGCTAGTTTTTGCGGCTGAGCGATCACCCACAAAGTCAAAGCGAAAGATGAACATTAACAGAAACACGGGCGAGAAATTTGTGTGATGGAGCGACACGAAAGCCAGAGGTTTGAGATTGTCTGTGGACAGCCGTGGGGCCTTAGAAGTGTGTGTGTATGCATATGTATGTGTCTGTTGATGTCTGTGTACGTCTGTGGGTAATGATGAGAGCGCAGATGTGTCAGCATTTGGTTTGAAGATGTATCTGCTCGGACTTCTACAACAAACACAAATCAGCCAACGTGTTACTTTGACGATAAAGGATTAGAAAAATAATCTTGTTGCTATCCTTCATATTAATTTACATGAATGAACTCAAATATTTCCTTGGTGACATCAGCATGTAAACTAAAGTGAGCATAGTGGCATGAGAGTTAGCGTTGCTGTCTGTGTTTGTGAATGCACCATCATGAGGCATGTGTGACGCTGTGCTGCTGAATAGATGGAGCATGCATGAGACGTGTGAGGTATGAGAAATAAACTACGGGCCTGAAGGTGCAAAGAAGTAGTCTTCATCAAAGAGAGGTACAGAGTCTGACAATTGTGGTTCATTTACTTGTTCTGGTGAGACTTTTATAAGCGAACAAGCCATTAAATCACAGTATCTTCTCGATAGATTAGTCAAAAACAGGAGAGAGCGAAAAATAAAAGCTTTCATGAAACCCAACCAAAGGTCACTACTCGAAAAAACCATATCATGAAAGTAATCAAGACAATGTTTCATTTTACAGGCATTACAGGTGGTATTTGCTTTGTAGCACTTTGAGATTTGATCCAAATGTAAAGTGCATTATAAATTAAATGTATTATTATTATTATTATTAAATAGATGCTCAATGCAATGTGACAGGTCACATTCTACAAGTACCTCATATAGCGGCAGTGAGCATTATATTATTACATGTTATCATGTGATGCACTTCATCCTGGTAAAAACACTCAGGATGAAGCTGAATCCCAGAATAATTAATATTAAGCTTAAAGCAGCAACTCAACATAGAGATAAACCATTATCAGAGAAATCACAATGATTGTTTGTATGTCTGCGTGTGACACACACACACACACACACACACACACACACACACACACACACACACACACACACACACACACACACACACACACACACACACACACACACACACACACACGCGCGCACACACCCACACACACACACAGCTGATGCTCCTCTAACCAGCGTGGGATTTGTCTCCAGGTCACAGGACTCTCTACATTGGGGTTCACGTCCCCTTAGGAAGCACCAGGCACCACAGTCATCGTAGGCATCGTCACTATGGAAACAAACACAAGAAGAGGAGCAGCATTCGGTCCTCAACCTTGGTGGAGGGTAGAGAGTCTCCTCTTTATGGTATAAATCCATAATCATTCACGCTCAAACAGTATACACACATTTAGTGCTATTTAAGGTTAATGTCTCTTTCTAAATGAAGATGCTCTGTCTGGAGATTTCAACACGAAGCATTCATTTCAATCCCTTGTGTTCCCAGACACTCCCTCCCAGAGAGTGCAGTTCCTGCTGGGCACAGAGGATGACAACGTGGAGCACATTCCTCATGACCTTTTCACAGAGATGGATGAAATCTGTGTCAGGCATGGAGAGGATTCTGAGTGGAGGGAAAGTGCCAGGTACTGATGTGCAGCCATGATATTAATGTAGCGTCTGGTGCCAGGCCTGGCATGTCCTCTCTAAAAGCCCTGATTGAATGGCCCAGCGGTGGCCTCACTCACACTGATGAGAGATGTAGCGGTGTGTCCGATCTCTGTGCTCCCATTCACAGCAAACAATTTCCATTTATTGGTTTAAATGTGCGGGGAATAAACCTTGTGTTCCGTTCTTCCTCTGATATCTGTGAGAGTTAATCAGGATGTTATTCATCATATGAATTGTTGTTGAAATTTGGCGTGTTTCGTGTAATTAGTATTTAATTACATTTTTGTTTTGTTATATAGAGCTATACAAATAAAATTGATTTGCCTTAACCCGACCATAACGAGAGGTAATAAGGATGGGCAGTAAATGAGTAAAGCTGGGAGAGTCAGAGATATTGGAACCAAATGTAACCCAGAATGCATCAGTCTTATTATTGCTGCCATTTCAGAGGGCTTGCCATTTCTTTATGCACTGACCTGTCCTGAATGATGCTCAAACCCCCTGTCACAGGTGGCTGAAGTTCGAGGAGGACGTTGAGGATGGAGGAGAGCGATGGAGTAAACCCTATGTAGCCACTCTGTCTCTGCACAGCCTGTTTGAGCTGCGGAGCTGCATCATCAACAGCACCGTGCTGCTGGACATGAGGGCTAATACCATTGAAGAGATAGCAGGTAGCGACAGTCAAAATGTTAAAACAGTTATTCATCAGCTGATATCTGAATGTATGAGGCGATCACCAAGTGTTGTATCACAGAACACATGGTGAGATGTTGCCATGAAGACATTGCTTTACCCCAGTATAACAAGTTGATACTGCAGGATTCCCAACCATAGACACCAACTCCAAGCATCTGGAATCCTCTCTGTTCAGCAGTTCATGTCTTAAGGAACATAGATATGATTTTGCATGTATATATATATATATATATGTATATATACATATATATATATATATATATATATATATATATATATATATTGTCTTACTTTTCACGGATATATGAAGTCAGGTTGAAGGACTGAATCTGCATGATCTCAGCTGTTCTACATAATGGTCAGAGTGCCATGACTTTACCTCTCTATATTCTCACTCTCATTATGTGACCCAATACATCCCATCCCTAAAAATATTTAGAAAAAATCTCTCAGATCTGGCATATGATCTGGATCTGATTCAAATTTTCCAAAGTGGTTGAACATCATGCATTTGCAATTATATTTTGATTTGACTATTACTATTTTCATGATACTGGCGAAAGAGGAAAGAAGAAAAGTCCTATCTAACAGTTTTGAATCTCGTTTGTTCCATGAATCTTAGAGGAAATATTGACACATATGTAATTCAGTGGGTCAGCATGATTCCATAGTGGTTGATACAGCAGTAAGGTTCTGGGTTCAACTCCACCTTGGTACCTGGGGCCTTTTTTTCTGGAGTTTCGTGGGTTTCAACTGCGTGCTCCTGCTTCCTCGCAACGTCCAAAAACATGCAGTATGGATGAAGTGGTAACTCTGAGTTTTCCACAGGTGTGATCGTGAGCATTGATGTTTTCTTTGTCTCTATGTTTTTGGCCCCTTTGATGAACAGGTAACTTGTCCAGGCTGAACTTGTCTCCTGCTCAATGTCAGCTAGTATAGGCTCCAGACCCTCTGTGAATGGATGTTTTTGACACTCTGACGTCTTGCTCCTTACATTGGTTTGAATTGTTTGTAAAAACTAAGACAATGAGTCCAAACCGCAGGTCTGTGTTTACCTCAGACATGCTCTTGGACCACCAGGAGTTGTACTCACCACTGGGAGATGAGCTCAGGCACAAAGTGCGGGAAACACTGCTGAAGCATCACCATCACCAGAACCAGAAGAAACTGGCCAATCGCCTGCCCATCGTGCGCTCCATCGCTGACATTGGGCGACGGACCTCCGAGCTCCATCTTGACAAGAACGGTGAGAAAATCCTTAGATCACCGTCCTTTATTCCACCTGGATGATCTATCTTCTTTTTGAAGTGGTCACAGCATGTAAACCTACTATGTACATGGCGGCGTCAACCCAAATATACCTAACGCCAGCGACGTGTTCCGTAACCTGGCGTATTCTTGAGTTCAGGAAGTAAATGCGATGTGAAATGAAGATTTAATCATCAGGTCTTAAAAGTGTTGTTGTTTTGAAAAACGGCATGTCAAACATTCTTTTTTTCAGGGTTTATACCTGTGTATCCTCAGACCCCGGTGGGTTTAGGGGTTGCAGGTGACCAGGTTGGGATCCATATTCTTACTGGTTGCATTTAGTCTGTAGTCTTTAAGCGTGGATATTTTGTAAATATTCAATATGTATATGATATTTATGAGCATATGGTCTTAATTTGCGTATGTTCCCATCCCTTCGCTCTTGATTATATCCATGACCAACCATCTGCTCACCCACCCTTCCTCTGAAGTCAACAGGTGCTGGTTTATACATAATGCCCCCGCCCGTTTACCAGCATACGTACATAAAACAGTGCTCAGTGATTTAAAAACAAATCCTTTACAATGTCTTGTTATGATTTTGATCATTACAGCATAAGATAGCTTTGGATAGTTTTGGATTGAATTTAGTCCAGGATAGTCGTAAGATTGAATAACTTGTCCGTATCATTGCCAGATACATTTTATTAACTTCAGATTTGCCAACACACAACATTGTAAAAATAATGCAGAACATACCGAACTGTTGATTATAAGATAATATAAGAATAAGGCAGTCTGGCAATAATGGTATTTACACAAGTAATAAAAATCTGTTTTGTTTTATCCACAACAGGACCAGTAGAAGCTGTTGTCTGATCTCCATGTGATAATTACTGTTCATCATCCTTTACGTAGATACTGTGTGTTTGCTGCTCTTATTATATTTAGTGAAATCAATATCAGCTTGAATGTTGCCGACAGTCTGGGACTGATTTGTGCTTCTCTATTCTTTGGACTACCCAGATCAGATGACGTTGTCCCAGTCTCACTTAGCGGGTCCGGACGGCAAAGGGGATACCAGTAGAGAAAACAGTTTTGTGGACTTTAGCAAGGTATAGGACACACACTGTGTAATTACACTGTAATACATATAGTATTATTAATCAAGTATTTGCATAATGTCAACCTTAAACTTTGCTATGTATGTTATACAACAACTTAGTTAGCAAGTGTATTCTACATTTTTTACTGGAAGTATTGAACACCACATTCATTAATAGTGTACAATATTCTGGGGTACAGATTAGTGGTGGATCAAGGATTCAGATCCTTTAATGTAGTAAAAGTACCACATTGTGTTAAATGATGCATTCTAAACCTTACCTCAATAAAAGTATTGAAGTATTGTCAGTGAAAGTACTCATACTCTGTGTCATACTGTTGTTTTCACATTATTATTTTTAATTTGTAGATTAAAGTCACTGCTTTAGACGTTAATATAATTCTATCAATAAGATCATCACAGTCTGTTCCATTGTATCAACCTTTTTCAGCTTTGTGACATCTTCCAGGTAATCTAACATTTAAAAAATTAATAGTTTAATATGCTTAGGAAGTAGGAGAATTATGTTTATGACGGTTATGAACATTTTTAATCTGAAGAGTAACTACAGCAGCCAGACAGAAGAAGTGTAAAGCAGCATAAAAGGAAATATTCAAGTTATGAACAAGTACATCTAATAGCACTTTGAGATTTGATCCAAATGTAAAGTGCGGTATTTATTAAATGTATCATTGTTATTATTAAATGTACTTACTATCCATCACTGTAACACACCAATCACCAATGTATCAACATAATCATTCGATATAATCCTTTATAACAGCACCAGGAGGGGCTGTGTTATCCTGAGCTGTTTTTATTATCTACTTTTACTGTAAAAAAGCTTCCGTCAGTATCACAAGAGACTGACTGCTCTTTTTTCAGAGAGGGATTTATAGTTTGAGGGTCCAAGGATAAAAAAAAAAATGGAGACGTGGATCATAAATACAAGTTGTTAAAATCGACCAAACATCTTTTAGCTGTGACAACTCAAATGTAACAATAACATTTTACATTGTATATTATATAAACTCACAGAGCACAAATCTATAACTGCACTGAATGTCTATTATAAACACTCACCTTAAAAAAACACTTATCTAACAAGATGCTCTGTGATCTGTAGTAATGAAAACTGGAATAAAAAGACATTGGTTAAACAAGATTAATGCTTGATCTTACAAATGCCGACACTCACACACACACAGTCACACATAGACACACGCACACACACACACACACACACACACACACACACACACACACACACACACACACACACACACACACACACACACACACACACACACACACACACACACACAGAGTGTCTCCTACTGTCATCTAGTAAAGGATTAGGATTAGAACCATGTAAAGTACAACAAAAGTCATTCATTGTTATGACAGCCCCAGGCGGCAGAGACAAAGATAAAATCCTCCTACATACTGTACGAGCCTCAAACCTTTTGTCCAGGTCTCTCTTGAAACGATCTCTCGTGCTTTTTTTTCTTCTTTTGACAGAAATATTTACAGAAATGTACTTTGCTCACAAACCGTACCAAAATAACAGCATTTTTCCAATATACATCTTATCAAGCATTATTCTTATTATTCCTTTATGTAGCATTCCTGCACATCATCATGGGCTTGATGAGAGCGCCATTATTAATAAAAAGATGTAAAAAAAACAACCTCACACCTGCAGCATCTATTAAGTCACAATGCATAATTATGACATATTATTTCTGGTGGTTCTGAACAGTCCTTTAAGAGTCACACAAGCTTTATGCAAGAACAAACAACACTTGAATCAACGCTCCACATTATTATCGCTGAAGAATCACTGCTTTTTATATTGAAATAAACTGAAAACATTTCACTTCCACTGCAGCGGCGAAAAGCAAAGCAAATATAGCCACTGTAAAAGGATCTTATTCAGGGTCAGCTTTTTTTTATGGAAATTAAAGATACCTCATCTTAATGAATTATTATGCAACGCCTCGGACTAACATCTGTATTACACTAATTATTTGTTTTGTTTTAACACATCTTTGATTTGTTTGCTTGTTATATCTGATGACACGCGGAGCCTTAAGAGCCAAACTACATCTGGACTCGAGTCTGTCATTAGCTGTTTAATGTGAGGATAAACGAACCCAATAATAACTCATTTATAAAATGCACTTTGGCAAATCAATGATCTTTTTAAAGCAGGCTGTCACACAAAGCAGCTTTTATGATAAACAACCCACAAACCGGTGAAATTGTGTGTTTGTATGGTTCTCTTGACGCTGCAGGGGGTGTTCTCTTTCAGAAAGACCTTCATTTCATGAAGAAGATCCCTCCTGGAGCTGAGGCGTGTAATGTCTTAGTGGGAGAGCTGGAATTCCTGAATAAGCCAGTCGTAGCGTTTGTGCGTCTCTCCCCGGCGGTCCTGCTCAGCGGCCTGACAGAAGTCCCCATCGCTACAAGGTAACAGCCGACAGATTCAACTGACGCAGTGTTACATTTCCAAAATATGCAGAAATGTTTGTTCTCCCTTGCTAAGATTGAATTTCAATATTTGGGCTCTAGAGGAGCCACGCATAGGATGAGAAGGGAAAAAAAGTTGACAGGTTGATGATTTGTATAGCACAAATATAGATCTTCATTATTGATGGTTTTGTACAAAGCATCTACATCTGCTGTGGGAGTATCACCTTTTCCAGAGACCTGTATATCTAAGGAAGCTGAGAGTTGAATCTTTTCCCCGGGTTCGGCCTGATGAGATCAATAATGTGACAGGTAGCACAAGACAAATCCTGATAGATGGAAATCTGTGTGCGAGGAAGTGTTCCTGGATTCTGTTGGTATGTAACATCTTACCTCCTCTGTCTCTCTAGACTGCATGATGAAGTCTGGAGTGGTTGAGAATAGTGTTAGAGGTGTACAGGATACGTATGAGAGCAGTATGACAGCGGAGAGGTGTGCGGTAGGAGTGACGGGATGGTTCAAGGGTGAAGGTGGTACAGGATCAAGAATCAGCTCTGAGCCCCTTCTTGTTTGCTATGGGGATTGACAGGCTGACAGATGAGGTCAGACAGGGGTCTCCTTGGACAATGATCAGGGGCGGTGTAAGTGTGTGTGGCGCTCTGGGCGAACCTCCCTGTACGTTGCGGACGAGCAAATAACATAACAGAACCTCCTCCAGCTCATAGCTGTTTCTACTCTTTTATCTTCCCTGACTGGTTCTATTCTTCTGGCCACTACCAATTTGGATCCACGGAGGCTTATCCTACCTTGTGGAACAGGAAACAGGTCGGACATGATGTCCTGCTTAATGCGACGGCTCCATGTATCTGGGTACGCGATGGTTGGGTAGCTTCAGTGTCTGTGTGTGTTCAGTTAGATATTACTTGGTTTATACGAGCTCTACCCACTGGGCTATGCAGCCTTACACTTCAATCAGGCTGTATGTGGACTGAAATGACACAGACAGAATAATTAATGGATTATAAAAACATAAATAACCATTAAATAGACTATATTAGCCAAACAGAAGGGGGCAACAGTATACCCGCTGCTTTTATCCACCTGTTCTATATGAAAAGTAGAAAAAACACTCTCTTTTATGTTGTTGCTATAACTACCACAGTGTCTGCTCACTGTCATTGTCCTGTAAATTATGGGCTGCTGATTGTGAAGTAGCACATGCAGAAATTAACAGACACATTAAGCTGCAATGTTTAAATATTGGTGTGACATTTTTAAATTCACCGTTTGAATCACATTGGAGCAGTATTTATAAGCGTTGTTACATACATTGTTTTCTTGTAAAAATGTACGTTAAATTTAAAAGATAAGTCTAGATTTTAACGTTAAATGTTAACTATCTGTTGTTTTCAGATCCTATCTGACTTACATAAGTAAGTATATATAAGTAAAGAGCGCTGGTCGTCAAATAGCATAATTATGCTGAAAATAAACGTAAAATTTTTTAATATTTTTCTTATTTTACATATAAAAATCAAACTTAAATCAAAATGATAGTTTTAAATGTAAGTGCTAAATATTACATCTAGGTAAAATTCTGGATAATTCCAGCTGCATATTTAATTCTGTGATTCACCGTTAGATTTAAGATTCAGCTTTAACATTTCAACCTCACAGTAAGATGTAGGTTCAATTTAACATAACGGTTGATGATGTTGTCAGTGTTTCACTTCAAATCTCTTCGTTCCATGAGTGAGGGCAGAAGACGAGAGCAAAGCTGGCAGGAGGCGTGTGAACATCCGCTGCTGGCGATGCAGGGAGACAAGGCTTTCAGGATATCAAACATGACATCAGACATGTCTGGTTGCATTTCTTTTCATCCATATTGCAGCATTGAGCTCTGAAAAGTTCCACCACTCTGGGAGGGAGGACTTAGTTTCACTCTCTGTCTCCGTCTCTCTTTACTCATGTAACTGTCTCCCCGAGAGGTGTCTCAGTTACTGGAATGTGGTTTGATCTGCGTGTACCTGTAGTACCAAGATGAGTCCTTAAAACGGCCACGATTGAAGACATCAGGTTGAGAAGGAGAAATATAAATCCATTATATTGTAATTTCTAACAATGCATTCAGCTTAGTGTGATCTCCAGCTGAATGCTGCATGTGGCAGAATCTCTCTCTTCTCTCTCTCTCTCTCTCTCTCTCTCTCTCTCTCTCTCTCTCTCTCTCTCTGTCTTTCTGTTTCTCTCTCTCTCTCTCTCTGTCTGTCTCTCTCTCTCTCTCTCTCTCTGTCTCTCTCTCTCAACTTTCTTGCCACTCCCACCCTTCTCTCACATTTATCGCCCACAAAGGTTTCGGCTGTTAATCTTTTTGTCTGCTGTAAACGTCTGGATAGATTACTAGACATCTGGGAGGACACTCCTGTCTCTTGAGGCCCAGGCCCCCTCAAGTGGTGGGTAGTTTGTGGCACATCCTCCATGTTTGAATGAGTGAGCGGAGTGAGACTCCTTGAGACTTCTGTGGTTGATGATCATTTTGGTGCATTTAGCTTAACATTAGATGTAAAATCCGGTTTGTATGGTGATGCATTCACACACACACACACACACACACACACACACACACACACACACACACACACACACACACACACACACACACACACACACCGCTTATGTATATATGTATTTATTAGATATTAGTTGTAAATATTTGCACTGAAAGGCGTGTTTCCGGTGCCATCTGCTTCCTCAGGAGATGCTTCAAACCCTGATCCTTGAGGAATTCAGGGAAGTTGGAGAGGAATTATTTTAAGAGGTATTGAGGGCTACTGTTACATGCCCTGATGATTCACCAACGCCAGAAACGTGTCCCGCCACCTGTTAGTCTGTCTGGGGTAAAATAATGTCCATGTGGGAATTATAGGGACATGTCCATGGACCGGGAATGGAAACGCTGCAGCCAGAAACCAATCCACACTATCAGTCTGCTTCCACAGCGCTCACTGTGATGACTTGATTACAGACGTACAGGAAGGACTTGACGGTAATCAAGATATAGAAACATTGATGCCTCATCGGTCGCAGGATTATACATCAATGTCACTGCCATATTGGAAATACTGACCAGTGAAGTATGTCGAGTAAATTCAGGTTCTCTATTTTTTCTATAATCAATTTATTATCTGTAAAAAGATGTCCGCAAAACCCAAATTACTTAAGTACAGGAAAATAATTCACTTTTTGTCTGGCTTTTTTTTTTACTCCGTTACCTGTGCAGATGTCTCTATGTTATATAATTTACTGTGCATAAAATGTACTGATTAAGTTTAATGGATTGTGATGAATATAATTCAGTAGTGAGATGAAGTCGGCCATAATGGTACAACAATATGTGCAATATTCACTATACAGCACAGCCTCACAGTATAGTATATTATTGTTACAGGTAACTTATACATACACAGTATAATCTTGAGGGTTGGAGTTGGGGGCTCAGTGGGCTGAACGAAGACGCTGAAGTGGAATGCACAAGAGATGAACGGCTACCGAATATTTGATAGAGACTGAGAAAGTTTGTTGGAGCAGCTGGTAGATTTAGAGTCTGGCAATAACGAATATATTAATGGAGGAATCAGCATGACTTTATCTTAAATAAAGACATTTAATTTATTTTGATCATAATAATGTCAATCGTTGGTACTGTTGTGCCTTGGCAGCACAAACTCCTGCCAAGAAACATCATTAAAATTTAATCACCTCTGGGATATGGAAAAGCTGCCTATGAGTAAGATTTCATGAAGATATGTCTATTAATTTATGATTTATTACCAAAAAACTCCAGAGCGCCCAATCTCCCAAAGGTTAAAAAAACAATATTATGTTGTGAAACCATGATGTAATGTCACTAAAAATGAGATCATCTCTGGGATATGCCAAAAACCTATATCTGGGTACAATTTCATGCAAATCCATGTATTTGGTTTTGTGAAATCTTGTTGACAAACAGCCATACAGCCTCGTTGGTGGAGGTAATAATGACAAATATCCAACTGTTCTGTTCAGACAATGTCTCTCACTGAATGAAAATCTTTACTGGACATTTCCCCACAAATGTCTCAACATAACTCAATGCATTCAATGCATTAGACAACTACATCAACGGTTCTGAATGGGTTGGTGCAGATTTCCCTTTATTTTTCATATTATGTTATTTTCTTTAAGCCAGTGTTGAGTGCTGATGAATATGATGAATATGATGAATATGAAGAATATGACTTGGCTTTATAATTTTTACTTTTTACTAATTTGCTTTGTTTTAGTCCCGTTTGATTCACATAACAGAATAGTGTGTTAAGAATATATAACGTAAAAATATGTGATTTTCTTCTAGGTTTCTGTTTTTTCTTTTGGGACCCATGGGCAGAGGGCCTCAGTATCATGAGATCGGGAGGTCCATTGCCACACTTATGACAGATGAGGTAAGACTATTTGAAGAATGTATGGATGTTATTATAAGGAGGGTGAATTGCTTGAAATCCCAAACAGCTGTTGCTTTTCAGCAGGCCCTTTGCATAAATTCTCAGCCCAGCAGAACTCAAGAAATCTCTGTAGCAACGGAACAGTTCTCAGCATGAAACATAATTCAGAGCTTTTACGACAAGCTTTTGGTAATTAGTCAGCCCTCATGTCCGGCCTATATCTCAGCTGCCATCCAAAAACAGTGAGCGAAACGTGTCCAAACTGTGTCCCTTACTCTGTGGAATGAGCAGATTTACTCAAATTTATGAAATGCGTACATCTAAATGTCCTTTTTGTGCTTTTATGGTATATTCTGCACATGTTGATATGGGTGTTGCAAACTTTTCAGGTTTATTGGCATTTAAGTTGAGATTTTTATTTTGAAAGTCTAGTTTGGGGTTTAGTTAATCCAAAGATGTGACTGCACCTGTCTGTCTGGTTACAGTAAGAGCTCATCGGGTCTTTGGAAGTAGCTTTTATAATCGGATGTAACATGAAGGATCCGTCAACTGCAATGGAATTCATGAAGCAGTTACTTTGTCAGCTTCTCTTCATCATCTTTAAGCCTCAATTGACCCTTCATACTTTTTCTGTCTCCAGGTTTTCCATGATGTCGCCTATAAAGCAAAAGATCGCAATGATCTGATCGCTGGGATCGATGAGTTCCTTGATCAGGTGACGGTCTTGCCACCAGGAGAGTGGGATCCATCCATACGAATAGAGCCACCGAAAAACGTTCCTTCACAGGTTAGCGGGAACTCAGTTAGTCGTTTGCCTTCTGTGATTTACGCTTCAACCACTGTGACAAGTAATGTTAAGAATTTGTTCCTGGAAAAGAACCTAACTAATGTGGATTGTTTGTTAAACAGGAGGGGAGGAAGAAAAGTAACATTTTACCTAATGGATTGGTAGAGGGTCATGAGGAAGAGGAGGTTGATGGCCACGGGGGTCCAGAACTGCAGCGTACAGGAAGGTAGTGCATACCATTATTTTATTTTTATATATATATATATATATATATATATATATAACTGCATATATATAAAACTGCAGTATCTTGTTCAATGTGAAATATCGGCAGCAGAATAGTTTTAAATCATTATATGGATGTGAAAAATATATTTTTTAAATTAATAAAATATTCCTTATCCCTTCAAAGCTTCAGCACATTTTGAGTCACTATTTCTTATTGTAAAATATTTTCCACTTGACTTAACCTGTTTATAAATGACCCAGTAAAAATCTGCATATGCTTAAGAGTATGGGACCAAGGATAGAGCCCTGGGGGACACCCAAGGTCGAAGGGGACCACATAGGAGGAGGCATTAACCATGACTATTAAGAAAGTTCTTTTCAATAAGTAGGATTTCTTTGGCTAATTGGAGCATGTGAGGACATTAAAGGGTTAATAAATGGTAATAGCTTATATCAGTGACTATGTCTTTAGAATTCAGTGTCTTGCCTACGAATACTTGATAGGAATCGAAGCTTTGACCTTTGACAACCGCTCTACCTCTTGAGTCACGTTGAACTGCAGATATAGGACTCTTTGGCAGTGCAGACCAAACAGCCTCCAGAGCTTCACACCATATGGTTTATATAAAGAAGAACTGGAAGGAGCTGGCTGTGCAGACACGTTTGATACGGGCTGAATATACAGGAAAAGAATTGGAACTGCTCTTCATTTCGTCTATTTTGGTGTTCATCTCTGTCGGATCTTCAAACCAAATTCAACATGAAACAAAGAACACTTGAATGAACACATAATGTTCTGACACATAATCTTGATCTCATACTTAAATCCACTGTAGGACAAAGTCTTTGCCCTAAGAACTTAATACTTATTTTTGTCCCCTTAAGCAGCAACAAGTTCAGCCAAACATGTCCAATAACTGGAGATCAATCTCTGACATCACACATGGGGAATCTTCTTTGCAGAAGTGTTTCAGTGCAGGAAGACTGGGGGGGGTTTGTATTAACTGTGTCTCAAGGGTTTAAGGACTGGACTTTGAATCGGTCACTCTGAAACTTAAATTTGATCACTTTTCTTTCTTGGGATCATGGCCTTTTTATGGGAAGACCAGAATTCACACATCCCACAATCAGGGCAGGTTAACCAGGCCCTGAATAAGCAATCCATGATTCATGAATTCAAATTCATGATTGACCAGAGGCAGAAAAATCTTACATGACAGCAAATTTTGCGCAATATCTTTGGCGCCATGAACTCTGACCTTGACTGAGGTTAGAGAAGCCTGCAGTTCCACAAATCGTGTCTTTGGATTTTTCCCTGACTGATGCTTTGCCCTGCTCTCGCTGGAATCTATGGAAGGATTGTCCCCTTTGGCAAGGTTCCGCATTCTTCCAGGTTTTCTCCATTAGAAGATGGATCTGTGGAGTCCCAGAACCATAGAAACGGCTTTGAACCCTTTACAGATGAATTTACTTCAATCACCTTCTTCATCATCACTACAAACATTTTTTTTCATTTGTGATGAGTGATGATTTGATTGGAACAGGGCAGAGTTGTATTAGATAATCTTTTTTTGCCTTAATCAAATACAATTATTTAAAACTTGTGATTTGTGTACCGTTACTTATCCAACAAAATATGTCATCTGCTTCACACATAAATAGAAGAAATCAGGAGTGGATCCAATATTTTTTCACACCGCTGTGTCTAATATAATCTAATTGAAGATAATAAATAACGCCAACCATGTCAAAGATTTAAAGAAGTAACAGCTTGGATTTAAGAGAATAAATCCAGATAATAAATTGCTTTTTCCTTGTATGTTTTCTAAAATGTACAAAATCAAGCCAGTAAAGTGAGAAATATCAGCTTTGAAAATGCGCAGAGAAATGTTGGTTACTTGTTACTAAATGTTATAGTTCTATGCATAAAGTTAGATAAATCTTGTCCTGAGATTTCTGGCTCATGTTGACACTAAGCCATGCTAAAGAGGACCGTTGAGAAGAAGACAGTAGAGGGACAGGAAGTTGGCGAAAAATAAATTAAACCAAAGCTGTCATAATAAAAGATCAATTATATTGCTATTACGTGAGTATTTGCCATAAGTGACAGATTTCTTTTTGCTCTTCCAGGTGGTTTGGTGGCCTCTTGTTAGACATAAAGCGGAAGGTTCCTCACTATCTGTCAGACTACACTGATGCTTTTAGTTTGCAGTGTGTGGCCTCCTTCCTCTTCCTCTACTGTGCCTGCATGTCTCCTGTCATCACCTTCGGAGGACTACTGGGTGAGGCAACAGAGGGGCGCATAGTAAGTCTTACTCTCTTTCCTCCACATTTTCACAATGTTCAGCTAAGACCAGCTGTGCTCTTAATATAAACTCCACTGCCCGTCGATTATATTCACCAAGAGAAAGAGTTCTAATAATCTCTCTCTCCCTTTCCATCCCCCAGAGTGCAATAGAGTCCCTGTTTGGAGCCTCGCTGACTGGAATAGCCTATTGCCTGTTTGCCGGCCAGCCCCTCACCATTCTGGGCAGCACAGGCCCCGTCCTTGTGTTTGAGAAGATATTGTTCAAATTCTGCAAGTATGTTCTTGTTTGTGTGTCTCAGGAAATCACCAATGACTCCAGTTTCATTTAATCCACTCATGGTGTCATTTCATCATTACGTTGATCTTCTTGTCGCAGGATAAAATGTTGGGACGTGGACGAACCATCTCTTGATCATCTGCCCTCCTATAGATCATTAAATGTTCGGATTAAATGTACAAAATTCCACGATATTTCATTTCATGATAATGACATCCTCCAATACTTTAAAGATTGGATGTCATTTAATTTTGAATAAGCCCTTTTTTATCTCCACTTAGGGAGTATGGCTTGTCCTATCTGTCGCTGAGAGCCTGTATTGGATTGTGGACAGCTTTCCTCTGCATCATGCTCGTGGCTACAGATGCCAGTTCCCTCGTTTGTTACATCACGCGCTTCACAGAAGAAGCCTTCGCCTCCCTCATCTGCATCATCTTCATCTACGAGGCGTTGGAGAAACTTGTCCATCTGGGAGACCACTACCCCTTCAACAAGAACAACAACCTGGACAAACTCAGCCTGTACTCGTATGTGGATACCTGAAAACTCAAAAAAGGGTTACCACTTCACAATGAGACAGCCTTTATAAAAAATGTATAATCAATCTGGGCTCACTATTTGGCAATATGAAGTTACTGCAGCTTTTTCTTAAGTAGCTTAAGTAGTAAACTAGTTATAAACTATTTATAAACCCGTAATAAAGGCAGCCTTAGTGTAAAGTGGGACCCAAAAGGGGGGAATCACCAAGTCCATTTCTTGGAGGTATTTTAAATGCCTGACCAATTTCATCACCCAGCTGTTCATTTGCTTCCACAGATGTTCATGCATTGAGCCCACTGACCCCAGCAATGTCACCCTGAAGTATTGGGAGATGAACAATGTCACTGCCTCAGAAATCTACTGGGAAGCAATGGAGGTCAAGGTACCACCCATCCTTACTTGTCACCAAAAAGTAGAACAAGAAAATAAGAAAAAACTCTACATGAAATCATTTTGTAATTTTATTTTTTATTATTAAAAGTCGTTGTTTTTTGGGACAGACCTGGCTAAGGCAGCTGCCAATCACACATACATAAATGCCACACATACAACATTTTATACAGAAAAATCTGCAATATAACAAAGTGGTCTACTCAAACATAGTACTCTCTCATGAAAAAAAGCACTTTTCCATCACCACATTCTATATGGTGCCTTCAAACTAATCAGTTAATATAAGGGAATCTATTTTTAGTCTTTTGCATAGTAGGAAAAATGCAGTTTTTCCCAGATCGTCAATACACAGGCTACATTGAACAGAAGCCACTGGGAAGAGCTTAGCTGGCAGCTGCAAGAGGTGACACAAAGAAGGGCGCCCTTACTTCATACCACAACAGGAATTATTACTATTTATTACACAGAGACTGCAAAAGATACACGTAGATTTTCCACCTTTAAAGTGGCCTGCTTTTCCAGATTTCGGAAGAGGAAAATTGGAGATTAAGAACATGTGGCCCTGGATTATATTGGATTACCCAAAGCAAATCACTATAAAAGCCTTTTTCATTTTTCACCCAGTTAAGTTTTTTTGTAGACCTGTATGTTCATAAACACAGTCTGTGATCATTTATAATCATATGTTGTTGCAGGATTGCATTGAAAAGCGCGGGGAGTTTGTGGGCAGTGCCTGCGGCGCTCATGGACCCTACGTTCCTGATGTTCTCTTTTGGTGTGTCATTCTCTTCTTTTCCACCGTCATCATGTCTGCCTTCCTCAAGGGGTTCAAATTCAGTAACTACTTTCCCACAAAGGTACTATTCTTCAAACAGTAGAATTATGAGTGCATTGAGTTAAGGATGCAGAATTCAGCATAGCGCAGTGGTTCTCTCTGCTGGCTAAATACTAGTACTGCACACAGAAACAAAGACACTGTCGAAATAATTTTTTCCTCTAAACAATTATTTATTTTGGGTTAAATTAATTAAACCTCAATGTTCAAAGTGTACTTTTGTGTTTTTCCGCTCCATCAGGTGAGGTCCACCATCAGTGACTTTGCAGTTTTCTTCACCATCCTTACCATGGTCTTGTTGGACTATAGCCTAGGGATTCCATCCCCAAAACTAAAGGTTCCCAGTGTGTTTAAGGTGTGCTAGTCCACAAGACAACATTACGATTTCTAGAATGTACTGAGTTGCTTTACAAGCTAACAACATTTTTTAAAATCAGCCCACCAGAGATGATCGAGGCTGGTTCGTTAACCCGCTGGGGCCCAACCCCTGGTGGACAGCTGTCGTTACGTTGATCCCAGCCCTGCTTTGTACCATCCTCATCTTCATGGACCAGCAGATCACAGCTGTCATTATCAACAGGAAGGAGCACAAACTCAAGGTAAGTTCCTCAAAGTAGGATCTGGAAATCACGCTCATGTGATTTCACTTTCATGATTCTGTATACCTTGGCTTTACACCTTCAGAAAGGCTGTGGGTACCACCTGGATCTCTTCGTGGTGGGGGTCATGCTGGGTGTGTGCTCTTTAATGGGGTTGCCCTGGTTTGTAGCAGCCACCGTCCTCTCCATCACCCACGTCAACAGCCTGAAGCTGGAATCGGAGTGTTCTGCTCCTGGGGAGCAGCCAAAGTTCCTCGGCATCAGAGAGCAGCGCTTTACCGGTCTGATGATCTTCACCCTCATGGGCTGCTCCGTCTTCATGACATCTGTGCTGAAGGTCAGCCACTGATTTTATGTTATGTGTGCCTTTTTTCCTTTACCTTTTTTATTTTCTATAACTATCCCCATTATTCCCCACATTTCTCAGTGTGTCATTGATAGATAAAAGGCAGTTGACGACATAATACTTGTATTTCTCCAGTTTATTCCCATGCCTGTGTTGTATGGAGTGTTCCTGTACATGGGAGCATCCTCTCTCAAAGGAATTCAGGTGAATTCATTACAATTCTTCAGTACATGGTGAATCGTTTTTGCTCATATTATACTGTATCACTACATGGCCAGAGAAAAGATAGAGCCCCCACCTCACATGACACTTGATAAAAAGGACTCTGCTGTTGTCTCTTCTTTTATTTGAATCATAACCAAGTAATTACCAAAGTTTATTGCATCAAAGTCACAGTATCTTAGATTTGTTAGCCTAAATATTCACCTCACTTCTCAAATCTGACTATCACATACTTTACTTTGTAATTATGGGATTTTTTTAAAGTAACAAAGAGTTTAGTCAGGGAGTTGGTCGCTGTGGTGCAGTTTCAATTTGTAGGCGCTCCAGATAATCTTTGTAGACGGTTAATTCTCACCATGGTGGGGAATCGCCTCCATATCTTCTGGCTGCCCAGAAAAAAGTGTTAATTGGCCTCTAGTGTGTTCCTAGTATTTACAGAACACCTGACTGTTATTCAATTGCTCTGTTTACTTTTCATTATATCACTTCACCGCAGTACTTTTATAGGTTTGATAAATATATATTTAGAAACATATAAATACTATTTTATTGGGAAAAAAACATTTGCACAGGTATTCCTTTTCTGCTTTTCAAGAGCTGCAGCTGGACTCAAGCATCTAACACATACTGGGCAACGTTTAGACTTCTTCCACCAGCCGGTTCATAACAATGGAAGTTTATGCCGGAGTGACAGAATGTGGTCGTTTTATACAGGTTAATGAAAAAATCTAATTCTGAAGATCGGCGGAGATCCAGATCTAGATAAGTACTCTCTCTGGGTTTCGTTAAATTTAGAAAAAAACTCACTTATTATTATTTGTTAAACGTTTCAGTGGAAATGCATAATAAAACTTCACCGAGCACTGAATGCTCCGCACCAAACGGTGGAAAGCTACAGAAACGATTGTTTGTTGAATATAATTGAGCTTTTAGCACCTTAACAACTGATATTTAACACCCGTGAGACCAATTAGAGAGCCAAACAAGTGAATCTAGCGTTCATATGTATCAGGTGGACCCAAACATGACTCCAAAATGATTGATAATACAGCCTAATGACTGCTAAATGCATGAAGCCAGCACCCACTCCTTGTATGAATCTGAAGTTGATGTCACAACCTGTGTATGCTTCCCCCAAGAGGCCAATTATTGAAGATTTAAAACGACGTTTGTATTCATCCTCTGCAGTTCTTTGACCGTCTGACACTGTTCGGTATGCCCGCCAAGCACCAGCCTGATTTCATCTATCTGCGTCACGTCCCCTTGAGGAAGGTGCACCTCTTCACCATCATACAGCTCACCTGTTTGATTTTGCTGTGGGTCATCAAGACATCCAAGGCTGCCATCGTCTTTCCCATGATGGTGCGTTAAACTTCCAACAATACATCCAGCTGCATGTCCATCCCACAGGAAGCATGCCCGTCACTGCAAACCCAATCGTCGAGTTCTGTGTGTGTTCTGAGGCCAGGTTCTGAGGTCAGATAGTGGTTACTTGGGCTTTTCCCCTCCAACATACTCATCTCAATACTGATTAAATACTAATATGATTTAGAGTCAAATACTGAATTTTATGTCTCTTTTGAGGACTTTTTGTGTCTACTTCAGCATCACGTGCTTTTGGAGTGTCACAGGGATCTGAATGAATGTGCAGCTTAGTGGACTAGTGGTTATACAGGATAGCTGGGATTATATTTTTGGTGAGAGTTTTGATAAAGGGATTCATTTAGGGATATGTTTCTACTTTCTTTTATTTTGGGAGATTAAGCGTTTTTTTCCAACACTTTCCCTAATTGCGAAGGATTGTTCTGCCTCGGCTGCAGGTATGCATCTCAGTTGTAGGAGATGTTTTAACTCTCCCCGAATAACATGGATCATGCATATCACAGCGCAATAAAGTCTTCTCCTACTTCTGGATTATGAATCGGTATTTTTTAATATAATGGATGAATTCTCTGTGCCGATCTTACAGGTGTTAGCACTGGTCTTCATCAGGAAGCTGATGGACTTTATCTTCACCAAGAGAGAGCTGAGCTGGCTGGATGACCTCATGCCAGAGAGCAAGAAGAAGAAGCTTGAGGACGCCGAAGAGGTGTTCATGCTCTCATGAATAAAGGCTAGGCTCAGTTTCATGTTATTCTACTAATGTTCAAATGTGTTCACCTGTGTTTCCTTCACCGTTCAGGAGGAGGAGCAGAGCATCGTAGCAGAGGATGAGGCAGAAGTGCAAGATCCCTCAGAGGGGTACAAGTACGTTTTATTTAAGCCTTCTCATGTTACATTGACACGTTTTTTTTCTCAGCATATGATTCCATTCATATCTGTTTCCACAGGGGAATACCCATCATCAACATCACAGATGAAATGTCCAAAGGTTCTTTTGGAAATACTTGGAATGCCCACAGCTGAGACTTTTGGGAATCGAGACATAAAAACTATATGGTGAGGCTTTTGCATGGTTAAGTATAAAATATAAATAAATATAAAATATTTCTCCTTCAAGAAATATTTAAGCTTTCAAACTCAAAGTAAGGAGCGCTGACGGTTTCAGCTCCTCCTGTAGATTATTCCAGGATAATGGAGCAGTGTAGCAAAAAGCTTTTTTCCCCAGACTCAGTTCTGACTCTTTAAGCTGTCACGTGTAAAATAGTTTTAGAGCGTTAATCATATTGCTTTTGGGTTTTTCCTCATTTGGGTTAGATAAATATTGAAGCAGCCCAATGAGAGATGTAATAATACATTTTGGCAATGCCACTTCACTTGACGGAGGGGTTGGTAATTTAAAAAGAAAGACGTTTTTTCAGAACCAAGTAAGCTAAGCTAATTAGCTGCTGGTGTTAACATTAGCTTTATCACATCAGACTTCCTGTCAAACTCAGCTAAATGTTCAACTTCTCTCACTAAAACCGTTTTTTTTTCAAAAACCAGTGAAATCATAAAAAAAAACCCGTAAAGATCAAAAATATATTAAAAAGTATGTTAATATTTTAGTATTGTGTATTTGAGTGTCCCTTTAATAAGCCCGGATTTATTTCATCACTAAAGTTTGCGTTTTAAATGAAGACGATGTAGCGTCAACATTTTGATCTATAGGAAACCCTGTGATAAATGTAAAGAATCTAATACTCGTTCCTCCACTGATGGCGTTGACTCTTCTCAAATAAAAAGAATATAAGAATATAAAGATATAACTGTGCATCTGTATTTATGCCAACAGGTCCCTCACAGTATTTGACATCACTGGTTGACCACGTGAGACAGATGGAGGACATTTCTTGTCTCTGTCCCTTCTATGTTTTTGTATTTAATGCAGTTGTTTCTCAATCCCTCACTTTCAGTCCCATAAATCTCTGTGTTTTAGTTGATAACTGACACAAATACTCTTCCTCAGTCGAACCAGCTGTTCTCTTGTCTTCTTTATGTCAGGCTTGAACTGTCTTGTATTTGTCCCAGTGACCTGGGGGAAAGGTCACTCTAGATGTCTGCATCACGTATTTGTATCACCAATATTTGTTTTATTTGTTGTATTTTCGGAAAGATCTTCACGTCAACACATTCGACAATTTGTTTATACGCTCCTACCATTAATCTATCTCCTTCTTTAAGTTGAATGCCATGTGAAATTAAGCATAAGAAAGTCTATGTAATGGTCCTACTTGACCATCGGCATGAAAGGAATACTGAAAAGCCATATATGGTGCGTTCAAATGTCTGTAAGATGAACACATTAATGAAGTCTCAGAAATCCATTTATATGAGAAAAAAAAACTATTTATCTTTATTTATTGTGGAAGAAAATAACCATGCTAGCTATAGAATACTTTATAGCCTAATGGAGATGATTTTTTTCCCCCGTTCAGTGCTTTTGTATATAACGTAAATGTATTAACTTATAATGAAAATGACATTTTAAATAATAGAATAACTTCTTTCAGTGTTTGTATACATTTAATGAATCATACATTTAATAGCTTCTGATATGATTTAACCCTAAAAGTTGTATTTTCCCCGTATACCAATTAAATTGAACATGTAAAAGTTTAAAATGAGCAATTTATTTATAAAGATGATTAAGAAAACTAATTTTACTCTGTACACAGTATCTTGTCAGTGCTAATTTAACTAAATAAACTTTATGCTCATCCTGTTTGTCTAGTCTTAATTTACCTCATACACGTTTGATGTGTATATTGAGTATCGCTTTATTCCGAAGACCTATTGCCGACTCTTAATGGCTCTTTATAAGCCATTAAGAGTCTGTTGGCCCTTAATGGCTTTTATTTGTATTGAGTTATATTTATTCTATATTTATAAGTTTGCAATGATGTATAATAATCTGTTTGAATGCTGTCAATCAATGTGTAAATACATACATGCTATACAATGTTTAGACAAGGAAATGTTTTTGGTATTAATGACAGTGCATGACTAATTTTACTTTTACCAGTGTGTGAAAAAAAACTGTTCTTGTCTTGGAATATTTTCTAGCACAGAGAGAAGTTTGCCAACCTTAGGAGAGGAACCGGGACATGTCATGCCTATTCTGTTTTATTTGGAACCAAGGCCTATTTCAACAAAGGGGTTTTGATCCACCTTGTGTGAAACCCAGAGACGAGACAAGAGAAACAAAGAAGGAGGGACTGGCAGTAAGATCAACGAGCAGCATTGTGGTTTATGTTCCATGCATCCGCAGTCAGTCAATAGCCTAAAGCGTCATGAGAACCAAACACAGAGTGATGATGTTGACCTCAAACACACCAATAGATATTGGCAAATTTGAATGAGGGTTTTTTTGATTGATGCATTAATTATGATAGATCTTCCGTCTGGGTCGGTGATAGTGAGTTATGGCCAAAAGGAATATTTTCATTTAGTAATATTGAAACACCTCTTTGTTTACTGTTGTAGATCGATGAGAACATTTGATCAAATGTATAATAATGGAGTTCCTGAGCTTCTGAGTTTGTTAGATTTGTTTCTTGATTGAGGATGTATCAGCCTTTAAGTTTGTGAGGTTCAATTACTTTTTGCCTTTTAGTGGGGGTTTCGGAAGCCATGTTAAATCCCACTTTACCAGGTGAAGCGCATGTACGTTTTTGTGTTGGATAAATCTGAATGAAACAGGGGAGGAGGTTGGATGTAGTGGGGATGAGGAAAGAAGGAAAGAGAAGTTGGGGGGTCAAAGAGGGGATGGGGGTCAGAAGTAGTCAGAGTACAAATATGGATTAGGTTGCATTCACACCAGCTGTGCTTGGTCTGGTTGAATCGAACCCTGGAGAATTTACACCCTTGATGCGGTTCTTTTAGGCTGGAGTGAATGCAGTCTTGGACCTATAGTCTGGACCAAACAACCGGAGTGTAGTCGCTTGTATGGGATGGTTTGTTGCTGGTGTGAAGCTCATTCCCACCAATCACAGGAAGCGCATCATTTTACACGTATTTGCACAGAACTAGCATCACCTGGTGACCTGTGGTAATTGGTAAGAATTACTGAGGACGTCTGTGATATTAATAAGGTGCAAATGCTCCATGCCTGTAATTTGTAAAGTAAAAATTCCATCCTACTGATGCTCTGCGCTGGAGAGTAAGGGTTCCCGAGGCTGGAGTCGAGCCGAAAAACTTTTCTTTCAGCTGAAAATGTTTCAATGTTTCGATGATGGGTCACATACCGAGGCGGCGGACTCGGTGAAAGGTGATGGTGTTGACGGTGTCCAACGGCAGTTTGAGGTCAATGATTTGGGGTTGTCAGGTGTATTTTCGGGGATTATTGAGAAATAGAGGTTGTCTCTCATGGAGCGGGTTTGCATGTTGAGAATGGTTTCCTTCCTCCGTTTGTTTGTTTTTTGTGACGGTGTGTTTTTGGTTTGATTTTTGCAGTGATACAATGTTTTTGTGGGCAAAGTCCAAACCATTGGTTAGATTCTTCACTTATTTGTGTAGTAAGTCCAGTTGGGTACTAATACTAGCCAAAGGCTAACCTCAATTCGGTGATTTCTAGATCAAAGGTGTGGCAGGTGAGGATTCGAGCTCTATAAGATCCCCTCAAAGATGTTCGGGGGTGTTGATAGCATTGGATTGGTGATATCAAGAATTCTGATATGTACCACTGCTCAAAAAAAATTAAGCGAAGACTTAAATCACAGCCCGGAACTCGATGAAAGAAACATTCATGTTGAAAATCTTTATTGGATATGCATTGTGTAATTTGTTTAGAACAAAATTTTGCAAAAATGATCAATGGAAATCAAAATAATTAAACCATTAAGGGCTGGATTCTAGATTACACCAAAAATCTAAGTGAAAAAGTAAAATCAAGGACTGATCCAACTCCAGTGAATCTCATCAGAGCAACACAGGATTTGTCCCAGGAGTGTGTTTGAGCCCCATGTTACGTTCTCCACAGTGTCTCCACAGCTCTGTTACGCCTGCCATATGACCTCAGTTTGAACCTGCTCTCATCTGTGAAAAGAACAAGGCACAGATGGAGAACCTGCCAATTCTTATGTTCCCCGGTTAATAGAAATTGAGCTCCAAGGTGGTGGGCTGTGAGCAGAGGTCCCAGTAGAGGACGCCGGGCCCTCATGCCACCTTCATGCGATCTGTTGCTGACATTTCTGTTAGAACCGTCACATCAATAGCCGTATGGAGGTCATTTTGTAGGGATCCGTCAGTGCTCCTCCTGTTCCTCCTCACAGTGAGGAGCAGATATCAGTCTGGCTGCTGGGTAAGTGTCCTTCTACGGACCGGTCCAGCTCTCCTCGTGTAACGACCTGTCCTGGCATCTCCTCCATGCTCTTCAAACTGTGCTAGGAGACACAGCAAACCGTCTTGCAACTGCACGCAGGGATCAGCCATCCTTGAGGAGCTGGACTACTTCTGTGCGTCAGTGGGCTAGAACATGTCACAAGTAGTGACAAAGACACTACCTGTGACATGTTCTAGCAGAACACAAAACTAGAGAAGAGTCAGTCAGGAAAGAAAAGTAGAGAGGAATTGATTGTGGCCACCAGCTGCACAACCATTCCCTTTTGGGGGGTTGTCCTGTTTTTGCCTCTCCATTTCACCTGTTGTCATTTTCATTTGCACCAAAGCAGGTGAAACTGACTCACATCACCTGTGCTTCCTAAACGGACAGATTGATAAACCTGAAGTTTAACTGGCTGGGTGTCATACTGCCATGATTAAGCCTTCCCTTAATTGTTTTGAGTAGTAAATATATATATAAATATATATATATATTTATATATATATATATTTATATATATAAATATATATTTATATATATTTATATATATATATATATATATATATATATATATATATATATATATATATATATATATATATACTGTTAAAGCACATATTGTCAGATCCTGTGGCTCAGCAGAACAGTAACATCATCATATCCATCCCAGTTCTTTTGGTTTCTTCTAATTCTGAACTATTCAATGGCGGTGTCTTTGTTTACACTGTCATTGCTTAAATACGATTAAGTGTGATGTTTGATTTTTACCCATTATATTACTAAAAGTCCTTCATTGTATTGCTGAGTAGTTTTTCTTGCTCAAATCCCATCTCAGATAATCTGTCCAATGATTATATGGTAGACGCGTGGTAACATGATGGAAACACACATTATCAGTGCTGCCAAGCATAAGTGTCCAATCTAAACCCCCGGAGAATTGCCCTACAAATAGATTGAAGTGGGCAGAGGTTCTTGTAACCACCAGATGGTTTGATGTTCTACAGATGACAGCTTAGACAGGTGGCACATCCCAAAGCATGTCGAGCTGCTGGCTCATGTGATTTACTGTTTTGTCTTGGTGCCAGCAGGAACTCAGGAGTGTCGACTCAGTTGTCGTTCCCGAGAAGTCCGAGTTGGTGACCATGATTTTATGTTCTTTCATTTACCATAATCCTCTTAGGCGTGCTGTCAGAGCATCAACAAAAATCCCTCTCTAGTGAACAGCTGACAGTTGACACACATCCTCCTGTTAACTGTTAGAAATCCCACGGCTCGTACAGTTTCAGCACCGGAGAAAAGCGTCTGGCCAAGCATTAGGTTTTCATAGAAAACAGGGGGATAATAGGAAGCGATAAATAGTTGATATTGTCCGTCTTTATGCAAAAACCAATCTTTGTTCACGCGTTCTGGTTCTTACAACTGGAAGGAAGCAATTCGTCGGATATCTTCAAGTGCCTTTAAGTTTAAATCCCACAATAGAAGGAGAACTCATTCAACCTTGCGTCTGAGGAGAGATCCATCTTTCTGGACAAGACTTAGAAGACATGCAAGGATACAATTATTGCATGAATCCAGCACAAACAGAAGACGATGAGGTTGTGTCATCAACATATCTCATATATTAAATGATCATATCTTTAAGGTTTCGTCCTCCTGACTTAATTGATGGTAAAAATCCAGATTTCCAGTGAACCTTTTTAATGAAATGGCTTTTAAGTAAAAATCTTCCCTGCATGCCAACCCCGGTCTCCTGTTGCTACAAATGGAAGCACAGCAGAATACAGCCATAACAACGCAAACTGTTACCACACTGTTTCCATTGTGGAGCGGAGACAAGATCTTTCTCCTCCCCTTGTGAGTTTTATGCTACCCTTTTGATATTATTTGATGCTAGAATTGATATTGAATTCTCCAGGGCTTTGCAAATGACTGGATGTGTGGGGCCGGACCCACCCAGACTCCGCCATAGTCCACTCATCAGCATGGAGAGTTCTAATTTATTTTACTGCTACTATAAAGAAAGCACAAAGAGATCATGACGGAAAACCTTGCCTAATGCTGTCAAATGACGTTTCTTTAGAACCCATGTTCAAAATAATAGGTAGGTGTGAATGTGTGCAGTGGGATGTAGTTCCTGGTCCAAGGTGATCCTCCTCAAACTAATAATTAAAAATATATAACATCTCATAAAGAGGAAATTCATAAATTGTACACATTTCTTTATTGAAAACTAAATATAGGACTTTTCTCTGAATAATAAGAAAATGGACACTTTTCTACAGACATAATTATCAAAGTGGCAATTCAGATCATCATTAGTTGAATTATTACAGGCTAAGTCAGGAAAAAGATTAAATTAGCCAAAATGTGAAGTGCGAAAACAAAATGTTTTTCTTTGCAATGTGATCTGATCCTGTAACCACTGAAGTCCGACAGAGATTCTTATGAGGGGGGTTTAATTGCATAACCAAGAAGAAGAGCGTAGTACAGACTGTGAGACATATAACAGAACAGAATCAGTGTAAACCGTTGTATGATTCAGAAAGCTGTTGTTTACTCTCTTCTGCCTCGGCCGGCCTTCAGCCAGGACACAAAGTCTTTTGCTGCCTGGTCCTGCAGGTAGGAGCTCACGTCACTGGTGTAGGTGCCGTCTGCATGGCGTCTAAATAAACTGACATATATAGATATACACATATACTGTCAGAATAAATGTGTTTCCAGTGATTGATGGAAGTTCCATCCGTGTTATTTTGATGATTTTTGGGGATAAGCTGATTTAAAACCTGCTACCAGAGACATTATTCAGTCTATAGTAACACTGCAACTACAGACAGATGCCTCGGACTTACTGCAGAATATAGAGCTCAGAAAATGTTACACTCACCCATTTCTTTTTGAGTTCTTCAGCCACTGGACAAAATCTTGTGCTCTTCTTGTCTCCAGGTATTTACTATAGTCGTTGGAAAAAGTTCCCTCTGAGTGTCTCTTCATGTTAAGGGGCTCGATGGGTTCGGTCAACATGGAGTTTTCATTCAGAAGCCTTGAAATGATAGAGGAGTTAAACTTCAGTTGACACGTTTCTTCCACCTCTGCTCTGCTCGTCCTCATCACACTCTAACAGTATATCCTGCTCCATCGTTCTAACCCACCAATCCCTGCACGTTTCAAGGTGTGATAAGTAATCATTTCTTAAAGTTTGGATTTCTTCAACGCTTTGATCCTTGATTTTGAAATCAATTGCTCAGAATATTCAGTTACACCATGCTCGACTAATGTTTGAGTCAACTAGTTCTACAGATCTAAATACACAACAGAATTACAAGCACTTGAAACGTCTCAGCACCTAATTAAAGATTTTCATCCTTCAAACTAAACGCACTTTGACCAGAAGAGTGTATCCTAACACTTCTACTCATTTCAAGTGGAGGTCAATGTGAATGAAACGTAAGTGAGAGATTATCTTACATAGAGTTCCGGTCTGGGTCCTGGTCAGGCATCTGCCAGCTGCTTTGGATGATCATGAGGAGCAGGAGTCCAGCGAGAGAGTGAAGACTTGTCATTGTTTGAGCTTCTGAAAGAGAGAGAGTGAGAATGAAAGTGGGAGAGATTTAATATGGCACAGATCAATAATTTGAGCTCCCATGAAGGCACCTTACTTACTCACCTGTGCTCCTGTCTGTGGAGAGAGTGAGAGAGAGGTTTTAAAAAGTGCGTTGATTGGCTCTCTCCTGGCTTCTGAAGATGTTTCATTGTCCCCTCTTGATGTGATCAGTCTTATATAGTGGAGATGAGGAGCATCCTCCCAGATCACTCCCCCGTCACAGACACCTCAGCATATCCTCTGTTACTCTCAATCCATTAGTCAGCTTCCGCCTCGGACCACTGAACGTATTTGACTTTGTTAAATCGGGGTAGAGAAAGCTGCTTCTTCAGGTGTTACAATCAAACACGAGCTTTCCCCTTACAAATAAACACTCAAAGTTATTATTCTCTTGATGCAAAAAAGCCCAGGGATTTTTATTTTATTTGATACTGGTGTCCATTTGTCTTCTAATTCCTCTCTAACGGGTTTCAACAAGAACAGACTTTTATTAATAAAATTTCTTTTTTATTTAAGAAGCAAGAAAGCCCAAAACCATAAGGGAAAACAAATGCAAGACATAGATTAAAAAATTTAAAACAAGATGTCAAAAAAAATGCAGGAATAAGAGTGGATGCTATAAAATGAGAAAAGAGATGCGCAAGAAATTCAAAAACTACAGAAAGAAAATGAAGAAGCAACAAAATAAATTGGAAAGATAACCATGACCAAAGGTAAAAGAAAATAAACAGAATGGGGATAAAACAAATATAAGACAAAAGTAGGGAAATAAAAGCTAAAATAAAAGCCAACATAAAAAAATATAGAGGAATTTCATAAGGGAACCAAATGATATCACAGTTCCATAGAAATGTGGAGTAAAGAGTCATTTCTTAGAATTCACTGATTCAGTAAACCATGTCTTCTCCAGTAGGTCGTTCCAAAGAACAAGGCACCATGACTGGAAGATTTGTTCACCTTTATATTTCCGCCTGGACTTTAACACAGCCGGAAAAGCTTCGCCTGAGGAATAAGGTCATGCCTGCCTCATGAAGGGTTGTCCCTGTCATACAGCTTGTAGCCAGACCCAGACATCCGTCATCAGTACAATCTTAACTCTCTGAAGTCTAAGGCCACTTTGGCATTACTTGTAACCCCAAGCCTTTATACTCCACGTTAAAATATGGTATCATTATTTTTGCAGCCAAATGTCATCTCTGTGACCCGTTTCCTTCATGTTAACATTTCGTATCAGCATCCCGAACCCAAAGACATGCAAGGTTGGGGATCACGTCCGTGAGATCGTAGATCCAGACGCTTCAAATTTGTTCCAAAATGAACAGGGAGCCAATTTAAGGAGGCCAGAACAAGAGTGATGTGATGTCATCTATTAGAACCAGTAAGAAGCTGCATTTTGGACCAGTTGGAGGTGAAGGAGTGATTTCTGTCCCACACTCAGAATCACTGACCGTCATTCAACGTTAAAACAAGAGGGGATATTTCTTGAGACGGACTAAACGTGTATTTTTCACTCTAATCCATGAAAAATGTATAAAATGATTGTTTATAAAAAAATAATTAAAGCTTAAAATGAAATATGATTAATTGATATTGAAACCGTTATATTTCAAAAGAATGTTTATTTCTCTTTCATTCCAACATGCAACACAAATTATAACACTTTCCAATAAATCAGTGCACTGAAAAGTCAATTTCGGAAGCTATCGTATCCACACACAACATTTTGTTCAACAACGCCTGCATGCAATGGCTTTAGTAGATGATGGCAGTTCCACATAAATGACAACATTTGCACTAGCAATTGAACATCAATTGCGCAAATAAACAAATGTACAGAGTTCAACCTGGCACTTCAGATTATGACTTTAGGTAAAAACGTACACAATTATTATTTTTTTTAATGGTAATGCTAACAATAAATGCTGTCAAATTGTTCACATCTATTTGGGATCGACGAGGCATTTTTCCAGGAAGTGACTCATGAGGTGGTATGTGTGACGCGTTGCCGATCCTCTCAGGGAATGGTCCCGATCAGTGTACCACTGAAATGAACACCAAAGTCAGATCAGCCCATGGAAATACGTGTCACTTATTTGCACAATTTTAAACAAAAAATAAAATAGTCACTTTAAAGCTAGGCAGGTTTTTGTTAAATCCACACCATCAAGGCTAATATTAGTCCCACTCCCCTGAGCCAATATTTACCATGACCGCAAAGTCGACTTGCTTGTCCACCAGAGCTTTGGAGATCTGTGCTGCCTGCTGGAAATGGACATTATCTGCAGGGGAGAGAGTGCTCTGACTACGTGATCCGGCGTCAAAGCTCAAGTTCATTTGTGCAAACACTGATGACTACTGTCAGGCTCAGAAAGTGAAAAAAAAGGAGTGTTTGGACAAATTGCCCGGGTTTACCATCTGCTGTGCCATGAACCAAGAGATAGTCAACTGTTTTGAAGTTGTTGGCTCTGGCCGTCACCGAGGAATTCTGTTTATTAAAATAAAATGATAAAATATTATTAAAATCTTGCTTTTTGTTTGAAAATATGACGATGTGATCAAGCTTAAGTGTGTACGGCTCACTTCGTAGGATTCTGAATTCTCGGCGGGCGTGCCCATGTAACGTTCAGTGTACACTGCATCTGTAAAATAGAACTGATTATTAATGTCACTGCAGAAAATACACATAACTTATTCACCAGAACAGTTTAAACATCATAGTCTGTTTACAGATGTTAGTGATTGATAGAGTACTGCATAAGAGAAAAAAGCAGTAACACATTACAATAGGACTACTATTATCATGTGTTTATAATAAGCTTAAAACTAGTTTATAAATTAAGTTGTAACCCCCTTTATAAAGCATTAATTAGCTGCTTTCATATAAGGTATAAGTTGTTTATTAATTAATTCTAAACTAATTAGTAACATAATTTTGAACCATTTATAAATCCTTTATAAAGCCAGTCTTATTAGAAAGTGAAACCAAAAAAAGAGTTTTGCTGAGATCCGCAAAGTTTGATGAACTGCCTCGATCAAGTTCAATAATATGAAGGTGTCCTGTTTGGTGTTTATGCACACATAAATAGAAAAAGTAAAACTTTCGGGTATCTGCACTTTTCTTGAGTAATTATTTTTCTGAAAACATTTTCCATGTACTCCTTACTTTAAACACACAGATTTCTCCTTTGTGCTTTTTAAAAATGTTTTTTTTTTATCATTTTGCATCATTGGTTGTTTTTTCCACCTCAAGATTGATTACAAACTAAATAGAAGCAACAATAACACAGAGAGAGATATGATCAAAGCTGGAAAAAAAACCCCGACAGACATAAAACATGAGAGCGAAAAGAAACACATGCAAAACACTCCACCGTAAAGAAAATGTGTAGCCAGTGTTTTTATATTCACTTCGTTTCCCTTCACTTGCCTTCACATAAAGGTCATTCATGCAGAATACACGCTTTACCGGTGAATCCCAGTAATACAAGTAAAAATAATCATTGTTGCCGTCCCCATAATCATTATTGTATATTATGTATATTAATATCGTAGAAGGTTCCGTTGGATTATCACAAAATCAACTTACAAACTTTACTTGTTATTTATATACTTTGAGTACATTTCGGATCAGAGTCTGTACTTTTCATTTTTAAAATTAAAATCATAACAAATAATGTATAGACAAAACTAGGCCTAGTCTGTCGTCCCCGATTGAACTCCTCAGGTTAAATGTGAAGACATGTCCAAAAAACAGTATTTTTTTCTTAGAAAATAGAAATCCTCCTATTGAGTTAATTGTGAACTATTAGAATAAACTATAATGAATACAAATAGATCTCCTCGAGTCGAATGACGCGCAAAAAGTTTGGACTTTAATCAGAACAACGGTTTAGAAATTATGGTTGGAAAACTTTTGGAGATGACGCTCCTGACATTGTGTCAGAAGGACACTACCGAAAATCCCTCCAGTGGTACAAGAGCCACCCACAAAGTGGCAATGACTTGGATTCATATTAATGTAAGTGAGATCAAATATAACTGTCTGGACTTGAATTGCAGATTCTTGATGGTGAGTGAGAGATTTGTAAAGCAGGGTTGCAGATATCTAATATATATGGTGTAAATGAAAGAAGTGGGATGCAGGCGATAGTTGTCACAAAAAAGGATGCATGGCATAAACTATTTTGATATTTGATAAAAATGAATTCTCTATCTGTATTTGGATGCTATATAAACACCACGCTGAGGCTCTGTTGCATAAATGATACCAAAGGAGGAATTCTACCATAGCATGCATTCACACCAACCATAATATTCCCATTTGGCCACTGGGGCAACTGCTATTCCACACTTGATGAGTCCAGTCCCCGCGCCCAGAGCCATGGAGGTGATGTAACCCCCATACGACTGAGGAGAAGAGGTGATTGAATTTAGACAATGCAAAAACATGAAAAGACAAGCATGTAAAATAAACTGAGAAACTCACCCAGCCCCATATGGCTATCCGGTCTTTGTCGATAAAACCCATGTCAATGAATTTCCTGCAACACAAAAAGCCCTAATTAGCCACCAAAAACAATAAAACCTGTATTTTTCCACCATAGAATAAGCTAAATGTGATTCTGAGCTCCAACACACGTTACCTCACAGCTTCAATCTGATCCTCCACCTCAAACGTCCCAAGGCGCCTGTAGATGGCGTGCAATATTGCGTCACCTTGGTAGCCGCTGCCCCTCCCGTCAAAGCTGGCGATGACGATCCCATGTGTGCTGGAGAGATAGGTGCCCCAGTTCAGCTTGAACCGGTAGTCAACCCGCTGACTGCAGGGGCCGCCGTACCTGCAGGGGTCAGCGACAGCGTGGAGCGCCGAACGTTAACGAAGACATCGCATGGAGATGGAGCAAAGGTGGAGGAGAGCTGTTTACTCACACATCAATAAGAAGAGGATATTTCTTAGACTTCTTGAAGTTTGGTGGTAACATCATTTGATACCAAAGGTCTGTTGGTGAAAAGGGTTAGAGTTAGAATTAAAATGTTCAGGTTTGTGTTATGGGATGTGAATAAAACGTTTTCAGCCTCCTACACTATGTAATACATCTAAGTGAAAAGTTTTTGTCTCTACTTCTTGTTGATAAAGCTTTTAATTAAGACTGTCCAACACTCGACTGCTAAGAGATTTCCCACAATGCATTTGACGTCATCTCCTTCTCTTCACATCTATTTCCCATTAATGCATGTTACTACTTCACATCTTCCCTAGAGTCCTTGTGATTGGTCATCCTGCAGGGTCACATGGGTCACAGCTGAACCAAGTGTTGTGGAGCTGGTCACTCCCCACTGATAAAACTATTATCATAATAGTAGGATATTATGGAATCGTCGTATATGGAACGCGGCGGCGATGACCGCCGCCGACGCAGATCGTTTCGGTTAACGCGATCAACTGAAAAACTATATCATGGATCCTTTTGAAAATTTTGCACTTAGTGCGAGGAAGAACTGGACTGTTTTTAGGAAAGTTTGGAAATATATTTCTTATACTAGGGGGAGCTTTATCTCCAAAATTTTCAGACCATAATTTCTGACCGTTGGTCCGATTTAGTACAAATTTTTGTTAATAACTTTAATATTAACAGTGTTATTAACCTTTACTGAACAAATATTGAGAGCCGACTGTAGTAAGAGGCACAAAGAGTCTAGTAGTGAACTTTTTACAGGAAAGGAATGTTTCTTTCTGATTGTTACTCAACGCAAAGTCAGTTTTACACGTCTTCAATCATCCTAAATGTATGCACATGTATCGTCTCACCAAATCCTGCTATTTCAAAAGTGCCGTACTGCATTGACGGCATGTGGAATTCAGAGAGAACATTTTCCAGCTCCTTGTTATCTTGAAGAACAGCAAGTTCTAAAAAAAAAAAACAAGACAAAAACTAATATTACATTGGAAATGATTGGTGTACACAAAAACAGTATATACATGCCAAGGTCAAAACAAATCTTCAATTTCCAGAGATGTGTTATACTTTATGAGGATTTTAATGGGAGAAAAAGTGACAAGAACAACTAAAACAAAACAAAAATTTGCAGCAAGCACTCAGCTTGCAGGTTTTATTTTCAATTGGAAGGCCAATAGTTTATAATATAACTTAAACACATTATGGCCTTTACTTGTATATAACTGAAGTTTGCACATAATAACGTTGTATGAAATGAAACTTAAAAATGGTTCCAGTGTGGTGAATAATTAAGGTGAGGACATTTCACACAGACCTCCACCTGAGCCCCGGTTGTCCCTGAGTGTGTAGAGCGGAAAACCAGGTCCTGATAAAGTAAAAATAGAAAATACACAAAGGCTTGAAGCATTAACTCAACATAGTTGGACTGTTTTAGCTCCACTGATGATCTCTGCAACAGTCTGACATGATGACTCATTGCTTGAGAGGATATGTGGAGGTACTGACCGTAACAGTCCATTCGGTAGAAAGAGGCGTTAACGCTGAGGTAAGCAGAGTTGTACTGACACCTGTCCTCATTCAGACCGCAGGTGAGGCATTCAGAGCTGCCTCCAATCATAACCCTGAAAACAAACAAGTAGCATGTCTTCACTTTAGTTCAGCTCATCTCACTGGTGCAGTGATTACTGCTCTTACTTCTTACTTCTAGGATCAGGGTCCCAGAATACAAACATGTAAGAACATGGAAGAACAATTGACGTGGGGAATAAAGACGTTACGGCATAAATTACACAAATTCCTTACTTGTAGAGATTTCTCTTTACGGGTATCCCCTTGTACTCATTACTCACGAAATATCTGTTGAAAACATTTTCACAAGTCAGACTCACAAATTTATCTTGTTTGGAATATATTTTTCCAGTAAATGTTATAATCACTTACATGGCATCATTTGTTAATTTGGAAATGTAGATCACTTCCCACTTCCCAGAGGTAATAGGTGTTGCTTTGCCCTTATATAACAAACAAGTGGATGTAAGACTGGATGACAGCATATTTCGCTGTATCCTATATTTGAAAAATACTCACATCTTTAACGTAATGAATATGTTTATATCCCTGAAAGTCGCTCATCACTTTGTAGAAACTGAGGTTGTCATCGGCAAAGAAAAGAGGTAAAGGCATGTACTGGAAAAAGGGGATATTTCATAATCATAGTCAAACATTTCAAAATGACTTATACAGAATTGATACAATCTGTAAATTTTTGCAGACTTACATGGCCGATCCAGCCGGTCTGACTCGTTTGATCAAATTTCTATTGAGAGAAAAAAGATATTTATGGTTGTTATTCAACGGATGAGAAACCCAGATCCATTTCTATTACTGGAAAATTATGAAGGATATAAAATAGATCAAATGGAATATTTGATCTACTTTATACATAGAATGTAACAAATAAGGTTACATCAGAGTTTGAAGGAATTTGTTTTCCTTATCTGAAAATACACCAGCTTGAGTGTTTTATTTAAAATTCCACAACATATAACAAAAAATATAATAAATATGTCATTGCATATATTGCAGCCTTTCGCGGAAATCATTGAAAGTACATTTTCCCTCATCAACGTTCACTCCTTCAAAGTCTCCTAAGAAAAAATGAGAAAACTTAAAATACACCACACAGCAAGAGGAAACATAAACACATAAACAGAAAAAATAGGTAACAGAATTCTATTCTAACAGCTTTTGTTCGTACATAATGGATCTTCTTCAGCAGCAATCATTAACTACACATACTGAAGGACCACAGGAATGCGGCTCACTCCAGGCTAGTGGTTTTCAAAGAACATTCGCCTTTGCAATAAGGAATTTATCTATTCATCGATATTTTGCACACAAGGTATTGTTTTTCTTTTCTTTTCTTTCTCAAGGGACTTCAATGACTCAGTACACTCAGTACACTCAGTACACTCAGACTCAGTACACTCAGACTCAGTACACTCAGACTCAGTACACTCAGACTCAGTACACTCAGGCTCAGTTCACCCGATAGCAATTTTGGCAAATCCTGAAATATCACGTTGACATGGCTCTTCATAATGACTCTTGAGATTCAGCACAGGTGCATCCCATGTCTCTTGATTATCTTTGAGAGATTTCTTCACCTTGATTGGAGTCCACCTGTGGTAAATCCAGCTGATTAGATGCCACACAGGTGACAATCAGGATCAGAGCAAAAACCACGCCATGAGGTTGATCCTGATACAGGATTACATCAAGGCTGGGAAGGCTACAAACATTTTTTGCTACATTGATGTTCCTGAGGGTCCAGGTGCCACCATGATAATTAAATGGAAGGCTTTTGGAAGAACCGGGACTCTTCCTAGAGCTGTCCATCCATGTGTCAAAGAGAGCAATAAGGGAGAAGGCCCTCAGTCAGAGAGTTGACCAAGAAGCTGATGGTCAGGTGATGTAAGCCTCTCCTCAGTAAAACAAACAGGAAAGCCCACTCGAGGTTTGCAGAGAATTCTCTAAAGGACCCTAAACAGAATTCCCTGGTCCGACCAGACAAGCTGGAACCGTTCGGCCTGGATTATAAATTGTCATGTTGGGGGCTGACTGTTCATCTCTTGCCCAGAACCATCCCAGCCTTGAAAAAGGTATTTTCGGTTTGTTATTATGTTTAACGATTTTAGCAGGCAGCTGCAACATAGTGAAATGTGAAAAAGTCAAAGGGATCTGAATACTTCCAAGCAAACTGCATCTAACACAAATCCAGATTTTAACTTTGTTGATTAGGTTAATACTCTATATTATTTTCACAATAAGTTGGCAAATAAAGGCTCAATATTAGCACTGAGGAACATCAAGAGTTGAAAGCAAATAAATCTGTTTGAGCAAATTTCCATGTGGGTTAATATTTATTCACTTGATGGCTCCATTTTCCCAGAATCAGAACCAAACGAGGCAAAGATGGTTTTTTTTTTGCTTATATGCTCCTCATCTGTGGATAAAGTCCCAGAATCCTTCAGGTCTGCAAAAACTGTCAGCTCTTTTAAATCAGGTCTCAAAACATTATTGTTTACTTTGGCTTTTAATGAAGAATCTGCTTTGAGTCAAATTTTTATTTGCTTGTTTTTATCTTTGTCTTTAATGCATTTTTTTTTTTTTTACATTTCATTCTTGAATTGGTAAACTTTGTATTTGCTTGCTTTTGTTTTAATTGTCTTTTAACATTATTAATTTTTCTGTAAAGCACGTTGAATGCCTTGTGTCTGAATGCTGCTTGATAAATAAAGGTGCCTTTCCACACACGTGCCAGGATCCAGAACTGCTCATGATTTCCTGACCAGACAGGCGAGCAGAGAGGAGACAGACGGAGGTACCTGCTTCTCTGTCCAGCTGCTTCCATCAAAGTCATAGATCTGCACGACCAGGTAATTCTGTTTCCTCGTGATCCACTGCACAGCGACACGTTGGTCCGTGACCCAGGTCACCGAGCACAAAATGTGATCACTGAAGAAAGGGCGACAGAGTGACAAGGTTTCCAGTAGGCAGAGCATGAGGATAATGTGTTTCAGTGCAGTTTGTTTTAAGTTAGGTCATAAACCAGGGGCTCTCAAAGGCCCCCCCCCCCACCCCTTTACTTAGATGTGGTTAAAGATTTGATCCCATACACATTAAACAACTGAGACACGATATAAGATTGTTGCTGTTTGTCAACAAGTTCATCCCAGACCAGCTGCTTTAAAACCTCTACTGAAGAAGATACCGACCCTGCAGCGATAGAAGCGGGGGGAACCACCTGAGTGCGGTCCGATGGATCAGTGGTATCAACCACAAACAGCTTCACCTTGGTAAGGCTCGATCCAGCCTGCAATAAATTACACAAAACACAGCTTCCTCAATAAACGAGGAGCTATCAGGAGGATAAAGTACGGAGTACATACAGCAAACAGAGTTCATTCATTATACAGCACCAGTGCAGAACTTGTTTCCCACCTTTGGATATGGAACCGACACCGTCTGAGGATACTGTTCGGATCCATACCAAGAGAACTCAACTTTCTGAACTTCTGTATCATTAAACTCCGCATAAGCCAAGAATTTTCCAGTTGATGACCACCACATTGCTCCACTAGATGCAAATACCTCCTCTGAAATTAATTAGTTGAAAAAAAAAATGCAATTATTTAATAGAAACACAAATGCAAACTTGTGGAAAAAGTGAAATTCTCTTACCCTCATAAACCCAGTCTGGGACACCATTAAGGATCTCATTCTTTTTCCCATTGTGAGTCACTTGTACAGTGTCGGCAGTGACGGCGGATTTAAAGAATATGTTGAAGTCTGAGACATAAGCCTGGAAAACAAAATGCCGTTTTAAGTGATTCTAATGTCTTATTTTCTACAGAAGCTTTGCAGGATCTGATCTGTAATATTGAACATGCATCAAGTCTCACACAGCCAAACTTATCAAGACAGCCTATGAGAAGCCCAGCAATGCTGAAGCGACTATAATATTGCTTAGTCCATAAAGAATGTGAAACAGTGAGATGATGACATGGTGCAAACTCACATATTGGTTTCCTGTTGGGGACCACATAAAATACTGCACCACCGTTGGAAGACTCACGGGCATAATAAATGTGCTGGAAAGTATGCAAGTAATACAACTTAGAACTATAGTTGGAATTACCTGGATATTTTATGACATCTTTTATGAAGTCCTGGAGTTAATGAGTGATACTGTCACGCTATAAAAACACCAACTTACGAATTCTCCCGGTCATAGATGGAGTAAGAAGCTGTGTAAGAATGTCTCCATTTCTGTTGGATGGCAAAAACAAAAGAGTTTATTAATGATAGAACACGACGTGACATTTACGGTGAAGTACCTCAAGGGTTTGTTGTAAAGGAAACCAAACATGTAACGGGAATTTCTTACCTTTGTGTAATTGCTTTCAAAAGCGATGTATCTACGATCCCCTGACAGCAGGTAATCGGAAGCATCCACCTGGGCCTAGGGCGAAAATGATGAAGCGAATGTGGATTCAACATATTAGTGATTATTCAACTATTATCTGTTATTTATTTAATATTTTGTAAGAAGATGCGTAAAATGTGTAAAAATTACAAATGTTGAATTGCTCAAATAGATTGATTCCTGCTTTGTTTCAGCATCGTGGAGGAAGACGTTCCCGTCTTGTGCTTTATGCAGATACTCCTTGTCTGCACATGTAGAAACAGGATATATGAGAGCATTTAGAGTAATAGATTACCCTGCAGCCTGTGCGATTACAATGATTTGTCCACGTAGTCATACCTGATATCCAGTATAAATTGTAGGACTTCCACCGAATAGTGTTATTAAAGTAATCTTCAAAGGTGTACGGCCTCTTAGTGAGTCCAGATTCTGAAATGATGCATAAACAGGCGTGAGATGATTCTGCACCACAACTCTCTTTTCAACCCTCTTACAATATCAGAAATTAATGGAAGAAGAGAAGGGTCACATGATTATTCTATTGTTTAAAAGTTTGAATTTATTACCAGTATTCTGTTCTTTATTCTTGGAATTATTATTATTTAAAAATAATGTGAGACTAAAGTAAGAATTCCGAATGATTCTCAGAATTAAGAGATTTGATTTTACTGTCGGATTTCAGATCTTTTTAATATCAAGTCAGAATTCTGACTTTGTTCTCGCAATTATGACAGCAGTCTGAAAATTCTGATAATAGTCAGAATTCTGACTCCGTTCATGAAATTGCGATTTTATTCTTTGAATTCTGACTTATTTTTCAAAATTTCTGAGATTAAAATAAGAATGCTGGATTCTTCACCTGGTTTGTGTAATTCTGACTTTGGACCCCCAATACTGATCTCATTCTGAGAATTCTGAATGCATTTGCAAAATTCTGAGATTAAAAAGTAAGAATTCTGATTTAATAATCAGATCAGTATCATTTGGACTATTCTCTAAATTCTGACTGTATTCACCAATTCTGATTTTATTCCTAGAATCTTGAGATTATTTTCAGAATTTGATTAAATCCAGAATTATATTGTTCCGACTTTACTCACATGATATTAGTCAGATTTCTGCTTTAATTCCCAGAATCCTGAGATTAAAGAAAGTTCTGAATCCTCAGAATTTACTTAAATTTCAAAATGTTCACTTTTCTTAAATAAGAAATCCTCTTCCATTCAAATCTAGCAGTTTGCCTCTGAAACATTAGAAACACACGTGCCTGTGTGAGCCACGCGGTGGCGCTATTAGAACTATAACCTCCAGCAGCAGGACAATAATCCACGCGAAAGGAAATAATTCCAAATCATTAAGTCATTGTCTCGTTTTTCACAAGTTTGTTTCTGAATAAAAACAAACACGTCATGATCTAAAAGTGTAGAATCCCGGAGAGAGAAGTGAAACTCTGCTTGGAACGAATCAAACCAGTGTTTCGTGCAGGATTGAGAGTTTTGGTGCGTTTTCCACGGAGTGATTTCCACGCAGACACAGAGATTGAGGCACAATCAGAGCCGAGCTGTGACTTACTGCTGAAATAAACTGATGGGATTGTGATGATCATGATGACGACAGCCGCCCCCAGCACCCCCGACAGCAGCAGCTTGCTGCACCCCTGAGGAGGGTGACACACACACACACACAAGTTCAGAAAACAGTAAATATCATTTCTTTTCAGCTTTACGTTTTTTATCCCCCCCCACGCGGATCCCGGAGCTGCTGCTGCTACTGACCATGGTGTGGAAGAGTTCTCCGTGGAGCCTTCAGCCTTTAACAGTCCTCCAAAGTCGCTGATGTGAAGTTTGAAGCTACTTCTTGGAGGAGTGTGGAGATCATGCCTTGGCTCCAAAAACTCCCTGACAGTGGCTTTGCACTGCAGATCCGTCCTACTTCAGCAGAAGCAGGCTTCTCAAACTTCCCGCAGCATTCTTGAGAAGTGCTGAGATTCTTCCCTGAAGTCTGAGGTCTACTGAAGTCCCAGCAACTACTTACACGACTGGATTTAGGAGGGACTTTTGGATTTCTAGACTTAATTCTGCCTCCATACATTTTGAATAGAGCACAGAAGTATTAATGGACATTGAAGTCATTCTTCCACATTTCACAAGATTAAATCCCGAATCAGAATATTCTCATTTATCCATTTTTTAAAGTACAATCTTCTCCCTAAACCCTATTAAATAGTAAGTAATAGCTGGTTTCTTTGTATGTAGTTTCTGTGTGAAACCTCAAACCCATCCAGTAATGACAAAAGACTTAACACAAGCTGTAATACCAGACATCTTTTATTTAATTAAAGTTCCCTAAAACACATTCTTCTCACATGAAGTACACCTCATCAACAAACATGACATGATCTCATGGCTGGTCGGCTGTTTCTGATCATGGTATTATACTCCCCCACAAGGAAGCATTTGATCCGGGCCATGCCTCACAAGTTGGCCAGAACTCTACTGTCCAGTTTTTCAACATGCCACAGCAATACAAACGACAACAAGAAGGTAGTTCTTCTTTTTTATCACAACGTTTAATAGTTTTAGATGAATGAGCCTCACTTGTGGATCCATGCAGTTTGAAGCGCGTGTCAGAACATAAGATGAACTTCATGAAAGTGGAAATCATTCTTAAAACTAAAGAAGTGCTAAAATTAGCTCAGAATGACTCACTAGCAGCTGGATCAGGAGGAGGAGGCCTGGCAGCGCCTGTTTGCCTGCATGTGTGTTTGACAGGTAAGCTCTGAGGGACCATCACAGCTCATTAGCTCCATGTGGAGACCGCAGGGATTTCAGGATTTTTAGTCATTATCCTTTTTTTAAAACCTGTTTTTTTTTTCTTCATTTGTTGAATTCAGCTTTGAAAAAATTTCATTGACAACATTTTATTTCAGTGAAATAAACCTTTTACCAGTAAAATAATACGACATATTTTCCATCACCAGCGATTTCCAGCTATTATGACAAAAGGAAGCATTCCATTTAGCTCCAGGAGGAGAGGACTGTGAGGGACACAGGGTTAAGAGGAGAACAGAGGTCTTAATATTTGTGCCCCTGTTTGTGGGTTAAGGTTGCAGTGATGGATTAAGATTCTTCATCCTCTGAGCTCTCAGTCATTCTGCTTGCGTATTCAGCGTAGTCAAAGTCAGAAAACCTGACAGCAAGATCGCTCCACTTGTCGCATTTGCTAATGGTCTTCCCATTCAGTGTCACCACAAAGTGTTTGACGTTGAGACAGGGGCACTCAATCCCACGATACAGCATCATGGCGCCCCATCTCTGCAACACAATTATAGGTATTGTTTATTATACAGTGAGTACATATGCCCAGGTGAGCAGATTGAGCTCCATGGTCGTGCTCAAGCAGCCTGCAAAATGCAAAGTACAGTCAGGGGATGGAACTGAGGACCTTCAGTTAGGGTGTGGACCCCTCTACCACCCCAGCCTCAGCCTCAGCAACCCCCCAGCAAGAGTGTAAGTTATTCCAAAGGTGACGTCGATCAGAGGTAACTTGATTTCAACTGGATTTTTATCATCCTTTCATTTTTATAATGGAATCATCTTTGCTGTCACCGGCGAAATCATTTACTGGATCATTTTAAATCTTTGTTATTTATTTTAAAATTTTAAAATTTTAAACCACCGAAGAAGAACTGGACGGATTTTGGGAAAGGTAATTTGCACATTTTCTTTATCTCCAAAATCTCTGTTTTTTTGGCCAACATTTCTCAAACTTCCGTCTTATTTAGTCAATATTTGGTGCATATGATTTGACTTGAGGAGATCCGTCTCGTATGTGTCTATTTTATCCATATAGTTTATATTTTACTTTTTTTAAAATGTAAAACAATGTTTTGTTTGGACATAATTTCCTAACCGTTGGTCCGGTTTAGTTCAAATTTCCCTCATATGAACCGTCTCAAGGAGGTTTTAACTTGTATTTGTTATATTTTACTGTAATCTTCATAATCAAAATACAAAATAATCTAAAATGAAATGATTGGAGGAGTTCAATCAGGGGGATTGCTTGTACGATGCAGGGGATGGGGTGGATTTTCAGGGATAAACCCTTTCTGTTGGTGATGATGATCACTTTTTCTTTGCTAAAGAATGAGAGTGCACCTCAGTTATTAACCAACAATGTATTAACTCCACAACGTTACCAACAGGATTGTCTTTTTTATTATTAGCATCCCACAGGCTGTGTCATCTTTTGTTGCAACTGTTATAATCATGTTGCTGACATCACATCCAGAATCAATAAAGCTACACACACTTAATTACCTTTGTACTCTCTTGATTTCACGCCAAGCCGAGGATTAGAACAGGAATCTCAGGGATCCAAATGTTAAAACGTGTTGAAATGTCCTCACCTGTCCGCAGTCTTTGCATGTAATGAAGCCGTTAGTCTCGTAATCGAGGCGACGCTCTTGAAGAGCGGTGTTTTCCCTCTGATCGAAAAGTGTTCTGTGAAAAGTAAATACTTCATTTAAGCCAGAGTTACCATGAAATGTTTGATACAATTCTCCATCAGTCTGCTAAGTGAAAGACAGATTAAACATTTAGAATAACATAAAAGTCGACCGTATTGAATTCTTTTTACCCAAACTGCGATGTGAAATTGACTCTGTGCATTTTTTCGATGATCTGGATATCGTCACCAGTGCAGACGTCTTTGCTGCAACCTCTGCAACTAAACTTCACCGCAGACGGATTCTCGCTCTTTATTCCTTTCTTCTTCTTCTTAGACTTTCTTACCCTCTCCTCCGTTAACGCCTGAAACTGGAACTCCATGATCTGGTAGAAGGAAGCATCGATGGAAACCATCTTATTGCGAGGAGAGTTTTACTTAAAAAAACAGCAGAAGGTTGGATGTGGACGTACCTGTTTGTCATAATCCGCTTGACTTAAGCGACTGATTTTTTCGATGGCTTTGTCCATCAAGTTCTTGCGGTACTCGTTGACGGTTTCCTTCTCAGTCACCCCAGAGTTCTTCACCTCGACCAGAGTGTAACTGCTGTCCTCAGCTCTTCCTCGTCCTTGAGCCTAGAAAGATGATAATAATAATAATAAAAATAAATGTCATTTTATAACTCACTTTACATTTGTGTCAAATCTCAAAGTGCCTCAAGGTATTTCTGAGACTAGTGGGAGCTTTATCTCCAAAAGACCAAAAGGCCATATTTTCTCAACCGTTGGTTCCATTTTGGCCAAATTCGGTGCATGTGTATCGGATCATGAATATTTATCTTCTATCCAACATGTTTGACTGTAATAGTTCATATTTTACTCATTAGGGGGAGCTCTTTTAGGGTAAAACACTGTATTTCGGGTATATCTTCCTAACCGTTGGTCCGATTTAATCCACATTCAGTACATATGAATCGACTGGCAGAGATCTAGCTCGTATATATTGTGTCTTAATTTAAAAGTTAATGGTTTACTCAGAAGGGGGACTTGTTCTTTTTTTTTTTACAAAAAGCTAAGTTTTTAGGTCATATCTTCTTGACTGTTGGTCTGATCGAGTCCAAATGTGTTGAATATGAATCGACCCGAAGAGATCTGTCTAGTAAATATCAATATCAAATTGGATTGATTTTGGGAAAAGTTAGTTTAATATTTCTGCCATTGGGGGAACTTCAACTCCAGAAGTTTATGGGGTATAATTTCTCAACCATTGAACAAGATGGATTTCATCAAAATGTGGCGCTAATTAACGAACATGAGGAGATCTATCATGTTTATATCATATTTTACCCATATTTTGTAGGTATGTAAGTAGGTGGACTCAGAGTTCAGACTACTGACATCACTCACCTGAATCATTGAAATCTCATTGGTCACAAGGCCATATCGGATGATAAAGTTGCACGCAGGTATGTCCAGACCTTCCTCTGCCACAGTGGTGGCAATCAGCAGGTTGACCTCACCGTTGCCGAATTTGTTCAAAACTTCCTTCTGCTCCGCCTGATGGACACAAATTTTTATAGTAGATGGTTAAATGTCAAGGAATGATTGCAAAGAGAGTTGATGCATTGGATTCAAGGTGTATAGGGTTCCTGAGAGAATGCACTGCACTTAGTGAAGCATCGTCCACTCACAGACGTCATTGGCTTGACGACACTCTGATCGCCTCCTCCGATCACGTGTGAGGCTTTCACTCCAATGTCATCAAACTTAGAGTTTTCCTTAATCCACTGACTTAGAGCAATGGCACTGCGGCGCGTTTTGGTGAAAATGATGCCTCTGGCCGTCTCCCTGTTGCTGAACTCTTGCAGAATTGAAGTTCTTAGATTTGACAGGCTGTCATTTTCATTCTCCGGAATGTCTGCGAGCCTTTGCAGCTCCTTCTCGTTATCTGCGAGACATGGATTTCAAAGAACGGTGAGAACATGCTCTGTGTCACTTAAGAAGTGGAAAGAATATTTGGACATTTGGAGAAAAGGGCTGAGGCGCTGCCTTGAAGAGTTAGATAATGTAATACAACAAGTCAACACCTTTAAACAAATTGAACAGGAATCTTTCAGTATCTGTGATTTTTATCCTCTGCTCCTCATCTGGGGATGTTTTCTTCTTCATCTCCTCTTTCTGGAATTTGTTCAAGAAACTGAAGGAATCCTGCATGCGAATTGTGCTGCTGAGACTCAGGCCCTCGTTGTACTGTCGAAGGTGTTCTGCACAAACCCGCACTTTCTGATCCTCCTCTGCTGCGGCTATAATGGATGGTGACGGATTTTTAGATCTCCACACGTCAGGGATGATTGTTTTCAACAAGAGGACCACTGCTCCAATGTCAGCGTGAAATGTTGTGCTCACCGTTCCGCTCCGTTTGAACCACCCACTGCTCATAAATCTGGGAACCCATATCACAGTTTGGGCTCAGCGCTGCGTGGGTGTGAATGCTATTCATGATATTCTTGATGACATCACCAAATGGATCCTGAAAGGCAGATTGTAGGGTTTTAATTCCATTTTTTGGAGCAAAACTGTAGTGAAAACAACGAGATTACGTGATTAATTAAAGCAGCCACGATGGCATCTCCTGTTAAACACATTTACCTGTTTTCTGTCCTCAATTTGTAGAACAATTTTCCTCTGTTCCTTTTTTAGTGCCCCGAGGCTGCTGGTCATGATTCTGGAAGCATCCAAGTTTGCACAAATCTGTAAGAGGGACAAAGAGATTTACAGTGTTAACCAGAATCGTGCCATTCTATCTATGTGATGTACACTATCTCTAATAAAGTGCGGCATGTCTGATGAAGCCTTAACGCTAAAGCACTGTTTTCATTTTTCTTTTCTTTTGTGGCGGTAGGAAACTTTCTGGCTGCCTGCGTACAAAGTGGAACATTGGAAACAGCTTGGCCTGATGATCAAGATCCGAAATGACCGAAACAGAAAAACTGGAAAAATACAATGAAGAAACACTCTGACTCTAAAAAACAACGAAGAAGAAGAAGAAAATATACATTTTTGAAAAATGATACATACTATACAGGACAAGAAAAAGATCCACAGTCAGGCAGCGGGATTCAGCCACACAATATCTCCTCATGGGACCTCTACTCAGTGCTGGGAACATTTTTTTCCTTGCTGGGGCACGGCTCCGGGTCGACTTGGAAAGGTTTGGGGGCAAAAGTGGCTAATAACTTAACTATTCAACTCAACTAAAAAATACGAGCATTACAACAAGGCCATAACAACCAGATGTCTCTACATTTTACACACTGTCCCTTTTAATTTGTTTGGTTATTTGTGTTTTTTTAAATACTGACCAGCTTGAAATTTGTCAAAAAGATCAAAAGGTACCTCTTCAGTGCATGGAGTATAAACCGGCTTGAGATAGTGTTATCTGGAAACTATCCTCTGAAACAAATCCAGCAAGTTCTTCAAGTCCAGCTTGTAACAAAAGATAACAAAGAGCGATAGGCACAGCTCTAGCACTCCGGTGCCATGTGTGGCATTTCAAGAAATTGGAACTAAATTTCCAGAAAAAACTATTCAATCATTTTCGAGATCTGCTCATTTGTGTCGTTGGTTTCTTTCGTAGATGGGATCTCACTTAATACTGAATGCACAGATAACAGATAAACTAAAAAAGATCCCAATAAAGCAAAAACCTTTGGTACTTGGTTGTTTGTGTGTACAAGGTTATTTAAGTGTTTTCGACTTTGACTTGTTTTTACATTACCGGCTACAAAACACCCAGATCTGAAAGAGGATTTAGATTTTTCTCCTTTTTTGTAATTATCTATATATTCCATGTAAGCCCTCTTTTGTAGAAGTTATCATACATTTTGTTTTAAATCTTTTCTCTTTTATACAATTGCTACAATTTTCAGGCAGGTTGTTTTGGGCGCAAAAATCTAAACTTCACCCTTGAATATTGTGGTGTCCATAAAACACAAAATGCTAAAATAGGAAAGCACACAGATGCAGACACAAATCTGAGAACGGATTTTTACACGCAGTATGTGCTCCACGGCTTTGTCCATTTTTGTGGCCGAACCGACGCCCGGAGAGGCGGTCAGTCCCAGGATCTGAGGGAGGGGCACGGTCTGTTTCCCCTCCTTCTTCAACTTCAGGTTCTTTTGCTTTTGCTTCAGGTAGCGCATCATGATGTGGTTGTAGACGTTTCCTTTCTGAGTGTGGTGGCACTCATCTATTATGATCAGTGTCAGATCTACAGAGGAGAGACAGTGACAAATATTCATGCTTTGGATGTGATGGAGGAGAATGATGGTGTAAACGGTGGTCTGTTGAAGCAAAGACATTTTATATTCTCAATTTCCCACGCTAACATTATTGTCCAGGGACAAAATTGTACCCGTTTTTCGAGACACTGCAATTTTCTCAGCCATCCAGTGGATTTCTGTGTCTTTTTATGAGTTCATTTAAAATGAGGTCATTCGGTTCCATCCCACACTAACCAGTTCCATCCTGAGGGCCTGATGCAGCAGTTTGAGCGAAAAAACAATCTGCTGAAAACCTGTCTCCCTGAAAATACGCTGAAGTTACACACAAAGTGTGAGTAAGTTTGACCAGCATGATAGAAATGTGTCCCTGGAGGAAATGAGCATAACAGCGGCAGCCTGACATAGTGTGGGTGACGGAGGCTCTCATGTGAATATGATCAGCCACACACTGATGGCTTGAGCAGACTTGTGGCCTGGAAAGCAGCAGGAGAAGGGAAAAAAGAAAGAAAAAAAATGACACGCTTTCAGGCGTTTCAACAAACAGCATATGTTCCACTGAGGTGGCTATTCCACCTTGGAACACAAGTGCCGACAGGAGCGAACAGAAGCGCCGAAAGACTTGATGACAAGATCCTGTCAGGTATTATCAGGAGAGAAGTTATGAATCCTTTGGGGGGCTCTCCATTCCAATACCTGTCAGTGTCGCCGCTTTAAGCCTGAACGGATTCTAAATAAAGGTTTATCAAAGGAAATGAATGAACCCAAAGAAAACACAGTTTGCTTTCCCGTGTTGGGCTGAAATTCAACAATTTGATCAAATCGTACCGCTTAGGTTGACGCCTTCATCCTCCCCTGTGTCAAAATTCTTCAAGTAATTCTCCAGGATCTGGGCCGTGCAAATGATGACGTCATTTTTCTTCACGATCTCCGTGAAAGAGATTTTCAGCGTCGAGGCTCCGCTGACTCTCTCCACCTTGTATGTGGGCTTCAAAAGTGGCAGGAACTCCGAGGAATAGTGCTGCTCGATAAGAGGGATCTGCAAGACACAAGGCCGCCCTCAGTTCTATGATGCTGTTGCTATTAATGTAAAAGGAAAATTAGAGAAATGTAAGCTTTGTGTCCTATAATTATTACTATTATTAGACCGAGGGTTTTCTTAGTCATGATCAACTGCAGCCATGTGTCAAAAAAACCCCAGTGTGTTATTCTTCACTTTGGTTGTGGCAGAATCTCAAATAACTTGTAACTTGTCCAACAATTCTGAGGGGTTTTCTTCACTCCCTTTTCTGCAGACACACATGTAACCTAAGTCATTATTCTGTTTTCTCCAGTGCTGAGGAATGAAAATTCCAATCACTGTTTCTTAAACTGCAAAAAAAAAAAAAAAAAAAATTCTTTTACAGCAGGAAAACCTTCAAGTATTTATTATTTTCCTAAAGCAGCGCAAGAATGAAAACTAACAATGAGAAGGGGGATATCTCAACCGTGCGGTATGTAATTAGTGGTGAGCTGACCCACATGTGCATTTTGCCTGAAAGGCAGAATATTTTCTTTGGATGTGACAGGGCTATAACTTATAAGTTACAATAATAGAGCAGTACCTTGTGGACCAGGACGACCACTTTCCCTGGCTTCCCCTCTGCCCTCCTGCCGTCCAGATGGTTTTTGGTAATATAGACTGCAACTCTTGTTTTACCACTTCCTGTCGGGAGGCATATGATGATATTTTTCCCATCCAAAGCAGGTCTAGCCACATCCATCTGATAATCTCGAAGATCAATATTGGCATTTTCAGGGTATTTTGCTGCTGCCACCGGGAAAGCACCTTCTGTAATGCAGAGCAGAGTTTTAGTCCAACAGCATACCTGACTTCCTTGAAATGAATTGGAAGCAGCAGGAGTTCTTGTTTGAAGAATTCCTTAAATGCTTCAACTCGAAAGAAAAACTATGGCATAAATATTTCTTTGGATATTATGTTTTATTTATTAGTAAATAATTTTACCATAAAATAACCAATTGTTTGGTCAAGTATGTTTTTTACACTATATATAACAAAAACTTTGGCGGAAAATAGTCAACTTGAATGAGATTATCTTCACTTTAAATATCTGTTCTGGCCCCTTTATACTCGTGGTGTCCCTCAGGGCTCCATCCTAGGCCCATTAGTTTTGTTGTGTAAACATGCTACCACTAGCTCACATTATAAATAGGTTCAGTCAAGTGCCACACATTTTTCCATGAGAGATAGTAACTCAAAATTTTTTTCAACTGAACAGCTGAGCAGGAAATGAAAGGGGTTAAAATTGGAAACGTTTCATCTCTCCTCCAAGAGGCATCCACCGTTCTTCGATTACATGACTTGGAAGAATGTGAATCTACACAAACATGTTGACTGGCACTTTGGGATGAATACAATTTGCTTCAGAACAGAGGAAGAAAAAAAGAACTCCAGCTGCTTTGGATTCAACTTTCAAGGATCACCATGACCTGGATGAATTAGGCTCTAAACTAAAACACATCCGACCGCGTCAGCAATCCACATTAACACACACTATCAGCTGGACACAACTGTGGTTTGCTCCTGATGTGGATTACCTTCTTAATGTTGGGCATGCATACACACCGGATTCATGGAATATGACCTATATTTAAAAACACTAAACAAAAACCTTGAGCATTCAGACTTTTTTGTATTATCTTATTTCAAACAAAGGACTTTAAACCACAACAACAAATATATTGGTCCCAAATGGAGCATCTATAAACCACATGTCTTAGGTTATTTACATGTATGCAGCTATGAAACTGAGAAGCACTATTTTCATATATTTGCTCAATGCAATCCATCATTCCATGATTTATAGATTGTCCTAAAATGAGGCCAATATGTGCAACAGATTTCTGTGTCAAAGTGCAAATACTTGTCTGTAATATTCTCTTCCATCAATTTTTTTTAAATGGCTAAGTGACTCTTGGAATTTTTTTCATTTTTTTTTATCTCAATGAAGATTTCTCCTGGTAAATTAGAGAATATAATAATATATTTATTACAACTTTTGTTAATAGTTAATAATAAATTATAATAAGTTAATACATTTGTGGTTTGCCCCTCCTCAAATGTTAATCGGAGATCAGGCATCAAATATCATTATCATACATTTATCAATCAATGATATGATTCTGAGCTCTCATGTTCCTCTTTGGAACAGCAGTCTCACCATGATCCACTTCTTAAATCAGACTTATTTACTCTGTCTAGGAAAGGGATGAAACGTAACAAGTAACCCTTATCCCGGATGTCTTTCCCCGTCACTCAAAGCTCTGCATTTCCCCTCAGATATGAGTTCAAACCCCTGGACGGTTTTTTCTTCACTCAGTGTTTACAACTTTTAATTTTCCTCCTCAGGTTTGGAATGCCAGAGGTTCAAAGTTTTCCGAGCGGCTATATAGACGTAAACACAAGTCTGCCGGTGGATTAACAATCTGAGGTAAACAGCAGCCTGTGTGGGCCCCCGATTTCTCATAGTTCCCAGACGCTGAACTTATTAGAGAGGGAAAGTCAAGATTTGGCCATGTTTTTCACCATTCCACTGAGAACAGGCGGTTCTTTCCACTCTGATTCAGTGAAGTGAGAGTCAGCTAATGTGATGAGACCCACAAATAATTCTGCACACACAACTCTTTTTTCACAGGCAAGTGGAACATCTTAAATCTTTTCACTTTAAATCATGCAATCCGCCCCACCAGTCAGCTTTGTGTAATCACTCAAATGAGGCATGCTGTTCTCTTAAAAAAAACTAAAGGCACTGCCCGTTTCTTCATTTCATAAAATGATTTCCACTGCCTTATCAGTCCTTCTGTTTGTGTCTGCAGCAATTATTGATTAGTATGTGAATAAAATGTTAGTTTATAGGTGTGAAAGATGATGCAGATGAAATATATATTAGAATAATCAAACAAATTAGACGTGATATGAGACTACAAAAAGTACAGGGAGGCGGGGAATACTCATTGGCTTTAATTAAACTTTTCCTTTATATGACCACAGAGTCAGCATGTGTTTTTTATTTGAAGCACCGGTTACGCTCTCTCCGCCCTGACCTATAATGTGGTTCAATCATGGTTCACACATGGAACATATTCTTGTTGTGTCAAGCAGCCAGGATGAAAAAAAGTCCAAACACTTTCCCAACAGGTCTAAAGATCCAGTCCTCACTATGATTTGAGTTCAGTTTTCTTGTGGTCTACTGAGGCAAAACAAGAATAACCCATCTACTAGATTACTTACATATTTTAAATACCGGACTCCCCTCTAAAGTAAGAAAGGGGAAACAGGGTGAATTATTCCCACCTGATTGTGAGGCCTCCAAACTGGGAGGCTCATCTATGGATCCAGGGCTCGCTCCTTCGTAAAGGTCTGAAAAGATAAAGAGGAAGATATATAATTTGGGTGGTTCCCCCAAATTACAAACTGGAAGAGCACAGGACCGTAACTTGACCCGGATATGCCGCACAAGTGACTCATCTCTTCCCCATTCCAACGAGACAATCCAAACAAAATTAGTTTTATATGTTTTTGAGATATTTTGTCAAAAATGTTCTTTAATTTTCAGCTATTTTTTGCACTGAATCTTTGTGCAAATCTAGATTTCAGAAGCACATATTTCTACATTTTTAGAACTTTATGTTGTCATCAGTACATTGGTGAACTATAATACATAAACCTGGTTCTGCTCATTGGACTTTATTCAGCTAGAGATGTGTTATACTGGACTTGTGCATGCTTCTTTAAAGAGAATATTTTAAATCACAGGTCCCTCTAAAAGTTCTGCACATAAATAAAACTGATGTATTAAGTTAGATACAACTGAAGGTAATATGAATTTTGTGATCTAGGTGCACTGATCAATGATCTTATTGATTTAGTTGATTGATTTAGACTTGATTTAGACTTTTGAGGTGAATGTGAGACTCCTACCTTCTTCCTGAGGCTCGTCTGTCCTGCTCGCGTCAGCCTCAGCTGATCTCTCCTCTGTGACAGCTTCGCTTCCTGCCGGTTCATCTTGTACTGACAGTGGGTTCCCATCTGAGCCTAGTAAGAATAAAAATAATAAAAATATAATATATATATATATATTAATATAACTTATAATCCCCTGTGAAGATATAAATGCAAATATATGTGCATCTGGTTGTTACAAGTGCTTCAATTCTAAACAAGTAGCGATAATATTACGTTTATTATGCCTCTATACTCTGATTTGTCTGGCCCTAAAATCTGTCATGAATTTTGGAGAAAGATTATATAAGTGCGCTGCTCCCTCTGCCTTGAATAAATTGCAAAATGATCTGAATCTCACAGTGCTGGACCCGTTGGGTGCGTCTCAAGCTTTCTTTGAAAACTTGGATGCAGGAACATCTTGAATGTCGATGCTTTGGTCCGTTCTGTGATTTGTTTCCAATGTGAGAATTGTTACACGGTAATGTGTGCTGCGGTTCATCTTGGCCAGGATGCTCTTTTAAAAGAGATTTTTGATCTCAGTGAAACTTTTGCTCATTAACTAAAGGTCAGACAAAATAAAAAGATAATAGTATAGCACCTTTTACCTTGGAACCATTATATTTTCTAAGATACAATGCCGGAAGTTACAGTCCACATTATAGTATTCTAAGTGTTAAGCAATGTGAAATAACTAGTTTGGACTTGGCTTCCTCTCTCTTCTGACTAACCCCAATCCCAGTGATAGGTGTGTTTTCCAGTACAGTTAATCACCTTGTTTGTCACAGTCAGGTGAGCCTCCAGTCAGTTCATTATACAGGAGCTTGTGTCCAGTAACACAGAGAACATTGAGAAATTCAGAAAACCATCCTGGTCGACCTCTCACAATCATTCCAAGAAGCTCCATGGCTCCTCTCCTGCGTCCGCTGTTTGCTGTTGTAGCTTCAATCTGGAAAAAGAGTTGGGAATCTTGGGTAAAACGCTCGATCACGGGGAGAACATTGCAGTTATCTGTAAAAGGGATGCCATCTAGTGGCCATAAGATGCAATTACATGCCATGGATCTTATACTGGCATAAAGTACTGACATTCTCATTTACTGTGAATGTACACGTGACTTTCAGAAGCATTTTGAATCAGAGCGGATATATTGGAAAGGTTAACGATGAGATACTTACTTTCTCAGAATCAAGTTCACTGACAAGTCCCTGAGAAAAGCATTGGGAACGCACGTCCTCAGTCTTCATGTCCACCAGACTGGGAGACAAGATCTGGACGAGCTTGACACAGATATCATTCTCTGCCTCCACTTCAGGGTTTGGGAGTTTGTCCTGTACGCAGTCGGCAGCATAGTCGCAGCCTGAATGTTTCAGCGCGTCCACAAATGTCGTGAACCAGCCGGGCTCATGAGGCTTCTTGAGGACGGCGCTTATGAGCAGATCGACAGCCGCTAAATTACCGTCGATAGCCTCTTTCTGTCTGATCCGTTCCTTCTGATCGGCATCGAGCAAATGTAAATGATCGAGAACCTTCTGCACCACAATGAGGTTCCGTAACCTCGGCCTGAAGTTTTCGATGAGATCCTCATGCACCTCATCAGAGGCCATAATGACCCACTAGATCCAAAACACAGACACCAACACGGTGGTAAGGAGGCTTTCAGATCAGTAGGTGAGGAACTTCTAACAGGAAAATAGGATGACTCACTGTGCAGAAGAAGTAAAGAGCTTTCAGTTTCATTTCTTCATTCTGGGAGTCAATACCGACACCGACCAGTAGGTGTCAGTGTTAGCCTACAGTAGACGGTTGAAGGCAGGCAATAACAGAGGAGGATATTGTTTTAATGCTACTACTGCTTTATTTCATTCAAATGTCATACAAACATTTCCAAACAAACGAAAAACAGCAACAAAATGCAGATATTTACCCGGAGCACCATAGAATAAAACAAAGAAAAAACATTACAAAGAATATTTATCCGTCATCATTCAATAAAAATGCTGCTGTACTGGCATGGTCTCAATTATGATATACCACCAACGAAACACATGGTATACTACCGGTTTATGTATTCATTCATCTTCTTTACTCAAGTAAGAGAGAAAAGGTAGAGGATCTCTAGTTGACTCTAGGTATAGAAGTGAAAGTGACCATTTGCAGGACATTTTACTGTCTGATTTTATGCAAACTTAGCAGAACTTGAAGTTATATCAGCCCTCATATAGGCTTCCCATAGACTATGCAACTTTACATCCGGTGCGGTTTGGCTTTTCATGAAGCACAGAATTATAAACTCTCTTTCAATTTAAATGCTGCACAATTTAAAACAGTAAACTTCAATCTTATTTTCCTAACTGTTTTTGAGTAAAAAAAAAAAAAAAAGACAGAAGGAAATTGCAACATATGTTGTTGATGTTTAGTCAGGACATTTTTTATTTTTTTTTCCAAATGGCAGCACATAATGACACGTGCTTAGTATTGCAGTATTTTTTGTCTTCATACTGTAATTACCTTCCAGGTAGGAGTGCGCTGTGGACGGGACTCTGGGGAACAGGAGAACAGGTGATTTATTCTTGTGGCCTTTGCTTCTCTGGTGTGTCTCTTCAACTTAGTATCAGAGCTGTGACTCTTTGTTTTTTGACAGTCTCTAGAGTCTCCCTTATGGACACCCTTTTGTCCTTCTGTTCTGTCCAGGACACGTCTCTCACGATATTTTCCTGCACCTTTGTTGAATAAATATCTCCCCTCCAGTCTGACCTCACCTTGCCTTTCAGCATTCTTCTTCAGTAGGGCACTCACTGGTGTTGTATTCTCTTATGGCCGCATTTAAATTACTATGGTTTATATTGGTTTGTTGGTCTTTGTGATGCTGCCGAATATTGATTTGTTAATATCTACAAGCATGTCATTTGATGGAACGTTCCATTCCGGGTACCGGCTGCGTTTGGACTGGTACCCACTGCATATTCTTCCCTTGCTCAGTGGATGCAGCTGTAATGTTTGATGGTAGGATATAAGCTCTAATAGTGCTCTAGCCCCTCTGTTGCTTAAACTCATTCTTATCATGCTATTCACCAGTGTTCCCACTGTATTGGACCTCCTCAATTTTCAACTGTGAAGGTAGCTTCCTTCTATTGATGCGAGAACACTCCTTGTCCACGAGTTTCTTGTTCCTGTATCTCACTTATAATCAGAACGTCCTGGTCCCCCAACATCTAACACAGACCGTGTCTCTACAGGCAACATTCAGGGCAAGTTTAATGCAAACATATTGCAGTGATAAGCAGTCTTTCCACCGAAGCACAAGTCTGAAGCATCATCTTTGAAAGAGCTCACAGCTATGGTTAGCATGCATCATATAGAGTGTATGACATTCTAATCATGGAGGCCAAACACAGTTAGAATAGTTAGATCTGGCATAAACCAAACACAACCAATCTGTGGGGATGACTTACTGCTCAAAGGCCGGGATGACTTGCGATAGTTGAGGGAAGGGTAAATGAACCATAAATCAAAGTCTCTATCTGATAAGCTCTAAAAATAAAATTGCATTGGACTTGTTCTGTAGTGACTGTCAAAGTCTGCTAGAACCTGAAAAAATCTGTATAGTTCACAAACCCTCCAGAGTTGCTGCAAGCAGGAATAGGAAGAGTTGGCCATAATTCTTCCACAGTTGTGTCAAAGACTGATCTCCCACAGCGTACAGACAGACAGACAGACAGACATATAGAAAGACAGACAGACATACATACCAGAGAAAGACAAGCAGGCAGACAGACAGACAGACATTTAGATGTTAGACAGACAGATAGATGATATTCAGAAGAATAGATGATAGATAGATGGACAGAGAGACAGACAGATACATATATAAATAAACAGACAGACATACAGATAGAAAGACAGGCAGGCAGGAAGATAGACAGACAAGACAGGATGAAAGAGCTCAACCTCCAAACCCATTCTAAATCTGATCCGCTCCCAACAATAACAACAAAGGAAGCACAATTCAATAATCCCTGACCTTTCATTGTCTGATCCTGCCAAGCCCCCTGGATAATTCATATAATTACATCCATGTACATACTGCAGAAGTCATAACAATAGTTTCATTATTAGTAATACACCAACATGAATGTACTGTGGAAATTAAATCTAGAGACTCCACTACGAGTGTGTTTTCATTTATTGCTCCCAAAGCTTCAAAACAAAGAGATGCACAACTCTTTTGCTGAACGGACTCCTCTTATAATTTACTCACATAAAAAAAATACATTTATTTACATCTTACAAGGTGATGCATTATTTTTGTAAGAATTGTCTAACAACATTTTCACTTTTATGTACATTGCCAAAAATAAATGAATAAAGTAAGAAAACAAAGTGGGAAAGGGTATGAATGGTTGATGGTTATTTATACAGGAGGATGCTGATTTTAGCATTTGGATCGGTTGTATAGGCACAAGACCCTCCTCTTGGGCCCGTTTATATGCAAGTTAAAATGTCACGTGTTCAACCCCAATCCCCCTCTCCTCCTCTCCACAAACCCACCCTCTAAGTTCATTCTAAAAGAGACGTAATGTGTAGAAAGAATATACTGACATCATTTTCTTGTTGTTATGTGCTACTTTGGGCTGATAAGCAGTGCAAAACAGTAAATATATAAATATAAAACACATGCACCCCCTTGTAGAAATACTTACAGCATACGTGTTTCTCAGAGGCCTATCTCTGGGGAAACAGCAGAATACTGTGGAACTGTGTGTCACGATATGTGCAGCATTTGGTGTATGTGTGGTGTAAGCATGTATGGTGTATTCTGTTGGCTTAATGTCGTAGAGTAGGTGCAAGTCAGTGACTGCAGTAATAATGCACATTGTTTAAAGAAGAAAACTACAGTATTCTTGATACTGCACTGTTTACTGCAGTGCAATTGTCCATAACCCCTGAGTCACAATTCAGAGAAGAAAGGTATACAACTAAAACTGTTCTCACACCTTTGTAATAATGCTGCATACACTAATAACTACAAAAAGTCCTTTGCATGCAGGCTCAGCGGTTGAACTTGAATATATATATGTCACACAGATGCTTCGGAATCTAACCGGCTCTGCAGCAATGCCCAGGGTCATCAAAAATCTTCTGCACCAGCTAAAGACATTTGTTGTATGGAACTCCATCTCTGGCCTCCTCAGAGCCTCACACAACCGGAGTATGCAAATATTTTACTGGCAAAACAGAGGTTGCATCATCATTTCCTCATACTTTAGGTATGAAACTTGTATGATGGGGACAGAAAATCGATTCAAGGCAGTGGCTTCGGCTCATATACTTGCCTTCAAGCCACAGGTTGGACTTTAAAAACCACCTAGGCAATCTTTGTTGAAGAGGTGGGCTGCACATATTTGCCATCTTTATTTCTGGCCTCCATCTCTATTTGCCTATTCCTCCGACACAGAGTACAGGTGGTTGACTTGACTCAGTCTCTCGAGCCAGCTTCTGGAGACCTATCTCTCTTCAGAATGCAGGCATGAAAGGGTAGGAAAACTACTGACAGGGGTTGCTGGCAAACTCAAAAAAGTAATGAAGCTTTTTAACTATTCAAAAAGTATTTCATAATCCTCCTTTGAGAAATAGAAATTCTTCTGACAGTGTTTTCCATGGAATCCCACATTGTTATTGCTCCGTTGTATATGTTGGGCTGTCCTATATGTGGCCAATTAAAGCTTCTTCCATTGTTTTTGCACAGGAGTACCAAGAGAGGCATTCACTACTTCCACTACCTGTCCATCGTCCATCAGATGATTATGTCTCTGTACATAGAATGAGTTATGGAACTTTACGTGCGGTGCCACTATCAGCCTCAACTTCTATTGCATCAGAAAGAATGAAAAACATGTACAACACCCACATGCTCAATGCCTTGGGAACTGAAAGATCAGCAGATTTTAGTGCAATATGTGAGCACACCGTTCTGCCCATGTCCAGTACAGACTGGGGAGTCATGGCAGCTGCAGTCCAGACTAATACCAGCTCACCTAACGTGATGTAGGGATGGCTGGGGTTTTGGTCATTTGGATCCATCTAGTATGAAGTAAAATTCCCACATAACTGCTTACTTAGCAAATGATTGTGGAGGGATGGACACACATTTGTGATAATCAAGATCGTGGTGTCAAGACACGGATGCTTCATGTGACTGCAGCCTTGTTGCCATCTTTTCCCAGCTCAGCTTAATGGGAAAAGTGGTGGAAGAATCCAAATTGAAAGAAAAAGTTAGGACATAAAATGTTGTTACAGAGTCACAAAAAGGGTTTCAGAGCCCATCAGAGCACAACGCCTGTATGATATTGAAAATAAGATGCTTTAGTGCTAGTTGCATCAGTAGGTAGAACCCATAAACCTGCATCCCTGCTGATTAAGTAGAATGAAGCTGCAGCGACCCTTTGAGGCTCCACTGTGTAGCTTTGAGTATGTAGATGAGTGATGCTAGAAGAGTAAGTCATCAGAGGGTGTTACATTATAAAACCAATGTTATTACACTGATAACTGCAGAAAACAGTTTGTTAATGCACCGTTAACTGCAGCCAACAGTATTTTATCCAACATGCATAATGGAAAAAAAAACTTACTTCTACTACCAAGCCATTGCAAATCAACACTATGATGTCTGTGCCAGCATGCTGGTAAAAACTTCTTACTTAGTAATTACAGCATTACAACTCAGATATTAGAACACTGTGCCATCAGTGGGTTCATATTCTTGGAAACACTAGGTCTGAGGCAGGCCCATCGGATCCAGCGGTGTTGAGGTTGGCATTAGCAGGGGATAGGGAGGAAGTTGAGGATGAGGAGGTAGAGATGTCAGGTGGAAGAAGGATCAATGAAGGATCTTGATGCCCTGCGATCTGTTGCGGCTGTTGTTGTTGTGGCTTTGTATGTCTTTGTACATGCAGTGCTGTAAGCCTGTCCTCGATTGGTGCATTCATGTTGGCCAAACTCGACAGAGAGTCTCTTGATTCTTGAGAGGTCCTCTCCAATTTCCTGTTCGGGCCCTAAGAAGAGGAAAATCAGAAAACATACAGATGAACTGCCTGCATCCGGGTAGATATTAACTCTATGAATGTGGTTCTGAAATCTCAAATACAATTGAAGGCGCCGGTAGGCCTAGTTTGAGGTGATCAGTCAGATTTTGTGCCTTTTACTTGCATGCGCCGTATATGCACACCAAGCATAATCTTCTATGGCTATAAACATCTCGCAAGAAAACCAGAAAACACAAAGCTCCCAATTTGAAACAACAGTAGGGACAAAGCTGCTAAGCTGTGGACGAACAATTCTGAAAACTTTCGGCACAACGAACTTCATCAGGCACAACGAACTTCATCACGCACAACAAAATTTAATCAACCTAAGGATGTATGTACGTAACTACGACGTCAATTATGGTTTTAAAATGTAAGGGCAAAATAAGCTCAGTTGGAACAACCCCAAAAAATCTTTGCACAGCAAACTTAATAACACACTTTAAAATGAATCATCCAAGAGGCCAACATTGGCAGAGTGGCTAAAGCTAGCGACAAAGCCAGCCAAGAGTCCTGAAGTTCCTAAATAAAGACAACATATAACATATAATGGACTGAACTACACTTACAAAGTTTTATTTTCAGTTCCAAATGTCATAGAGTTGGTTTAAGAAACGATGGAGAGGATAACCGAGGGTTCGTTGATCTCAACAATTCAGAAACACATACATAATGCCAACCAGTCTTGCTTCGACTGAAGCCTTTCAAGATGAGAGCATTTAAAATACACTGTTCATTATGGTTTTAAAACTTTAAAGAAAAAAAATTGGAATTGGCCAAAATTGGTGTCGGCCAGTTAAACCTTATAAAAACAAGTAATCGGTCAAGTTGCAAATTGCAATCGGTGCATCTCTAAATACAATTGTTGTAATATTATGCATGGCAATGGCAGTAACGGTGTGGAGTGTGAACTATTATGAAAGACTGGAAACCTTTTCATAGAAACTGACTTGATGTGTCCTTTCTAATCACTTATGAACTGTTGAAAATGTGATTTCTGATAGTAAAAAACACCTTATGCATGACATCAGCCATAATCCGGGAAAAAAACGCAATGCTTCCTGTCCATACGAGCAGAAATAGCAACAGTCTCAACCTCCTTTAACCGCCTTACTTGACATCCTGTGTGACTGAAGAGATGGCCTCCAGTCAGAGCAACGGGCTGAACCTTCACGGCAGGTCTGTGATAGTCTGGACTGGCAGTCACGGTGCTGTACGCTGGAGGTCCGAGTGCCGGCTGCTTCTGCAGCAGCTGCAGAATGGTGTGAATATCTGTCACCAACTGAGTCTCCAGCCTCCAAAAACATAAAAGGAAAAGGGGAGTTGATTGATGTGATCATCTGAATGCAGAAAACGCACTCAGCTGTGCTTCACTGACCACTAGATGAAGCTTTTGCTTCTTAGTGGACTCATTTGAAGACAGGCTCAAGGATTGGAAGCTCATTCTGTAAAGTATTAGACAAAAGACACTGCTTGTGCTCAGAGTGATAATTAGCTTTGTGTGGGAGGTGTGGATCTGGCATTTACTGTGGAAGTGACTGTATCACACTCATTTGGACAATCTAATTATGAGAAGATATTATCCAAATTCTATACTTAGGGCATCAGGAAAAATTGCTGGAAAACATTTGAATTACTTTTGCTTCTTCTGAGCAACACGGACATTTTTAATTGATTAATAGCTGTTAGTCAGTCAGCAGTCATTGCAGGTGCAGCAAACTTTTTTTTTTCTCAAGGCTATTTATATTTTTTTTCTCTGTCATATCTTTTCAGAATAGTCAAATCCCCCCCAAAAAACACAAAATGACAGTGAGGTACCACTCAACCTGCAACCAGCAAACATTGTGAGGGGGAAAAGTCAATTAGTCTGAATAGGTAACATGTTGTATTTGTGCTGAATAAAAAGAGACAGTTTAGTATTTGTGCTGACTCTAGTTTCTCTGTCATAATTCCAGCTGAAGATGCCTCCTGCTGTTCCTTTGTGTGTCTGTTTCCGTTGGTCTGTTGACTGCAGGTGTCTTCTTACAATGACGGCCAATTTGGTTTTCTGCTAGAGGAAATAATAGAATTAAAATACCAATGCTAGTTTCTGGAGTTTAGGTTTAAAACACATGTACTGTGTATTGAATAAATTGAAGTTTGATATGCTCTAGGGTTGTACATCCTGCTTCGCCAGCCGCTCCTGCCAGCTAGATTCTTTTCTCCACCCACCCGTGTACATTGGCAATTAAACAATACGTCGCAAGCGAGAAATCCATTGGGAGATGTAGCTTATATTTACAAGTGTAGGAGGCGTCAACTTTAAACAGATTAAAGCACATCATCATCACGAAATAACAGACTCAAAGTGTGATGATGGGCAAATTGCCAGGAATAATTAAAAAAATCAATTGGGTTATACCCTGAAAATATGACCAAAACATATGAAAATCTAATGACAATACACCCAAAAAATTAGCTTTTAAGAGATTTTGCCGCTGTAGTACGCATGTGGTGGTGCCTTTGAGCAAAATGCTGAACCCCAGTTTTCATCCAATGGCTGTTCCGTTGGTGTGTGAGTGACTTTATGAATGATCACTATCATGCTCCTGACGAGCATGTTGGTGCCTTGCATGGTAGCCTGACGCCACTGTATGAAATAATGTGTGAAGAAACGATGTGCTTTTACTCCGGAGCCCTTCTGTGCACAACCCCACCCTTTTATCCGGGTTGGGATCCGACACCAGGGTTAAAGTCACTAGTATATTGGTATATGGTGTTATTTATATATATATATTTTGCTGTGTTGCAGCTGCTATAATGACAGGCTTCAGATGTTCAGATGCAGATTTGACACCTACTTTGCTGGAGTGAGTGAATTAATGTTTTAACATGTGCGTTAAATTTTTTAAGGCAACCTCTCCGAAAATGTGTATTTTAGAGTATAACGGTTTATGCAGTGTGATTTATTTCCTCATCCAGAGAGAGAACAGAGTGAACTGTGCCAAACGCAGCAGGCTACAGCAGAAGCACATGATTCTGGCTCTGTGGAGTCGACTGTGCCTCCTGGCTCTCCTGCACCAAACAGGTGCATCTATTTGTGCACCTGAAGTCTGTTCCACTAAAGACAACAAATGCACCACTCCCTTCAGCATATGAAGGACTTTGAGGATAGAATTTTTCTGGCCAGCCATCAAGTTTGGTTTTTAACGAGTGGCATTTGAAGAATAAACCAACATATTCAGTGTCGACTCTTTAATCTGAAGTAGAAATACAAGATCGTCCATCCATTCCTTTCCTTTCCTTTTCCGATATCCGAGGTAAGGTCAAAGTGGCAACAGGATAAGAAGGGTATTCCAGTCATCCCTCCCCCCAACAGACTTTCAAAAATAATCCTGCATGAGACCAAAAGTAATATCACTATGATCATTTAGTCACAAAAATGTTACTGTATATCTAAAAAAACAGATTTTATATTCGATATTCCCGGTTCAAATAGGATATACATATATTATTCTTAATGATTATTTAGGTCACAATACTGAGAACAAAGTCAAAAGTATGACTCCCTCCTCAGATTTATAAATACAAATTTAATTTTTTAAATGTGCTGAATAGAATGAAAACAATCAAATTTATTTCCTTTAAAAAAAAGATATGACTCATAAATGAAATTGCTAACGTTTCGCTGATTTTTGTAAAGCTTAATTCTTATCATTCTGAATATGTAACTTCCATTTTTGTATTGATTACAGGAACTTTGCAACAGAATAATTCACCACTGATCTGGTGGTAAGTCGTATGAACCTAGAAGAAAAACATCTTCAGTGCTCTATTATTATCCGTTACTATTGTATGATCATTATTACTCAGCGTAAGCAGGTTGCTGTTTGAGTTGCCAAGTGGCCTGACCTGAGAAATGTTTATCTCTACACTTACCTGACAGACAGCTGATAAACTGTCTCACTGCGTTGTAGGTGCGAGCGGAAATCAAACCCACCAAGAATGATGCACAACCCGCGCGTTATCACAATCACAGGATAACGTTGTTATGAAGGACTGAAGGTAAAAATAAACAAAAACAACTTTCTGTGCCTTACAGCAGCATCACTCTTATCTTACTCTCCTTTATAAACTTCAGGCTCCGGGGTAATTCAGAGTAAACCCCAGTCAAACGAGGATCCATATTTATAGTCCGTATTTGGACTATAAAGACGTACCTGTTTAGGTGCTCTTGAAGCTGACCTAAGCGTTGTTCCACCTCTCCGTACGTGATTTCGCTGGCAGAATTATCATCCTCCCTCAGCTCCTGGAACTGTGCTGACTCATCCACGAAGTCCGTAGGCTTCTTACAGGCCCATTTATCACAGCACAGATCTGGGGAGCCAAACCAACAGGCATGCTTTACATTGTCACATGTGGGTCAGAACAACGTCATCGCCGAACAAAAACCCCCACTTAAATAGAAGGTAATTAATCTCCACTGGAGAGCTGCGTGTAGGGTCTTTGTTGTAATTTATCATGCCCCTTGTGTTGGGAGAACTGTTAATGCAATGTTTTCCAGCAGCAAGCTAACTCAGTGGTTATCTCTTCCCGGCACGTTAGAGTTCTGCATGCAGCCCGGTGATAAACTCTTTTGTGATTTTAAGCGCAGAGATGGTGGGTTCTGTGATAACACTATCTGCTGCAGTCTGACTGACTAGGTGGGTTTTTCGCGGCTCTGGTGAGCCGCAGATACATGGATGCTACCTTTACCCTCACACCGCCTTTCTTCTGTTTCCTTTCAGCTCTCAGAGATGATGAATAGCCCCAGCCTCTGACTCCTTTCCCCTCTGTGTCTCTGACTCTCTTGTCTTCTTCTGCGTGGCTTGCAGGTTTTGTCAGTCGGAATGCGTATTGCACATACTAAACCCTGAGATTTATATATGAGGATCAGTCTTTTCTAGATCACCCTCAGAGAAAAGAAAGAAGGAAAGCAATACATTTTGAATTTACGTAATATTCAGTATTTCTGCCTGTGTTATTGGAGCAACTGCGGTTACACTCAATATCAGACATATTGGTTTAGTAAAGCTCTATACAAATGTAAGAGTTAGAATATGGGTTTCCTGCTGGGAAGGCGCGTACGCGCCATGGTCTTATAAATGTATGAATTGGCTTGAAAGCTCATTAGCGTTGCACATTGGACACCTGGAACTGCCATAACAAAGAAATCACAAATGAGCAAAGACTTGAATCCCATCTCTCTCTCGGATGTATTCCTCAGTCGTAGGAATACGGTCGTATACTATACATTTTTTATGAAGCCCAATCTAGGTGAGTCATCTTAGCCTCTGGCCTTTTCTCTTTGTTCCCTTTAATTTATTGGGGTTGCTTGATCCTCCTATTCCAGACCAACGGGATGGTATTTGAAAGAAAAATAGATTTATGATACATTTCGATGACAGCCCTGTGTTGGCTATAATACAAAAAATATTCCCATGTATAATATAGATACCGATTCCTGCTTGATACGGATAAATTGTCCTGCATCACCCCGTCTCCAGTCCCTCTCAAATAAATCTTTTATCTTTTTATATCTTCTACTGACTTAGACTTTATATCGATGACATAGTCTTGGTTGAAACATGGTGATGATGGTCAGCTCTTTGAATTGTTCCCTCCAGACTCAAACTGTTTGAGCCATCGTTGGTGACACTGCTGCTGGTGGCGTGACTCAAATGTAACCCAGCGGCCTGCAATGAATTTTCCTCGTTTGAATTTCTCTCGTTTAAACTTGGTGGCCCTTTATCAACATTTTTTTTTAAGTACTTTATTGGTCACCAGACCCAGGCGTCTCCTTTTTTTTTATCCTATCTTGTTTGAAAGTATGACGGAATTGTTATTTGTGCTGATTTTAACATTCATGTCATTGAGGTATCAAATGTCCTAACTAAGTGACTTTTTGAACATTAAAAATTCCGTTATTTTTCAAAAGCCTAAATCTGGCTATACTCACAACTGTGGCCACACCTGAGACCTTGCTGTGAGTCTGTGTTTAGATTTATCAACTGTGGAAATCAAATGCTTCATGTCCGATAAACAGTAGGTGGGTTTACCTGGACTCCTTTAGTTCTATTAAAATAGTTAAAAGCCAAATCAGAAAGAAAATGTTTCCTATAAACACCCCATTCCAACTAAGAACGGCCAAATGGATTGACGTTTCATTCGGTTGCAGCTAAGGATAAACTTTACTTAAACCCTTCAGAGGAATGTCATCAGAGGAATGATTAATACTTCCTGGTTGTGTTCTTTCTGCATTTGATGAGCTCCACCATAGCACAGAGTTGTTTTTCTTGATGTAATTCTTCTTAATACATTTTCCCCCAATAATTAAACAGTATAGTTAGAAAGAAGAAATTGATGAACTCTACAAAGATTTCGTAGAAAAACTGACTGCAGTAACCGAGCTGGACCGAAGAAATAAACAAATAAAAACACGTATAACAAGCAAATAACAAGGTTAAATTGACCGACTAGAAATGATTGAATAAATTGTCTTAACCTTCTCTCATCTTTTACATCTTAACCTTAGAGATCAGACCATAAATCCATTTAAGACTAGAATTATCTCAAAGATGAGTTAACAGAATATTCATCAGCGTAAAGGACAATGACGGAAAGCAGAATATTTTTATTCCTCGGCGATAAGATGGTCAAGGATGCAAGATGCTCAACTTGTGGTCAGAACTTGTTTCTGCCCGCAAACACAGTCCAAGGATTCTGTTTCAGCCGTTGTTAGATTATTAAATCCAAACTCTCCTGGCGCTTAGGCTGACTGTGATACAGATCCAGATCCAGATACAGACAGTGTGAGTCTTTCTAAATAAGATATTATATCAAACCCAATTCTGCCCTGTTAGAAGCTTATCAAACTGATTATTAGGACATCGTGTCTCGTGTGAAAATCCTTTCCAGCTCATTTGAAATTCTCCCGACAAAGTTGTTTTTTTTTAACTTCTGGATTGTGCTGTGCTCATTTACTTGCCAATTTTACCAGACATGGTAAAGTATCTATTGTGATGCTGCTGACACAAAGCTGGACCTACCAGCTGACAAATATTAAAACCTGGAGGACAATTCATTTCTTCTTTTTTTCTCAAATAAAACATTCATTATTTGGTTGAGACACTTGACGACTGTAATACAAATATATTCTGATTATCTGACAGTTTCCTATTTGACAGTAATTTGGGTTCTGAACAGCATGTGAGTCCATAAAACAAATCATTTGTGTCCAAAATACCACACAAGCAACACCAATTATAAATTTATGCAGAAGCAGAAACGATGATGCTTCTTTTTACTCATCTGGCCTTGATTACCGAAACAGACATTCTTCTTCTTTAAGGCACCACCAGACCTTGAACCTGAGTTCTGACATCTAGACCATTTATGAACCTTTGCAAAGCTTTCATGTCGAATTCTTTTAAACCTCATCTTAAATCAAATTTTTATGGGAAAGCATATTCATATCCAATACTCTACTTCTATGTTAGATCTTTGTTTTTATCTGAATTAGTATTGTATTAATTGTTTAATTGACATAATTTAAGCTGTAGTAAGTGATTGGATCTTCTCGCGTGGAGGACTTCGTACTTGTTTGGATCTGTTTGGATCTGTTTGGATTATCATTATCCACTAGATTCCTATTTTGGACTAATAGAGACCTTTAAATCACATATATATAATAATATAGCTAATATATATAAGCTTTATATAATATAAAGCTTGGACACAATAAAGCTTTTGATGACCGGATCCTTATAGTTCATTTATGAACAAACATTTATTACCTTCGAATGACGGTATTCTCTCCAAGCTGTCTCTGACAACAAGATCTGGGTTTAGGAGGGCAGTATTGGTTGTTGAGGGACCCAGGGCCTCTGAAGATCTCCGTGGGCACGAGTTAGACTCTTTTTCCCTCCCTGTGTCTCTGTCCTCATCTTGATTTTCATCTGCAGAAGTAATCAACAGACTGGAATAGATATCCACCACTCAGCGTATAAAAATAAAGAAATTAAATCTCTAAAATGCGTGTAGAGGGTGGACCAGACCTGTTAAGACTTACTTGTAGATGGCTCTGGTGTGAAGGAGATCCTTCTTTTCGTGCTTCTGCTGGCCTCCTCATCTATGTCACATTCTTGGGATTCGGATGGCTGTAACATGGCGTGCAATTTAAACAGTTTAATTTGTGTACATCTAATGTATCTTTATAGTTTCATAGTCAACATAAAAAGAATGAACTGAACATTGATGTCCATTAACACCTTCACGGTCTCGTCTCTGAGGTTGAAGGTGAGCTCCAGGTTGTTGAAGAAGGAGTCAGCAAACTCTGGGTACATGTCGATCACCTCCAGCAGATCCTCTCTCTGGATGGTGCTCAGGTCACAGTAGCTCAGAGCTCGAACGTCAGCATTGGACTTCCCAGGCTTGGCAAAGATGTGGATCATTTCCCCGAATATGTCATTTTTTCCTGGTATCGACACACACAAGGCAATAAATAGTCTCACGAGGCTTATTGGGAACGGGCAAAATATCAACGTCACTTGTGTTAACTGAGACAAATAGTCTTGCGTGTTCTACAGAGGAACTGTTTGGGGACCGTTCCTCAGGCTGTCACTAAAGGACACCGGACGTGTTTGTTTTTGAGGATATTAAAAATCAAACAGCTTCTCCCCTCTGTAGTCTTTCTCTCAAGGCCTGTACATCGGTTGTCCTTCTATCTTTGATCCATTATTTATGCGGAGGAATAACGGCTCTAACTCAAAGCAACTTTGAAGTGAAGGGAGAGGAGGGTCAGATTGTGACTGACACATTTGCTGTGCACTTCAAAGGGAAAATTTATGGTTTTATTGGCAATCGTATTATGAAGTCAGTTCTTAGTTAAACCCCAAAGACGAAGAAGGAACAGTCAGTTCTTCAGTCATGAAATGTAGCACAGGCTGGTTTCCAGAACTAGGGAATAAAATCTGAGATAAGGGTCCACTGATAAAAAAAGAAAAAAAGAGGCTGTGATGAGAAATCCAATTGTTGGTCCCAGGGTTCTCGAAATCCAATAGTGTAAGAGGGAGGTTCAGGAGAGAGACATATGATATATTGGCAGCCAGTGTGCCTTTATTGCATGGGTAAGACACATCATACTGCTGTATCTCGCCAACACATCGGGCTTCGGCACAACCATTGAGATCGTTAGTCATTGGCCTGGAAGGTGGGGTAAGAGAATAATTCTGTACCGTGGAAAAATATGATGTCAATTTATTTTTAAAGCACAGTTACAACAACCGCAGTTGATCAAAGTGCTGAACAGACATGAAATACAAATGTATAAAAACAGACAGTATGAGAGGTAGGGGCAATAAGTAATAACACATTTATTACAATAAAAACAATAATGACAAAAAATAAATAAATATTCTCCCTGTATCATCACAGCAACTGCAAAGTAATGAAAGTTGATTAGTTTCTGTTTAATTAAATGGATTACTTTTCTTTTTGATCCCAACATAGTACATTGAAAAAAGGACAAAAGAAATCTAAATACCAATCAAGATTTCAATAAGGCTTTTACTTTGACACCGTGGTTCCTAAGGTCATGCCGGTGTTGATTATTTAATGTGGTTTAGGGTTAGGGTCGGTTAATGCCAATATGACCTGTGAATCGAAAGGACTCGGTGTATTTAAGACATCAGAATGATTTAACACTACAAAGGCAAACGATTTTTTTGCGTCAAAAAACTTCTTTATTTTGAACTACAATAAACATACAAATTATTCTGAGTCTGAAACTAAGTCTGTAACCAGTTGAATCGATGTTTGCCAAAGTGTAAGGGGTTGACTGATTCTGTAGGCAACGTGTTCAATGTTTCATTTTCTCCAGAAAATGCCCCTGTGACCCATTGTGGTTTTAATGTGACTGATTAATTAGTCTGTGCTTCCATTTGTCACCTCAACAGGTCACAAAGTTCAGGCAATCTTTCTGCCATTTATCTCTGATTGTACGAAGCATTTTTAATTACGAGTATTCTCATTTTTAAAGAAAAAACAGCCGTGGTGTTAGAGTAGTGGGTCAGGTGGTACCACAACCACAACGTCCCAAGTTTTCTCCACAAAGTGGAACCAAATGGTGCTGATGAAGCACGATGTTTGTATCAGATATAAAAACTGTTGATCTAGGATATCAGTGGCTTCTCCATTGTGTGTATTCATAACGGCTTTTGTGTGATGCAGCAGCTTTTCTTAAGGTTGAACCTCATTCTGTCAGGTGCAGCTTCTGCGAGCATTCATCTCTTGAATAATGGCAAGTTTAATCCAGGCTTTGCCACTAGCACCTGGTTGTGGCTCACCCATCCACAAAAGATAAATACCCATTGTCATAATAAGAATAATTGAGTATCCAGATAATATTACAATGCAAATATGATTTAAATAAAGGACATAAAATTAGTAGGTTCGTAGCCGGCATTTGCGTTTGTCAGCAGTCTTTCTTACTGCCCTTTTTAGAATCTATTTTTTCACAGCCTCAACTCCTTTCCCCGCGCTGTCAAAAAAATGGCAGCTATTTCACGGTGTTCTTTGAAAATTGTCAAACCACCTTTAATGGGGCCATTTAATATAAATGTCAGAGTCTCGAACGTGGCACATGGACGGCCCTCCTGCTCAGAGGACAGGTATAGGGGGAGTCAGGAGGAGCGCCTTGCCATCGTTGTCAAAACGTGTGAACGTGATGTGGTTCAGCTGCTGGGAATGGGAGGAAGTGAAAATTATGCACGTAAGGACTCATATCGTACCTTAATTATCTGATACGCACACAAGTCATGCTGATACTCCTCTTAAAGTGTTGCTGTGTAAAATCTATGCACCCCCAGTGGGAATCTGACCCTCCTCTTTTTTTTTTATCCTGAGCATCTCCGCCTATTTGAAATTATCAAGCACCCTGAGGAGAGTCGGAGTAGCTTTATTAATAAGGCAAGTCTTTCAAGTTGGAACAAACTACTTAATTAAAACCCTTCAAAACAAGACAACAGTGGGAAGCGCTTTGTATATGGTTCTAAAACCCTGTTTTCTGACATACTGTACTTAAAGGCCTTACAGCCATCACATGTGTTGATGCACACGTGTGTGTGGCATCTTTATATAAGAGCTTCCTCTTGGACTGTAAGCAAACACGATATAGGGATCATGAGAGCTCTTACAAGAGATCTGCTCATGCAAACTCACAAAACCAGGACGAGTCACGGGGTCAGTTTAATGTGACTTTAAACCAGCTTTTCCTTTTTCATTTCCAGAAGAAGATTTTATCTTTGTCTCCATGGGTTCGATGCTGACATTCAACATCAGACAAACGCTGTGAGATCTTCTGCACAACGGGGAGGTGACTTGTCAGGCTGTTCACACCTCACTGCGATAAGCAGAGATCTCAAACACAATCGAGACTGCTGTCACAACCCAAATATAATGGAGTGGAAAAAGGTCAAATTAAACAATACATCTTTATAGATCTTTGTTAGCCAAATCCATATCGTCTCTTAGGTCAGTCTCCCAATCAATAATATCCCTGAAAAGTCTGGGATATTACAGAATCATCATTATTACTGCCGGTCCTCCATATTAATGCAATACCTAAAAAATTATTTCTTATCATTTTCAAATTTTATACCCCAATAAACCTTCGTGCGAGGATAACTATCTTGTAAATATCACATTTTACTCCAATATTTCATTTTTTAAATGACAAGCTTTTTAGCTCAGAAACTGTTTAATGAATTATTTTCCCCTCCAGATAGACCTTAGTCAGAGGAAGAACTGGGTTGATTTTTGGGAAAGTCAGTTGTATATTTCCATCTCTAAGGGGAGTTTTGTATCCAAAAGTTTTCAGGCTATAAAATTTCTCAACTGTTGGTCCGATTCTATCCAAAGTTGGTGAATATTACTCAATAGGGGGAGGTTTTTTTTTTAAGGAAAAATACTATGATCTATATGTCATATTTTACTCGTGTAGTTCATAATTGAATCGCTAAGGGGAGATGTTATTAGAAAGACGCTGTTTTTTAGCCATATCTTTCTAACCGTTGCTCTAATTTAGTCCAACTTTGGTGCATATGAATCAGCTTGGGAGTTTTCGAGGATATAACCTTGCTATGGGGTACGACAGCATAGGCCTAGTTTAACAATGAAAACTCAGGTTACACATTATGATTTGGAATTTATTTACCCAGTATGGCCACCACGATGTCGTCCTTCAGGATCTCGATGGAGCCGCGTGACAGAAAGTAGAGCGCAGTCAGCACATCGCCACTGTGGACCAGCGTGTCTCCAGGAGGGGCATGAGTGGTTCTGAAATGCATAGCCAAGGCCCTCAAGCAGCCTTTGGATGCACCTTGGAAAGCTTTGCAGTTCTGCAGAAGACTCCGGTTGAGGTGAAGGCAGATATCCGCCTGCAGGCATTCTGGGAAACCTTTTAACACCTGCGACACAGACAGAAATCTGTGAGTTAAGTGCCCCAAATTTCACTGGTGTGAAAGCCCCAAACAGACGCATTTAGATAATTGTTCCGTGACCTGGTGGATGCTTTGAGCAGCGTGTGTGTTAAGATGAATGTACTTTTACTAAGAGATGTTGTTATTATGCTTGACAGTAGCTCAGAGATTAAGGTCAGGGGATAACAAACATGTGACAGAGGCGTAGACTTTTAAACACAGTCTCATGCATATGCATCACATCTTTAATGTGATTTAAGACAAAAAGCAAGCGATTTGTAATGTGAAAGAAGCATTCATATAAAAACACCAAGGGATTTGCTGATTTTGTGTTTAAGTAAATGATAAATTGCTACCCTTAGAGCTAAATGTGCAGTATAACGGCTGCTCTGTGTGGCCGTCATCCATATCATTCTTGAACTGGTAGCACGTACGCTCAAAGTAGAAGATGCCATTTTTATGAAACACATTCAATCCAGACTTTTCCTGCATACATTATCTTGAATATTCTTTTATGTTTTTACTGCTTCAAGTTATAAAATGAGGCTAGAAGAACAAGAATTCTTACTGAAATTATACATAAGTGATGTAAGTTTTTAAGATTAGTTCTGTCAGGATAGGCAGTAGGTGGTATTTTAAGAAGTGTTGATACAGTGACCAGTAAAGACATAAAAATAGCTACCTCCTGCACCCGTCGATGTAGTGGTACCCATCCACATGGAAAGCAGACAAGAAGGAGAGAATCTTAAATAAACAGGAAAATACAACATTCATATGACGATTTATTACGACTTGTATTTACCGTGTTCATATCAATGCCATTAGTGTAGGCCCAGGAGTGCTGGAAGTATTCCTCCAGCCTCTGTCTAAGCGGGTTGGGGATCTGGTGAAAGCGTATGAACTCCTTGACCCGTAACATTTGAGCGTGGTAGCGGGCCGTACCCGAGTACAACCTCTGGATGATGGCGGAGACGTTTCCAAATATACTGGCGTACATGAGGGCTGGAGGAAGGAGAGTTCAATAAATGAGGTGAATTACCAACTACAGGCTGCTTTGCTTGTTTATTGCCTCTTCCCTCAGAGACTCTCCGTTAACGTGGACGAGTGCTGCTGAGGAAGAGCCTATCTGCTGGTGCTGACCTGATTTATAGGAAACACTGGAAGTGCTATAGTAGATAAAAACAGAATAATGGTAGGTTTAAAGAAGTAAAAAACACTCTAACATACTCACAGCCAATCAGCATGACACAGATGGAAAAGATTTTCTCAGAGTTGGTGTTGGGGGAAACATTTCCAAAGCCCACGCTGGTCAGGCTGCTGAACGTGAAGTAAAGTGCTGTGACATACTTGTCTTTGATAGAGGGACCAGAGTTTGGATCGCTGTAGTTGTATCGCTTCCCTATGGACACGCCCAGATTGTCCAGCCAGCCGATCTTATGCTCCAAGTATGGCTTCTCCACATTGCCGATGGCGTACCATATACAGGCTAGCCAGTGGGCGATGAGGGCAAAGATGCACATGAGCAGCATCAGGACCGCGGCGCCATACTCAGAGTACCGGTCCAGCTTTCTGGCTACTCGCACCAATCGCAGGAGCCTGGCTGTCTTCAGCAGGCCAATCAGAGTGGTGGTCTACAAATTTAAAGAAGCAGTTTAAATGTTAGATATATAATATAATATGTCAGACTGTAACAGTATCAAATACCATTATCCTGCATTTCAGTTTTTCAGTTTTTCTGAACCGGTTTGGACAATATTATACATATATAATATAAAAATAATATTACTAAGGGACAAGCTATAGTGGTGATGTTGTACCGTCAAAATGAATACCAAACTGTGACATGTTGGGCATTACTTACTGTGGTATAGATAGGCTTAAGGTTGCGGGTAAGGTTGGCCTCAGATTCCAGAAGGTTTAGTTTGTTTTTTTAAGTATAAACGTAATAATAATCATAATGAAAAAAAAAATCTAAATTATGTTGTCTAATGTATTATTGTAAATCTTGATACCTCTAGTTTGTTTTATATATATATATATATATATATATAGAGAGAGAGAGAGAGAGAGAGAGAGAGAGAGAGGGGGAGAGAGAGAGAGAGAGAGAGAGGGAGAGAGAGTGAGAGAGAGAGGGAGAGCGAGGGAGAAAGAGAGAGTGAGTTCACCAAAATGCTAATAAAAAACCTGAAGCAACAAATAAAACGTATTAGGGAGCCTTCTTATAAAAATTTGAATTTGCCCTTTACAATCTTATATTGGTTAATTGACCACAACCAAATTATACTCTAAATTGTAATTAAATCTTAACTGTAGCTGCATGAACAATTCCGTTAGGCAGCGTTTCTATTGGACATTGGGCTCTCTAACATTTAGATGGTTTGAATTCTCTAAACATATTTTCCACTGGATTCCCACTCAAACTCTTCAATAAATCATTTCCCGTTTCTAAACTAAATAAAATGTCACAGTGAATGTTTGAGTAGGATGAATCAGTAGCAACTGGATTTTTAAGAATAAAATATTATTATTTTCTGATAAAAAAGACGTTTTCAGGTATTATACTGCATGGTGTAAATTTTTATACGGCATAATTTTTCTCAAAGTATTTTAAATTTTCTGCCCAAAATGTATTTATTTGTTATTTTAAAGAACAATCAACAAGACACTGAATGAATGTTTTTCAAATATATTTGCTGCTCTGATCAAATGGTTTCCTGACGCCGTGATAAAGTTAAAACCATCTTACTAAGCTGCTGAATGAAATAAATGATCCTTTTGAAAACCATCTGTCACTCACTGGCTTTTATTTTCTGGGAGAAAATGAAAAAAAACTAGCAGTTTATTATGGTATATCACATATTATTTAAGGACCAAAAGTTGACTCTGTCCTTTCAATTAATTTAAAAAGACAATATAGTTAATAGTGCTAGCAATCTTAATTCACATTGATTTCCATAGATCCATTGATTCCATTAATTTCCATATACATATTTCTATTTCCCTATTAGACCATTTTTTGTGCGCATATGCTGCTTTTCTTGTTCATGTCAGTGATCTAAACATCCATTTTCTTTCTGACTTGTCATTCAGTGAACTGACTCAGCAGCAGCAGCAGCAGTGGTGGAAAAGATGATTATGTTTTATAATCAGGAGCTTTTCTGGTGTAATGGAGTGCCTACAAAGCACGATAAAGCACTGAAGTGGATTCAGATCCTGAGGAGACATATCCTACCAACAAACGAGCCAGCAGGCCTGGCAGCCAGCCTACCAATGGCCATCTCACATCTGCATGTAAGCTGTGCACACCGCCCTGTTGGCCTGCTACTCACATAAATGCATCATTGATTGCCATTTGGTAAGCCATTAATCCGTGTAAATGGATTCTAGAATGGGGACCATTCAAAAAAAAAAAAAAGAAGCAAAAAAAACAAAAAACAAACAAACAAACATGCAATTTAAAGTAATCCTTTCAGAGCGGAGACAGAAAGACTCAGGATTTAAGTAGTGGCCCGGGGACACAAGTCTGGACTTAGTAAATAGATCACAGTGCAAACATGGTAAGGGTGAAGTGCAGCAAAGCTCCCTGGGAGAAAAAAAAATACATGTGCAAAAATATATATGCCTCAGAAATAACATACCTCATCTGATCCTGATCCAAAGATAAGAAGGTCAAATGGAATTGCTGCTACCATGTCTATGAGGAACCAGCCTTTAAAGTAATGGATTGCGATCTTAGCTGGATCGCTGACCACCTCCTCGTTCTGGTTTACATAGGTGGTCCTGAAGTTTATTAGGATGTCGATGATGAACATGATATCCACCATTAAATCCACAACATTGAGGGGGCTGCAGGAGTATCCACATTCACGCCTCCTCTGCTCCTCTTGGTCATTGAGAAGGAAAGCAGCGGAGTAGGGAGTGAAGATTGCGGTGTAGATGACCAGCAGCAGGATGAGCCAGTCCCACACAGCTTTGAAGGGGCTGTAGTGCAGGATGGTGAACTTGTCAATGCGAGCTGTTTGAAGTTTGTACTCTGGTAGAACATCAGCTCCGAGTGACAGCACCTGGGGGAGTGTGGAGAGAAGGTCAGAGCTGTGAAGGAAACCACTCCTAATAATAATAATAATAATAATAACACGTGCTACAAGGTAAAAGCAGATAAAAGCATCAAAAAAATATATAATAATAACTATATAAAAACATGACCAAAAAGCAGCAATGTTTATTAAAAGTTATAGGTTCTGACAAAAAGGAAAGTCTTAAGTTCTTTTTTAAATGTGTCAGTCGTCTGTGGAGCCCTCAGATGGTCAGGCATTCCACAGACGAGGGGCAGCAGAACAGAAGGCCCGATCACCCATGGTGCTGAGCTTAGTTCGGGGAAGGAGGAGGCGGTATGAGTGGGTAGAATGGAGGGATCGTGTTGAGGTCAGTGGGGTGAGTAGTTCTTTCAGGTAGGGGGGTGCGTTACCATGGATGCACTGGTGAGTGAGGAGAGAGATCTTATAATCAATCCTGGTGGAGATGGGAAGCTAGTGAAGGGAATGAAGAACGGGGGTGATGTGTTCGTGTTTACGAACTCTCATCAGGATCCTTGTAAATGTTTTGAAAATACTGAAGTCTTTGAAGACTTTTATCAGGGATCCCGATGAGAAGTGAGTTACAGTAATCCAGTCTGGAGGAGACGAACGCGTGGACCAGCTTTTCAGCATCACTCAAGGTGAGTGACGAACGGAGTTTGGAAATATTTCTGAGATCCTGCAGGTGAAAGGAGATCTTGCAGATGTGTTTGATGTGGGATTCAAAAGTGAGTTGAGGGTCAAATCTTACACCGTGGTTGGTGACTGATGAAGAGAGGGGAATGTCGTGTCCAGAGAAAGTAATACTCGGTTTTGGAGCTGTTCAACTGGAGAAAGTTTTTTTTCATCCAAAACTTTATCTCCTCCAGACAAGCGCGGAGAGTTGACAGGGGAGATGATGATGACGATGAGGATGGACAGAGACTGCGGAGGAACATGTTTCAGTTTTTATGTAGATTTGCGTATCATGAGCGTAGCAATGGAATGAGAGTCCATATCGACTGATGACATGACAAGGGGGAGCATGTAAAATAGAACAAGCTCTGATGTACTCAGAGTAAAAAATAGTAAGAACCAGCCCATTCTATTGTTAGGGCACAAACCTCAGATGAACACATGAGAAGTTAATATAATATTAATAAAATTGATTACCACCTTTATTTCTGTTATTCACAGGCAGATAATGTATACAGTGAGAACGAACATGCTGCAGAGCACAAATAGAGAAAAACAAAGTAAATAGAAAAAAACTAACCTCAAGCTTTTATTTGTTTTGCGTTTTTTTTTTAAACGTATTTTGTCTGGTTTCATCTGCCGTTTGTGAAATGCACAAATGCATATACTAGAGTACTGTCTTTTATGCCTTATTGACCCTTGGTTTGATATTGGGAATAAAAAAAGATGCAAAATAAAAAATAATCTACTTGAATGAAGAGCCTGTTTTGAAGTGAGAAGGGGTAGAAAGTGCAGATGTTAAAATAAATATAGGGAGTCTAGGAATTCAAAGTTGTCAGTAAAATAAATACTCAGGTGAAGCACAAAGACTAAATATATGCACTGTAATACTTCTCACCTCTGCTGCTTTGTATGCAGGCATGAGGAGAACATGGAAACTCCGCGCAGAGAGGTGATCAGCCCTTCCTGAACCTTCTTACAAGTGACAGCTCTAACCAATTACTCGCTCGCAACTCCTTAAAACTTCTGAGAATTGTTGCTGAACAAGTTAATTTCACAGACTTCAAGGTTTTGACAGCAGCAATGGCCCTCCAATGTAAGAGTTCTGCAGCCATACATGAAAGGTAAAAGGTAAAAAAGGTAAAGGCAGCCGATCTTGTAGGACAAGAACGGACCAAATTAATGCCATGACTGCCATTGACTTGTAACTTCATTTAAAGAGGTACATTCTGTCTCCCTGGAGAATTCTAGCTCATTATTGTGAAGATGATTAACTGGAGAAAAACTGTATGAAGTTGTGCTGGAATAGGAACTAGGAATAAAACATTTGTTATAATTTCCCCATATAATTAAATTGTGACTAGAAGGTAAACGATTCACTGTACTCCCTGTTTTCAGCTTGATAAGCAATGGCAGAAGAAAAGAGGACTCTACCGCGGCAAAAAAAATGCAGAAGTGTGAGAGGGAGGGCAGCAGGTCTTTCTATTCATTTCAGCACATTCCCCTATCTTCAACACATGAATTATAGATTTCCCCAGGCTAGCAGTCAGAAAGAGGATGCACTGTGTGTCTCCAGACTAAAGCAGGCAGGAGAGAATCATGGTAACAGCTTGTCTTCATTGATGAAAGAGAAAGCTATGCTGAAAGACAAACATGTGATTATAAGGATTCTGGAGCTTCTTAACGACATGAGTAAACCTGGAGGTGCTAGCAGAGTTGTTTTTAATACATTATTACCTGTGCATGGCTTTTTCCCGCCGGAGAATTCAAAATGTCAATCAGAAATAGGATAAATATAGTTTTTCACCATCCTTGACAACATGGTACGACCTGCTTGTTTGATCAAATGCAAATTCCCCCACCAGATTGCCCTTGTTTGAGTCTTACTACAGAACATGTCGGCCTGCTGGATTGTCCTTGTGCAAAAAAATAGAAAAGAATCTCTGGTGAATACCTGCAGTTGTGTTGTACCATTAAGCTCACACATAAAAAAAAAAAGTTTTTCTCTTCAATGTTCTCTCTGATATAATTACATGAGTTGATGAGTCTGCAATTTAGCTGTAATCTTCCATATCACTCTAACTTTCTCCGCAATTAAGAAAACCCAATTATTTCTTCTCTCCTGTGTTTAATATCACTGCTCCACTGGTACGCTCTGTGCAGCAGACAGGCATGTGTTCCCTCAGTGAGCCGTGGGTCTACCCACTGCTGTTTCTCACCTAACTGTGAGAAATTTCACCTGAGGGGTTAACAGGCTGTGTACCAGTGTATCACACTTTCCAAAACTCCCTAATGGGAGTGTCTCCAACAAATGCCTACAGCCGGAGTAACTAGTGCATTTGAAAAAGAGAAAAAGCCAAATTGTGAAATACAGAACCAAGAATGATAGAGAAAACAAGTCCAAGTTTTCTAGCAGTGGCTGATAAATGCAGTATGCGTGTATGTATTTAATCCTGGTGCAAAAGCAATATGCGGATAACAAACTTCCAAACTCACCTGTGTGACTTTTTCGGTGACATTATGCGTTCGGTCTTTGACCTTTGGTGCTTTGATGGTGGTCTCAGATGTTGGTGGTGAGTGAGTCTTTTTATCCGTCCCCTCGGAGAAGCTGAGTGCGATGAGAGGGATCTTGTTGATGGTGCTGTACTTGTTGATGTTAGAATCAGAGGTAGAACCGAGCAGACTGGACTTTACGTGATTAAAGGGGCCTGGTGGTTTACAGCAAACAGCAGACACATTAGCACCAAGTTATCTGTCATAGGATTGGCCATTAAGCCATGCAGTTCAAATCAGTTTAAGAGCTAAAGCTTCTGCGATCAATATTTAGTGAAATATTCATCTCAGTTTGTTTTGTTTTTTGCAAGCGTGGCATCCGATTATTAACCAATTTTCAGCTTTTAGTTTGACAAGCTAATATTCATTAGTTGTTTGGGGATTTGAATGTCTGTCTGATCCAGTATAAGCTTTCCAAACATTGTTCCACCTTCCTGTAATGTTTCAATTAGTCATAATATTGAACCTAGATACTCCTCATATGCTGTTTCATCTTGACTTTAACAGAGATTAAAGGACTAAACATTATTCCAATGTTATAAGCACTGTATTAAGGTGACATAACATAACATATGGTTCTCTGTATGCTGAGTATATGAAGCCAGCCGTGTAGCAGCCTACAATATTTAGGCAGTACCACTGAATAATGTACTATTTTAGTTACTTCCTCTGCCTCTGGGAAATGCTCTACATCTAAGCTTTTCCATGTTGTTGACAATAAGGATAGGTACCTAGAGCTGCACTTGGCTGGGAATTACACGTGTTGGCACTTGAAAAACAATTCACGTTCATTTTTATACGACTGTGTGCTATGGACACTTTGCACTTTAAAGTATCCAAAAAAACGCCTTGACATTTGCTAAATATTTGTTTGGCTAAGTATTTCCAACAATCTCCAGTCAGAGAAATCTGTAATTTGAAAATACAGGTCCATTTCACTTGGTTGTCTGTTGCGTTGCTGGCCAACAGATAGTTAGCATAACTGTAACAAAATCAAATAATACAAGCAAACTTTCTGGGGTAGCATTGCAGCAGATAAGCAGCTTGTATTATCACGTCCTGGGATTTCATACACTGCTGATGTGGGAAAACCAAAAGTGTGCTGCAAAAATGCAACAATTGTACAAAGTACCATCAGCCTGTCCAACAAAACTGGATCTGTGACGAGCGTTTACGCTGATTGCCTTGCTACAAAGCCATTGTCCGAAGTGAACAGAGCAGAATCAATGGCATAAATACACAATTACCTTTGACATGGCTACCACAGAATAAATGCCGCGTTTTTTGTAGACAGAGTGCAAAGGGAACATTGCAATACACATATAAGAAAAGATGCTTTCATGTGGTAGATTTGACACAGGTTTGGTGACCTGGCTGTGGTACACACCTTCACTTGTGTGACGATCCCTGAACATGCCTTTGGAATTGGAGTAGCCTTCTATTTCATGAACAGATGAGGCTCGCCTCATGCTGTTCATGCTGCCTCTTGGGAAGGTGTTTGACAGGGTGGTGGAGGACCGGTGGGGCTCGGTCTGGTACAAATTCTCCCAGGGGAGTTTTGGGGATGAATCGTTGAGCGGTTCAGGACCAATGCTAGTGTGGGATGAGTGGTGGCTGGAGTCTATCAGGCCATGTTTGTCATTGTCATCAATGGGGCTGCAAATGCTCTTGGTAGGTGAGGGGAAGCTCTGTAGGGCCACTGAGTCCTCGTTCTGTTTGGGCGAGTCCACGATCACAGCATCTGGGTCCTCTTGTGGAAGAGATTGCTTGTTGGTGTTCATAAGGCTCAAAGCTGCCTGGCGAAAGCGGAAAAATCGACTTCTCCCTGAAGATTGAGAAAAACATGGTGAGAGGGTAATTACATTTTTAGGGGTAATTCCCCAAGAAATAAAATGAACTAGATGAATATCCAAAGAGATTGCTGGTTGGAATACTGGTTTATTCATATAAAACAAACACGGAAAACAATTAACAAATGTATAGGTCAGTAAGTTAGATTGGAAAATGTACTCAAATCACAGACCAGTTTTCAGGAATTGTAAACATAACTAGGTCTATGCTGTCATCGCTGACATCACAGGTATATCCCCGAAAATCACCAAAACCACTGTGTTATAAAAGCAATCCTCCTGATTGATCTCCTCAAATTAAATTTGAAGTTATTTCCACGGTATGAAAGGTCCTCTTAGGGAGTAAAATACGAGATTTCCAAATAGATCTCCTCAAGTTGAGTTACATGGAATAAATCTGGATTAAATTGGACCATTTGTTAGGCAGTTATTAACTGAGAAACAGTTGTTTCCATAAAAAAAAGCTCCTTTTAGTAAGTAAAATATAAACTATTAGAGTAAAACCCTGTGTATAAAAGATAGATACCCTTGAGTTTATTCATATGCACCAAACTCGGACTAAATCGGACCAATGGTTGAGAAATTATGGCCCTAAAACTTTTGGAGATAAACCTCTCCCTGGTGGTGGAAATATAAGTTCAGCAATTCAGATCAGTGCACTACACTATAAAAAATGAATGAAATAGCATTTATTGCATCAGGTCTCCTTCGAGTGCACATACTCACGGGAGAAGAGAGAAGATGGAAACATTGACTTCTCGAGTCTCCTTGATTTGAGATAGTTACCACCCAGTTTTCAAAATGGACACATTAGTGAGTAATAATGACCTTGGGACCTCGTTAACAATAGACAGAGAGAATGTGAAACCTGCCTCACACATCAGACGCCTAACGCTCATCACCCTCCATTCATAACACCGGATCCATCTGTTTCCCTGATTCCCAGGCCAAATGTGCCGATGCTACAACACACGCAGCTTCCAATAGAGCTGCGACACTCAACAAGTTCCCTGGAAATACATATTATGGTATCCTGAGTCGAGATATGGTCAAACTTCCCCTACCTGCAGGGAGACTAAGTCTTCTGTGCTCTTCTTTGGCTAAATGCATATATAGCACCTGTATAACAGTGTTCTTTTTGATGGTGTAGTTGATATCAGCACAATATCAAAGCTTTTAAATGGCTTAAGGAAAAATCAATGTACTGTTGTACCAAATATGACAGCTGAGCCCTCATGTCGCCATCAGCACCAGAACACCTACAATATGTCACTACACAGAATAGATTTTGCATTCTACAGTATTATACAGGATTATGTCTTACGTATGTTTCTTAGTGTGTCTTTGTTCGGCTGTTTTTTTGCAAGATTATGCAAACAATACTGGACCTTCTTTTTATTATAAAAGTAGTGACGGTGCATTGGGCCGGAGAAAAAGCCATTAACCCAAGAATCCATGCTGACTCAAGTGACACAAACCATTCCAATGCTATGAAAAGGTCCTTATAAAGCTTTTTCCTTTAGTTCTAACTCATTAAGAGTACATTTTCTAGTTTGGCTTTTGTTACTTTTGTAGATCGACAGTAACAAAAGAACTAAACTAAGAGAATCTTGATAAACCCCCCAGAGCCTCTGAGGATTTTACACTTTTTGAAGTATTTTTGTGCACTTTAACATCGGATGGGCAGTTACGTACGGCCACCACAGAGTTACGACAGAGTCCCGCTGCCTTGGCAGGAATATTAAGTTACACTGAGGTGCAGTGGTGGCACGGCTTGGAACCTTATTTAAATACATTTTAGAAGATCTTTCATTATTTCTTGGATACTTAATCTTTTTCATAGAATTATATTAAATATTAGTGTGTTGCTCTTGATTTTCAATAGATTAGTGTAGTGTTGCCTTTGCCACAAAGGGCCTCTAAAAGCTCTCCTGAAAAAAGGTTAAAAGCAGCTTAAAGTCCCACCCAGACATCATGTCTGAGGCTTGTCCAAACAGTTTCCCACCTTAAATCCAAGCACTGTGACATGAATGCTCATCGGTATTGAAGATTTCTCCAAAGTCTATATGAAAGCAGTAATGCAAGATGGTAGTTTTAATTAAAGCCTAAATGTAGCAAAACCCATTAAACAGAATCAAATCTCTGATAAGATGGGCAGCCTTTCCAGTTTACATTCTGTTCAAATATCTTCACGAATAAAACAGCATGATATCTAAAATGACACATTTCCAAAAACTTGCATAAGGGTATTTTATAAGGAGGGATGATTTCCTCTGCTAGTGAGGGAGACATGTCGATCTAACCTCCCTAAAATGTATTTTTATCCCCGTTACTAGGACAGTTTGCAGCTGAGTGTGAAGGGGCAAGGATGGCAATAAGCGCTCTGCTTGCACACTGCTGGAAAATTGTGTCTGATCAGTTCAAGGCAAGTAGCTGAAGTTTCTTTGGGTCTTGATTAGAAGTGAGGGTATGATTATATCAATAAAGCATAAGATGGATTTTTCCATGGCACAGATGAGCTGAAAAAGCAGAACATAGGCTGAAGGAAACGCTCTCAATTCAAGTTGATTCATCTTCAAGCTCATAAGCCGTGCACAGTCTTCAAGACAGAGAGATCGTGGATATAATCAGGTGCCAGGATCTTTGGGCTCATCTTTAGGCAGAGGGTGGGGAAAAAAAGGCTGTAAATTTGCATATTGATACTGCAGACTTAATGCTTCTACCATGGAAACTACCATGATAGTTCTTGCTGATATGTAAAATAAACCCATTCAGGAGAGACTGGATGGTTAAAATCGTAATGATGAGGAGACTTTACAAATTAGATGAAGGGTAGTTATTTCATGGTTTAATCTATCATATGCATACAGTTGTGGATTGAACACTTAAAATAAATCTCTGTGCACAAGGCAGACTGTATTTCTGGAGTGAATTTCCCTGGTTCTGGGTTTTAAAGGCATGCTGAGTTTGCAGAACAATGTGTTCCAGATGTACTGCTCACAGACAGAGGGATTACTCTCCTCCAGATTCAGTATTGGGCTGGTTGACACCTGCAGGCATATAGCCTACTGTCAGCAGCAGATCATAATTAGCCCCTGATGTCCAAAAATCACAGACTGCCTACCTAGATGCATTGCTAGGCAATTTTGTAATGTACTTTCTGATAATTTCATGGCTATACAAGTGCTATTTAATAAATTTAAAAAAAACTATGATAAAATCACAGGGCACTCCTATGAACTTAAATTTTCTACTTTGGTATAAATGCTGATAAATCCATTAATTTGTCCCATATATTTGGAAAAAATACCATATTTACCATGAGGAAATATTCAATACTAAAAAGAAAAATGTTTGGCCATTTGTTTTTAAATCCTATTTAATTCACATGAGGAACTGTGTATTTTTTGCCCTAGTGTAGTAAAGTGTTATCTTAAAGTCATACTTTAAGGGTAATGTGTGCATGTAGTCAAGAGCCTTTGTAATGTAAAGTCACATCATATGTTTATCTGCCCCATCTACCCACTGATCCCCCTGCTGATGCACTGTCACATGCAATCAGTGCTGACTAGCAGTGCCAGCAACAGACACATGCACACGCTCACACTGCAGCAAATACACACGCCCAGACACACTCACCCGCACACACACACACACATATGCATTTATGCAAACACTAAAGTGCACACGCACGCGACAACAGCACAAGCCGAATGCCAACGCCTTGGAGGAAGTCCAGCTGAGTGAAGCTGATCTCTGTGCTCGGGTCAAAGATAATAAACCCTTTTCTGGATTGGATGGTTGGAGGTAACGGCGTCAGGCAATCAATATTAGTAGCTCTTAATTAGTGTCTTTCAGATTTATAGATGTATTTTAATGATTTATCCCAGTTACAGCCGTCCCTTTGTTAGTGAAGTGGGGAGAGATGCCTTGTGTATGGTTGTATGCAGTAGGCATTACACCTAAGTGTTTTTTTGTTTTTTATGTCTTTATATCATGGCAGGAGAAAACAGCATTTCAAATACTCACTTTGATCTGACTTTGTAGGGGACGTCGGGCTTATCTTCTCCGTGGAGTTATCGCTGTCCTCATCCACGACGTAATCAAAATTTAAGATAAACATCATCACCACCCCCTCCTCGTTTTTTACCGGGATGATATGAATACTGCACGGAAAGTCAGACCCTGGAAAAGAGATAAGTGTCAACGCCAAGAAGAAGAAATTGTAAATCATCCATGTGCCTTAGAGGGTTAGCATGTCCCCAGATGTTTTCATCTCAACTTACCTGGAACAATGGGCACAGCAAGAGATATCACACACAGACAAGTCAACGTAGAGACCTTCAGTGAGATTGTTAATTAAAGGAAAATCAAAACAGTGACAGCTCAGGTTCCACCCCAGTGTTGAGAAAAACAAGAAATTGATCTGATATAAAGGTCAATTCCTGCATGTCAGAGCAAATTAAATTGTTGACATAAACAAGTAAGCCCAGGGGTTATGCAAAGTATTTGCATATGTGTGTGTGTGTGTGTGTGTGTGTGTGTGTGTGTGTGTGTGTGTGTGTGTGTGTGTGTGTGTGTGTGTGTGCGCGTGTGTGTGTGTGTGTGTGTGTGTGTGTGTGTGTGTGTGTGTGTGTGTGTGTGTGTGTGTGTGTGTGTGTGTGTTGCAGCCCATTTAGATGTGCCACATGCATTTTTGATGAATGATATTTTACAGTCCTGCAGAAGTTGGACATATATGAGCCACGGTACCGTATAGGCGACAGAGTTTAGTGGAATACATCAAACAGAAAGAACAGATTACAGCCAATGTAGAGGATGCAATGTTCTCACAGGAAGATGGACTGGAAGAGAGGATGGCAGAAGCATCGGAGCAGAAGACAATTTGTGATCTATACTTAGAGTCGAGCCCTGAATATCACAAAGTCCCTACAGTATTTCTTATTGCTTTATTTATGAAAGTTGTTGATCCCTGTTGGTGAAGGAAATACAACTTCAACCTGAACAACTGTAAAACAACAGGTATGATGTAAAGTACCATATTACAAACTGTTCATGGTATGAGAGAGGGGAAGTGCCTTGCTGTCCTGCCAGAATATAAAAGAAATATGAGAATCTCGTTATGACTTGATCATTTTCACGTTATAGCATGAAAATGATCATGTTTTAACGTGAAAATTAACTTGTGTCATAAAATTCTCTATCACGTTATAACGTGAAAATTATCCATGAGAATTAACATGATTTAACGTGAGAATTAATCATCTTTTAAGGTGAAAATGATCACGTAAAAACGTGTAGCTTATGACATTTTAACGTGAAAATTATCATTAAAAAACGTGAGAATTGTCTCGTTAAAATATGACACTGATATTTATTTGTGCTCTGGCAAGCGCTTGCATGTGGGAGAAAGTTATCTTGTCTGAAATTTAGTGTAAATTGCACTTATTTTAAGCACAAAATCAAATCTTGCATCATATAATGTAAGTTTATATTGAATTGCTGTTTTTATAATGGCCTAGAAATGGATTTAGCCAAACTGTCCTTGGTCTCTCTCGGTGGGTCTGTCTGTCTGGCTCGTGGCTTTTGTTGCTCCGACCCACAGAGGACACATATTACCAGTGTTCGTTTTAATCTCTCCAGGGCTCACAGACACCCTGCCAGCAGCATTCATTAGCAGTAGACTTTCTGTCTTACTAAATATAACAAGCTCACTCTGCCTCAACATGCCAGAGTTCTGTTGGAAGGACTTGTGCGTCCAAACTCCCAGAAGTGATGTGAGTGTCACCACTGACGGTTTGATGTTGTGAAATGGAAAAAAAAAAAGAAAAGGACTCAGGTGGAATTAAATTTTTCAGCAGTATCGTTAAATAAAATAGTGTTGCACACACTTGTGAATGTGCAGGTTCAGACTAGTGGAAGATAGGACCTGCAGGTGTGTGTGCTCACCACCTGACGGGTGCCTGGTTATGTTATATTATAGAATAGCAGAGTAATACTTTAAGAGTCTTTGCCGAGAAAATCCGTTTTTCATAAGAAGAAAGCACTTTCTGGCATTTCTCTGAAAGCCTTCATTTAATTTTTCATAGTCCCTTCTATTAAAGGGGGACATTTTTGGTTATGTATGATTGAACTCGTTAACTATTTTGCATTCTGAGGTCCATTCCTAATCCTACATGTTTGTTGGATTGGTATGCAGTACGTTAAAGTGAAGAAATAACCGACAGGTGATAGAGAACATGTCAACATTGGCATGTTGAGCGTAACTTAATCTGGTGTATTGAGGTTTAGGGTTAATCCTAAACCTAACCCTAGCCTGACCTCAGACTGCACACGGTTAAATTATAAATAAATCCTTGAAATTCCAAAAATTATTTTTGGAACATGGAATAACGTCGTAGTGTTTAACTTATTAGGAAAAGTATGTCCAATAACAATGATCTATCCATCCACCGATGTACTGAGCCTCTCCAGTTAATAAATATCATATGTTATACTACTGTATATAGCATTACTGGACTTATGTATTCCAAGAAATTCATAAAGGCGTGACATTTCCCTACATCTCATTGTATGAGCTGCAGTATAGAACATTGCATAAGAGAATTGTGCATGTGTAAGAATGAAAAAGGTGAATCTGACCCTTTGATGTCCCTCCTCCTTTGATACATTACTTAATCTGGCATATAAAGGTTCAAAGTTAATCCTCATATGATGCTGCTGGGTTTTTTTCCCCTTTTTTTTGATTGACTTTTGCCTTACTAGAGCTGCCAAACGGTGTTTCGTTGTTTTTAAAACATAGACAATAAAGCTATTCTATTAAATTCTATTCTGATGCTTTGGCGACGTCAACTTGAGAGCCATCATCACTAATTGAATATAATTATGGGTAATTCAAAAAGTTATTACTACCTTAAGATATAAAAATCTTTAGAGGCCTTAAGGATCAAAAATATCTAACAAACAGGAAAAAAAAAAAAGTTAGGATCGTTCACTTAAATAAAGAAATAAATAGATAAATTTAAAGAGTTCACTTAATACGACATGCAGGTAAACTGAATCTAAATTCATTGACAGATTATTAAGTAAAAGGGTTACTTTTGACCTTTATATGTATTCTAGAATAATTCCGATTCAATGAACAAATTTTATAGCATGATCTAGTTCACGTAATATTGGATTAGGGCCTGTTATGTACGGCCCCAACATCGTAAAGTCAGCAGAAATATTCCTGGACTGGAGTTTACCTAACCAGATGGGGAAACAATGGTCAAGCTCAAAGGCTACACCATGGGGGTCTCTTCTCATCTGGTGCCCCGCTGAATGTCACCTCTATCAAAATGGATCAATGGAAGCTTCTTTCTGTAACTGCAATGTTGAAACAACTGAGACTGTACAAGTCTACAGTTCCTCTGATGACAGTATGTTCGTAATATTATATCATTTTGCCAACTTGCAAAGTTTCTGTATTTTTCAATTTCCTCCAATAATAATAAGGAGCTTACTAAGAGGGGTAGACGGTAAAATTAACTGGAATGCTTTGATATGACTTTCTCCTCATTTTCCCTTAACCTTTAACCTTAACTTTTCTAAATAAGATTTCAAACCTGATTGACATCCCCAGCATCAGCATACATGTGTAAAACAAATAATATTTTTTTTTATATTGTATTATTTTAACCATTTTTCTTTTTAAATGGATAATGGAGGATTTAAAATGCAGAAGGGTGCAAAAACAAATATGATTTTGTACAAATAAAAATAATTTTTTAATATAATGAGGGTCTCACTTAAATGTCATGAGTCAGCATTATGTTCAAATAGGATTATTATGTAGACGTCAATCAAACTCGAGCCTTGTTGGGTTATTTGCATTGCAACAGAGGCAGCCTTTGCCTGGAGAAGAAGTCATGAACGGCCCCCAACCTTCATGGATTGATCCTTGTCCGCAGACGTTCTCCAGCTGACGGGTTGTGGCCCAATCACTGCCCCTCCCCTCCAGGCTTTCCTACTAGCTTCTAATTTCATTCCTGCGATATCCATTACATACAAGATGGTACTTTGGTCCAATTCTGTCACCTTTCCTTTCTTCAGTGCTCGGTCGCTGCCTAAATCGTCCTGTTCGGGGCCCTGACCTCTGACCTCCACTAGTTGCCATCACTCATCTTGGTGTTCGCAGAGACTGTCTGGAATGGCACCAGAGGTGGTCTACATGTCCTCCTGGGCAAATGCAGGTGTTGAGAAATATCCAAGGCCGTGTCACGATTCCTACCCGTATTTTTAGTCCGTCTCAATAGTTCAAGGTTCTTTGCGGTCCACGTGAATTACCACACTTGCTCCGATGCATCTTGAGCCCCTAAGATTCTTACATTTTTACAAGTACGCTGTGGAAAAAATTCCTGCCCTCTCCTCTTGAGGCATCCAGCTGGAGTCTTGGCTTTTGTGTCGGGGCCAACAGAAGGTTCTGTCCACTACTTCTACACCTTCTTCAAGCTGTGTTTAAAGGCCCTTACCGAAACCTTTGTCAGCAGATTCCAAACAAACTGAGCTTCGAATCCATGGCATCCACCTCCACTGTAACAGCCGTGTTGTCTATCCTTTCTTCCTGCTACTCCTGGTGTCATTTTTGCTACTTCTTTTTCTCTACAGCTTCTTCGCAGCCCTCCTACCACATCTGGTATCAGGGTTGTGAAGAGTAAAGTGTCTGGGATAATGTTTACTTTCCTAGAAAGTATTCCTGACCAGGTAGACCATCAGCTCACGATCTAGGCTGAAGGTAAGAGGTTCAGTCTAGTTTTCCCTTCTCGTCTTTGGAAACGATGGAGCTCTGCTGTCATTTTTTAGATAGAATGTCTCTCTCTCCTGTCTCGTGCTCAGAAGTCTGATTGCGTTAATATCTAACGGCGACACCCATGGTGTCTCCCTTAAGTCCCAGTGGTTTTGCATCCAGACTATAAGAGAGGGTCCTCCCTCTCCCGGCCCCCCCGGTTGGTATGTGTGGGTGAGACGTTGTCTCCATATGATACCACATGAATAAAAATTGAATTCTGCTCGAGAGATCCCATTTTCTGGGTCTGTGATGCCACCCCCCATCGCCTGACAAACTGCCCTGGCAGACATGAATTCACAGCTGAAGTGTCACAATAAACAAAACTGACAGTTTCACGAAAAGCTATGGGAGGAAATGGATCTTCTTTCCTCGGGAAAAACCCACCAGAAACTGATCAAAGAAGCACAAGATGTTTGACTATGTTAACATTGTAGAGTTATACAAACACTTACGTTAAAGTTATTAATAGCAAAGTTAAAGTTATTTATTTATAGCATCCTCACACTTCATAAAAGGAGAGTTTTGTATTCTTGCTTCCCTGATTTTCATGTGGTCCTACATTTGCTATCATGTTTTATAATTCTTTGCTCTGTCATCAAGTTCCGTTTGTTGCATGTTTTCTGTCCCATCTACAGGCATCCGTACACTTCAAGTGCAGCACTTTAAAAGTGAGCATCAACTGAGGCACACTTTGTCCTGTCCCTCTTTATGATGATGGACTTTGATAGGAACAGACAGCGCTTCATATACAAACCATTATGTAACAGGTTTGTCCAACCTTTATGTTGGCTGTGCTGCAACATGAAAAATAATTCACAGCTTTCAATACATCATTGCAAAGACACGCTCACAGACTGTATCACATACCAGTACGGTCAACAGGCATTTTACAGAGCACACGACACACAGTAGGGGACTTTAACAACAGAAGTAAATATAGAGATACTCCAGGTTTGAGGAAATATACAGAAGATATATAATATCTGAATGGGTTTATGATTGGGAAACACCAAACATAATGTAGGTGTAACCAATATATCCAGTAATATCAGAGTTATGCAAGTATCATCATCCTCTTCTTTTGGCAGTTCCCTTTAGGGGTCACCACAGCAGATCATCAACGGCATCTTCTCTTGCACAGCTTTCATAAAACTCTATAACAGTCTTTCTCCTGCCTGGCTGCTACGTCTCCAGCATCCTTCTACCAATAGAGCTGAATCCCTGTTTTTCACGTGTCCAAAACCATCTCAATCTGGCCTATTGTACTTTGTCTCCACGAGGTCTTACCTGGACCGTCCCTACCATATTCTCCTTTCTATTCCTGTTAATCCTCCTCACTCCCAAAAAACATCTGAAATCTTCAACTCTGCCACCTTCAGCTCTGCCTCCTGTCTTTTGGTCACAGCCACAGACTCTACCGCCGTCGGTTGCCTCATTGCAAGAGGGTTACAGGTACAAATCCACCTCTGGCATAGGGGCCTTTCGGTGTTGAGTTTGCATGTTCTCCCTGTGTTTGCGTAGGTTCCCTCCCCGGTACTCCGGTTTCGTCACACAGTCCAAAAACATGCAGTATTGGTGAATTGGTAAATCTAAATTGCCTGAAAGTGCGAATGTGAGTGTCCATGTGTTGGTCCTGTGATGCACATGTCCAAGGTGTAGCCCACCGCTCACCTATTGTTAGCAGGGATTGACTCCAGCCCACGACTCCAAACAGTATAAGCAGTTAAAGAAAATGGATGGATGGATTTCAACCTCACGATATCAAATCACACAGTCTGTTGCAATCCGAGCGACTACTAGCAGTGTGTACGTGTTCATCCTCTGCATATGCTCCATTTACCATCATGCTGCATTATGTTGTTTTATTTTGATGAGTGAATATATTTTATAAATTGGGTGGTTGTAAATTATGTGTAGCACTTAACATTCCTACATGTAAACTATGAGCGGTGCAAACGGCAGAGATGATATTGTTTCTTCCATTTACAAGTGTTTCATTGGTTCAATGGGTTTCCCACTCCGTCTGCCATCTCACACACGGACACAAATTTGACATAATTAACTCCTGACCCTTGTGAGTATGCATATAAATAAGCCATTGTTGAGCGTGTGTTTTAGGCTATTCAACTGCAGCAGCTCAGCATTGCTGCTGCTCGTCGTTATCGTTGACAGTGACAGTACTGCGCACCAGAGAGGGTCCCTTAATACCCCCACCTTTACATTATGTGTTTCCCATATGGCCGTGAAATGTTATTTACCCCTGCTTGAATGAAGACTTGCTACCTTGTTATGAACGATATTCTATCGCTCTCGATTCTCTTTCCACCATCTATTATTAAAACATTGCTGCATAATCAAGTGATCCTTTGGGTGCCCTTATAATGATGACTCACAGGTCAAACTGAGTTGTCTTAAGGATGAATCACTATTTACAGTAGTAGTGTTTATCTATTGCAGCGTGATTTTAAAGCGAGATGCTATTTCTTGTTTGAAACCAACTATACAGGTTTCACATATCAGGTCTTCATATTAAGCTGCATAAGCTGATCTACTTGAGGGAGAAACATGGGTAATATTGTTCAGTGATTATTTGTGCTTTTGTATCATTCTACCAATGTTCTATCCACCCCTGAAGCATTTAAACAGTGCAGCCACATACTAGCGCCTGGTAGTAAGTCTTGTGTAATGAAATCTGACATGTTTCTCGTTCAGGGCTATTCTGCTAAAGCCAATACACAACGTTACTGGGGCATAGCCAATCAGGAGTAGGGCATGTAGGACCGGGCAAGCTAGCCCTTTGTTTAGAGTCCCTGGGCCTTGTGGCCATATACCGCCTTAGTGAGTCCGCTCTAAGCTACGCAGCCTGGCCTAATTTCACCTTCCATCAGCATCTCCAGAGTCATCAGGGATAACTAGCTCATCTGACCCAAACTATATTTAATTGGTGTTCATTAGTTTATGATATTTTACTTTGTGGTTGTTTATTTTTTTCGATACAAGTGCAAATGAGTGAAAAAAAATGTCACAATTGAAGTCACAGCTTAAGAGTAAAATGCAGGTAGTATGGAGAGATTACCACCTCCAGAAGAAGCAGTGTGAGATAAAAATAGCCCATGGATGAAGATTGCTATCCGAAATATACAGCCAGAGCTGTTCAAAAAGCCATGTGCGCCCTCCTCTGCTTGTTTGATAAGTATTGTCAGCAACCGTAGTAATCCATTCATGATTTAATAACCATGCAAATGTTCCCGCAGTGAAGGTGATACTGATATCTTCTCTTTAAGATCATCCCACGGCGCTACTTGGATCACCTGCTTTAAGTCTAACAAATGGAACCTGATATGGAACACTTTGCATGTGTTTCACTTCATTCTACAAGACGCCAAGGAGGGCAGTGTGTGATGAAAAATAGATACACTCTTTTGGAGAGCAGTCATCCAAGTATCCTGCAGAACACACTGTGGACACACACTCCAGAACCCGGGTGTACCCTCACTCCCCCCACACTAAGCCCTCTGTGGGGGTGCACGGCCCCTCCGTCCCCTCTGCAGGGAGTCACCTATGAAACCCTGCACCCATGCACGCCATTGTAATGCAGCCATTATCCATTTAACTGCTCTCTGCACGGTGTCAGCTTCCTTTTGTCAACACTCATCCAGGTACAAAGTATTATTACGCCCCGTGGAATAGGATCGCTTTACAAAGCCATCAAGGGAAAGCATTTACCCCATTGATTATGTATCATTGTTGGAGGAGTGCGATATCTCCTCACAACCCATCTTGGCTGTTCACATGGACAAAAATGAAACAAAGTGCTGAAGGCCTTTTGCTCTGCTGCTCCCTTTTATTCCACTACTTTCAATTTTGAAGTACATTCATAAGCAGCTTAACATTTTTGCCTTTACGGTGAAATGAGCCAAAGCCTTGTCGCTCCTGATGTCACTGCTTTCTTTCTCAAATCCGGGCCTGACTTTTTAAGATTTCCCCGGCGTTGTTATTGATGGGAAATGAAAAACAAACAACACTTTGTCACATTGCAATCACTCTGAATCATCTCAGATGCATCTGGAGATCAGTTTTCGAACAATATCTGTGACTGAAAATTGAGGGAGAAAACATCTTTTTTTTCAGTGTGCTTGTGTGAATCTTTGAAGTAGGTGCGTAGGATATGGAGGGAGGTTGATACGAAGGATTAGCCGACTTGCATGAGGACTGACAGACTAGAACACAGTTAGGAGACGAGACATTGAATACAACCACTTTCCACCCATCATCTTCAATTTAAAGAGTGGCTTGAATCAATATGGCCGTCGTGCTCAAGGATGCCATGAATCTTTCATCCCCTTATGGCAGTGGGAGTGTGTGGATTGTGTCCTCCATACCAGTTTAATGCATTAACTCTGTAAGCTGCTCATTCCTAGTCGCAGCACTGTCAGCCCTGACATCTTTATTCATGAGCACACACGCTCACTGTATATTCCTCTGAGGAGCATTAGGAGTTGTATCTTGGAGCCTTGATGCACACCAGGGAGGATTGTAAAGAGACAGGCAGCAAAGATGATGTTGTGGAAGGTTTTTTTAAACATTACACAGGCACAGGACATTGTGAAGAAGCACAGCACAGACGTGTGAGACGGGAGGGTGGGGAACTAAATTGAGTTGAAACCCATCTTGTCCAAAAGCAAGCTGTTCATGCTTTCACAAACAGACCCTGGAGTGTTGCGTGTAATTGCCTTGCAAGTATCCTGCAATATTCTATTTTAACAGTGTAGCAGCCGGTTAGCAAAAATATAAACCAAAAAAAGCCGAAACGTCTGGGCTGATGGCAGGTTTAACATGTGGCCTTGAATATAATCAAACTGCAAAATTAAATTTTCAAACCTTGGCTCCTTATGATTAAATAAAACATTACATCTCTTGTTTGCCAGCTCAGATTTCTCATATAGTGCGGTTTGTGTATGCCTAGAGTAAAGACTATGAGCTCAGTACAACCATGTTACACACAAACACAAAACAGCACCTGCTGGTGCACAAAGCGAAAAGAAAGAAAGAGTGTTGTTTTTCTCCTGTTCTTTTTCCCGGGTTGACTGTACAGCTATGTCATCCTGACCATACAGAGCTCATATGAAAGCATGGCAGGGGGTGGTCAATCTGGGGATTTATGCCACTGAGCAGTAACATCGTATTAATTCTCTCTGACTCAGGATTGCTATCGCTGCAGTTCACAACAGGACTAGGATTAGCTAAAAAAAAAAAAAGAAGAATGACAAAACACCAATCTAGTTTTGAAAAGACTGTAGAAATTATTAAACGTAAACACCATCTAATTAAAGCTGCCGCACACCTCTGCTGCAAAGTACGCCAGAGCTAAATTAATCATGGGTGTTCAAATATACAGAGAGAGGATTTGAGTCAGAGTCAGAAAGCGTAAAAAACGTGACAGGATTGCTGCTATCTCTCACTCCATCCATCAACACGTTAAAACTATCATCTTATCCCTGGACACCTTCTGTTTCAAAATATCCTTCTAAGAAGAGGTGCACACCATGATTTCGGTAACCAGCCTTTTTTTTTTTTGAATGTCACCCAGTCACATGATGCCAAGAAACGATGCAAGTGCCAAAAAGATTCTACTGCAGTCTTCAACACGATCTCACACAGAGTCTGTTCCTGTAGTGTGACACCCGGTTTTAATTTAATATATCCTCTACTTTCATTTAAAACCATTCAAACCACATAACCTAAAACTTGATATTTTTCAGATACTAATTTTGGTTTGAATTATCCTTTGAAAATCTAATCACAAGCCTCCTGTCGGGTGAGGATTGAGTTCTATTGACAGTTTTCAGAACTCTGTCCATCATGTGTAAAGTCCCAAGGTGGGCTTCAACCTTGGGAATGAGTTGTAACTGACACATCACAGAACACCTTCTCGGCTTACAGGCATGCCTGCTCAGAGACGCTTTTTGTGCCAGGACCGACTCACCATCCTTACGGTAGTAGGTGATCTCCACCTTGCGCTCCTCGGACCCCAGCACAGCCTGCGACACCTGGCTGATGGCCTCTTTGTCAGTCACATCACCATGGAGGAAGTCACAGGTGCATGGCTTCTGCATGATGTCCGGTCTTGAGAAGCCTGTCATCTCACAGAAACCATCATTGCAGTAGATGATTGCACAGTTCTCCACCCTGGCGTTGGCTATCAGAAATTTCCGGTCTGCATGAAGAGAAAAGTGTGCACTGTGGGAAGCCTGCTGTGGCACATCAACTTAAGCAAATAAACAATCAACAGTCTTATTGGCAGATATATAGACCCATCTGCAGCCTTCCAGTTTTATTGTGAAAATATTAAATTAATTCACACATCATCATCATCATCATCCTCCATCTAGTTTTCATGTGATGGAACAAACTGAACACAGGTAAACTCACATTTTGTCAAACATGTTACTTATTCTCTCTTTTTCGGCTGCAGCCTCATCGTGCAGAATACTTACTCTGACCCTCGAATTTCCGAATAATCAATCCCAGGAAAGTGTTCTGAGGCGCAACGTGACCTCTTCTTACAGGCATGTTTGGGCGCAGACTATCTTGCAGAAGCGCCTTTACAAGTAAATCCCAAAGTTGCCCGCGCAGCGTGCCGCCTGCCGCTGCTTGGATCAGACCCCGGCGGACACGAGTGTTCTCTCTTCACTTTCAATAACCTTCCCACTTCGAAGAGGACTTCTTCAGCCTGCTTGTGTGCCCGAGCATGGAAATGTCTCCTCGCCGAAGCGCACGGATCCAGGGAGGATTGCTGGGAGTTCGCAAAGCATCTCGTGTGGAGGATGTGCGCGACCCTCTCCCTGCGCCCACTGTGTTGATGTGCGGAGCGCAGAAAGCGCACAGAGCTTGATACGCCAGGGGGAGTGACGTTGCTCCCAGGGGACTTAGTTCTCCTCACCTCGGGTAAGGATAAGTCCCAGCCATGACCGTATCCGCCGCTGAGGTCGCTGAGGTCCAGACATTGCTGCTGTTTCTGAATTGTATACAATTAAATCCATCAAATATATGTCGGACAAATCATGAAATAATACTTTGGGGCTACAAAGGTATTGTACAACGCCAAGACAGTACCCTTCCCCATAGTTTCCTCTGGGTGGAATGTATGGAAGCCAATTTCCGACAGTTAGAGGAGAAAAATATGGCAGTGAAAGTCGAAATCTATGTGCTTCCATTAAATAAAACCATCTGACTTGGCAGAAATAGGTTTATTAATAAAATTAATTGATGAAAAATATACCCACCGACATACTTGCTTGCGTGTTTGGGTATGAGTGGGAGTGAATGATCTTGCCACTACTTCACCCTTCCTTCAACATTAATTTTAAATCAAATATTACAGCACACAGGGTTATTGTTAGCTGCCAGCTATGGCTAAATTGTTTCCTGTGTTTCGTTGCCCAAATATGGTCTAATAAGGAAAAGAAGTATTAAGATGTCCATGATGACAAACAGTCATCATGAACATCTTAACTAGGCGATCTGTGAATTGTTCATCTCAGATGGGAGTGTGTCACGCCACCCAAACATCATCTCAATTGTTTGGATCATTTCATGAACATGATCTGTGTTTACTCTCCATGATAATATGATGAAGAGACGATAATCGGGAGAGAGCTGGTTCAAGCCCCAGCAAAGTCTACGTGTCCTAGGGTCCTTCAGCAAGACCCTTAACCCAATATAATCCCAGGGCGCTTTGAAGGGGGCTCCCACTGCCCCCTCCAGAGGTGGGTTTAATGTAGATAAATAATTTCATTATGTTGTACTGTGTATGACTGTAGGTGAAAAATAAGGGGTAAATTATTATTATTATTATTATTATTATGAATATAGAAAAATTATCAGGTTTCAGCTCCAGAGAATGGAGGATTTCAGTTTAAATACTTTATCACAGTTTGGTGTAAATACATTATTCAAATGTACTTAATGGTCAACGTACCCTGCAACATTGTTCTCTCCTCCAGCAGTCTCCACTGGATGTTGCAGAAACAAGAACAATAGTTCCTATCAGCATTCATGTTGAAAGAGTTATTGAAACGGGGAAAATTGAAATACATAATACCGAACAGCCTTTGCCAATAGCCACTGTTATTGGCAAAGAAAGAGAGGACTTGAATCTCAGAGATAGTGACAGTGGGCTGTGGACCATCTTTTGTGACTCCGCTGTTTCTAAAAAGTTATGAAACTTCTTACATTTGCTTATTAAAATAGCTTTAGCTAATTGCCCTATAGGCATTTACATCAATAAGGGCTCATCAGTGGAATCAGCGGACCGTCTGACTCGGGTTGGGGTTGAGTTCCTGTCTCATGCACAGGAGTCCAAATATCTTGGTGTCTTGCTCTCGAGTGACAACAGACCAGGAGTTGGATAGGTGGTTTGTCGCATGATCAGCAGTAATGTAGGCTTTGTATCAGTCTCTTGTGGTGAAGAAAGAGCTGAGTCCTGAGGCAAAGCTCTCAATTTACCGGTCCATCTATGTTCCCACCCTCCCCTATGGTCATGGGCTCTCGGTAGTGACAGAAAGAATCAAGTCAATGATACAAGCAGCTGAAATGAGCTCCTCCAACAAAATGATTAAGGCGCATGTGATTTTTTGTTGATTTATTCGCATACCTCGACCACAGACTTCTGACATGTGGAAGCAGACAACACTCATTGTTGCATTATTTATTTAAAGAGAGATAAAGATTCCTTTTATTAGTCACACATAGAGTCATACACGGTACAACATAGTGAAATTACTTCTCTGCATTTGACCCATCCCTGAGGGAGCAGCCCCTCGTGGAGCGCCCGGGGAGCTAAGGATTCAGGGTCTTGCTCAAGGACCCTACAACAAGTAGACCCTGGTGGGATTCGAACCGGCTACCTTCCGATCGGGAGACGGCCGCTCTACCCACTGAGCCACAGCCTCCCCAATGGGGTTATCTCGAGTTCACAAGATATAATCAACAGTTATTCATCTCAATTATCTGGAGGTCAAATGCCTTTCCTCTTCTCAAGATCATGAGAGCTGAGAGCTGTGACTAAATGTAACTTTTACTTTAGTTGTACTTCTCCATATTTGTTAAAATTTCTTCTTTGTGTCATACCACACCAATAAACATTTGAATGTTCCTAAAATCTCCATGGACAAGGTTATTTCCTAATTCACATTTGTTTGTTTGTACTTAAAAAGTTTTTCTCAGTTCATGAAGTTTAATTAAACCAGACCCTGTTCACAGTTTAGTCCAAACTGTTTTTGTAGAAGTGGATCAAGGACGGATTGATTAGCTTGATAAGCAGGTTTGAAAATCACAATGTCTGACCACTTTGCATAACCAGGTCCTGATCCAGATCATAATCCAGATACGGCCGATGAATATCTGGAGGCCATGAAGCCCGACAGCATCGGGTCACATGCAGAAAAAGAGGCTTAGTACACGCGTGTAGCTTCCATAATGCCGCTTCAGAGTCATTCAAAAGGATTTCATTGAATAGTGAATGACAAGAAGAAGACAAATGATGAAAAGTTTTCCCTTCCACTGAAGTTCATGTTCTGGAAGTATCTAACTAGAGCCAAATTTTGATGTCTTGACAACTGGGTGGGAGCATATCTGGACCGCAGGTCTTGTTGGTTGGTCTGCATTGGTTAGTAATGCAGAACTTTAGCTAAAGCAGCTAAAGGGTGGCTTCAGAGCAGGCTTCCCTGAACCGGGAGTTCAGGGTTTAAGCCCAGTCCCTCACGCTATAAGCCGTGGGTGCTTGAGCAAGACCTTGAAACCTCAGCTCCATGGGCGCTTCACACGGGCCGCTCACTCCTCCCTCAGGGATGTGTTAAATGCAGAGATAAATTGTAAATGCATTGAGGTGTAAAATGTGATGAATAAAGGAAAGATTATTATTACCTATCACAGTTGCCCAAGGAAGGACAACTGGTGAAAAGACGGCGCCCAAAGCTCAATGATGGCATGTGGCGAGCGATGGCCAGCCCCTGTTATCTGATTCCACAGAAAAACTACTTTGGCATAAATTGCTGAAAGAGTTAATGCAACCTTTGATAGCAAGGTCTAAGATCACAGAGTTAATTTCAAAAGGGTGACCTACACAATATAAGGCTGGTGGTTCTAATGTTATGGTTGGATGGTTTTCTTAACTTAATGCACATTTTTACCTGAAATGAGTCACGCGCTTCGTTTCTTTACAAAAGGGATCTCATACCACGAGGTGTTTTAGAATTCTACAGCTTACCAGGAGACCCAGCACGTGGTGCGTTTCACTGAGGCGCTGTCCATGGTTCTGCAGTAACATTCTGGATCCTGTGGGAGCCGGGGATATGCTCTCACACACACTCACATTCATTCATTCATTCATTCATGGGATTTTCATGAATCGGCAGTCGCAAATAATATTTCAGCCAATCTGTGAAGACTGTAGCCAGTGGCTTGTTTGTGGAAAATAGAAATATGCATTATGCAAAGCCTCACTTATAGTCTTGAAACATCTGCCTTTGTATTGCAACTGAAGCCCATCACCCATCTGTCAAATGAAAACTGGGTGAACACGCAGACTGAATGCATAAATATGATCATATCCTGGGATAACACATGTGGAATCAGGATGACTTGTGCATTTATTAGTATTAAGCAATTATCCTCCAATATGCGATGCATTTTTGGTGCATAAAAGGCGACATTACCCAGTGCTTACAGCACATGGGAACCTTGCTGGAGTAACTTTGGTTTATTGGCATGCTTTTCTGAAATAAATGAAGTATAAGTACCACTGAAACCAAATTATTCTTACGACTACCACTTTTCCTAGAAAAAGTTCGCTTGGATAGCACTTTCCAAAAAACCATCTGTGTTTTTTTCCCCGTCTGTATCCATAAACACAAAGTCCTGCAGGTCACAGTGCTTGGCGGGCTGTATTTTATTAAATCACTGTTGCATTAAGCCAATCTGCAGCTTGTGTCCATTTCTCACAACACAGCTACAGTTGAACCTTTTAGAGGTCGGCCATTACTCACTTACAATTAAGTTACAAGAGCATGACAGGTTTTTTTGTTGTTGTCGTTGTCTGTTTAGCTTAGCATTTGGGGTGAGAGTTTTTGCTGATTGTCTATTTCAGGGAATGGAAATCCAACTATACCTTACAGTATTATGACTAACTTGAGAAATATCATTGTTGCGTGCATCTCGCTTCTGGAACCACACTTGATTAATACTGGCACATATGCTGACTGGCAAAAGCAAAGGGTAGTAACGGGTTTGTGAGGGGTGAGCTACTCACAAGGGAGGCAATAAACCACGGCGGGATGTGTGCCCTTGGGTAAAGACATAAAGTAGTGTTCTCTCATCTCATATTGCACTTACACCATACATGTGAGTTACATTAAAAATACATAAGTATTTGTCGGTGTAACTATTCTCTCCATCTTTATTAGCTCTTACATCATAGTGGAAAAAAGAGTAAGTGAATAGTATATAATTAACCTTTAATTTTATCACTATCTCACTTTATTACCATCACTTTGGTTAGAACGTTACTGCATGTGCAGAACTTTGACTGAGTACAAGAAGCTCCATGTACAAAGAGCTGAGTACTATATCTGAAATGAGATTCGTGCAATTTACAGGAAGGAGGATAGAACTCGGGATCAGTAATGAACAGGATGCTCTCTACTTATCATGAGGAATAAAATCATGTGAAACCTCAAACACGTAATGAGAAGGTTTTATAACCCTGATGCTAAGAGAGCATTTACTCTAATGGTTCCTCCTCTTTTATCTTTAAATGGTGCATATCCGGGGAAAAAAAGATACATGACTGCATTCAAATCTTCCATCGTTTACATGTAGCAGTGTGTGACTGATGATGATGTTGACATTTATCATCATTACAGTAGTTTCAGCTTTGAGTGATTCAAAAGGGGAGGGTGGCGGCTTAGGGAGCAGTGAGATGAAAACCTGAATGTTAAAAAACATCCATCTCTTGAGCAACAAAGTGACATTCTATCCGCGACAGAGGAGACTGTTATTTCACACCTGAGGGAAAAGATATTTGGCATTAACCTCATGTCACACTAGATGATAGTTGAAAACATTACGCTCCTAAGAAGTGAGCTTTGTGTGAAAAGAAAGATGTTCATTTTTGAGGCCTTACTTACTGCATATTAATAGTTTCAAGGGATTCAAGTAGAAGCCCTTTTCTGGATACTGTATGGTTGTTTTGAAGATAATTCTCCCACCCATTCATTCATTCTGCCCTTCATTCATTCATCTACATAATCTCTGAGAATTTAGAGCAATTTGAAAAACAGCTGCGGCCACAGCAGCATCCACTGTCCAGAGCCTAATCCAGGTCTCACGGCAGTATGGCTCTCTTCCTGTCTCTCTCTCCCTCACCCCTTTGAATGTGTCCAGTGAGCGCCGTGGAGGGCTTACTCATTGTCTATATAAACCATTATGGCCCTGTTTCAGAGAATAATCCACGAGTGCAAAACATGGCAATGCTGCTGCTGCCTGTCCCCTATGTAATTCTACACACTCTCCACCATCTGCCAGCAAGGAAAATCATACCATAAATAACTATAAATATATTACACAATGACTGCTACTTCCTCCAGCTACGCTGGCGCTTCTTCCTTCAGGTTCCTTTTTTTTTTTAAACTATTTTTAATATGTTGTGTCATGCTGTTTGCTGACATTGATTTGCAGGGCCGTAATTACTGCAACATCTGTCCCCGGTGTTACCATTGTTAGGAAACTCATGCGACGGTACCCTTAGACTCTTGGCGCAGCCACCATATGTTGCCACCCACAATTAGACTACAAGTCATCTAACCGTGAAGTGCTTCCTGTGTGACTTGGTTTGCCATTTGCCTTTGTCCGGGACGTGACTGCTGATTCATCACAAAGCCGGGCATCTTCTGTAGGTCAGCCATCCATTGCTGTTCATCAGACTGCAGGGGAGGAAGAATTAATGCAGATACGTAAAGCTTACACAAATCCTGCATGAAGGAAAATTGTATTTACAGATTATACCCGAGTTAAAGCATCAAGAGAAGAAACAAAATCTTTTACTAACGATGCATTGCTTCCAGTTAAGGACGTATTGAACAAAATATAATTAGTGTGAGGGCTGACAAAACAACCAATCATCTTCATTTGCCCCTCACACTTTGAAATAATTGGCCCTTTCTAATGATAGCGGCTCCCACTGAGGTTTTCAGCAGCATCCTTTTTTTGCCCTCGCCCCCATGTTGTAATGGCTCCCTAAGCCAGTGGCTAAGCATCATTATACATCATTTATTCAGTGTCAGTGTAATGCTGGAATGCATGCAAAGGCCACTGCCACTGGACATTTTCCCAGTAACAGTTTACCTTAAAATATAACTAAATGTTGCCAATTAAAATCCAACAATGGTTAAAGGAATGTCATCCCATATCATTACCTTCTGATCCAAGTCCAGATTAACAGAGAAGGAATTCAAGAAGGAAATAAGCACTAACTGCATGTTTGCAGCTATGTCTGACTGGAGGAAATATTTTACAGGAAGCTTGAAAAGTCTAAGGAGAAATGGAAGTAAATTCAATTATTAATTCATTATATTATTTATATTAGGAGTATATGCTGATGAGAGTAAACAATGATGCCAACTATGGAAAATGTGGAGGTGTCTTTGCTTTCTGGATCATTTCACTTAGTTTCCCTGAACTTTAATGGAGTGAATATTTACAGAAAATGGCATAACTCACTACTTCACATATATAAACATATACAAATATTATCCAAATAGTAGTCCCCCCTACCAAAAGTTTTTCAGCTTGCTAATCTGCTACGTTATACCTCCGCAGCGAGGCCCCTACTGCTCCACTGTGTAACACCACTCTGTTGCAGAACATGCAACAGAATCATGCATCCAGGATTCCTGCTTGCCAGGTAATCACATAATATCAAACTCGCTGTTAAAAGAAATCTAGCTGTGGTTTTTGAAATTTCCACTACAAAAGATTAACTAAACTTTGGTACTTTCTATCAATCAGGCTCCCTGATCTACAATATGAAGCTCTAGCAAACGTCCAGTTCGGAAGACTATCCCTTTGCACACTCAGGCCACAGTTACATATACCTGCTGCTGCTAAGGGCAGGTACCCTATAATCTGCTGTAATAAACATTCTTCTTTACTTCATTTTTGTCTATCCATGTTGTCTCTTCTGTCTATCCATGCAATGCTATGGAGTTTGCAGTTAAAAAATGTCCTACTCATTAATGGAACTAAAAGATACGCCAGAAACGCCATGCCTGCCCGTTTTCCTCACTTCGAAGGCCTTCATGTTCTAGTCCTGGGAAACTACATTTTTACATTTAGTCACCTGGCTTTTGCTCTCTTGACCAGTGAGATTTGTCAATTTCACCTGTGACAAAGTGTAATAAAGCTTTAGCTAATGGAACTGACAAGTTTGGAACTCGGCATACTGGATACAGGCTTTTAAATCACTATTCCTACTAATTAATGTCCACTCTCCTCTACCTTAAATTAACTGCATTAACTAGCTAAACTTTAACACAGTGTTCTCTTAGTCTCAGGATTAGGATTTAAACGGTTCATTTAAGATGAAAAAAAAAGAAGCAGTTATAATATTGTAGCAGAATAAATGGTTTGTCATTATAATTGTAGTTGTTGTTATTATTACTCTCCTTCTCAGTTGGGGACCCTCAATGATGGCTCAGCAGTTCTTTTGTGCATTGCAGGTTGAGCCCTATGGGTCAAGGTCAGACTTTTTCCTGAAACATATCAAGATGTGGCAAAAATCTGTTTCAAACTGATGGAAGGGCTAAGTGGAGTGATTACCTCATTTCAGTTATCCCCTCTGTGATCACAAGTTACCATGGAAACTGGTGTGCCCCAGAAGACCTGCCACTTCCCCTCTATCCCTGCCAATGTCAGTGTGTAGTGTGTACAGGACTGCCCTTGATATTTTCATAACTGATCCTTGCTTATGAAGGATTCCAAGACCATACAATAAAACATTGGCTGATGTAAAATATGGATGAATATGACTGAGGGCAGTTTATATGTTGGGTGTAACACAATTTCCCCCTTTATGTCACTGCATATCTTTAAAGTTATATGAGGTTCTGTATTATCTTCAGAGAAAATCCCTGACTCTTCATAGCAAGGCAGCATGAAGGACTCTAACTACAAGCTGCCAGACTACACAGCTCTTTCATAGAAGGCAGCCATTAAAAAAAAGAAATGCTTCTCCAAATCCAAACTAACCAATACAGATGTTGTCAAGATTTTTCATATTCAAGCCAGAAAACCTTAATGAGGTCCAGAGCCCATGCTGTCATACTGTGATTAACAGAGGATGTTACATATTTTCCACTTATTCAGCCATCACACTGGCAAATGTTTGTTTAAGGTGTTGGACTACTAAAAAAAAGTTTGAAAAGGAAGGCTTGAGCCTTTGAATCCTGCTTATTTGCTCCAAGTAAAATAATTAATATATGTCAGCAATAAACCCTGCCTCAGCACTTTTTAATGAACATTCCCTGGTGCTGTCCTGTATTTCTCTCTGATCCTCCCTGTCATCCAGCAGGTGCAATTATCTATGAGTTTTGAAAGGCTGACTGACATCAGTGTAAATGTCTTAAGAAAACAGCAACTTAACACTGTAAGCTTTGTTAAGCTAAGACTTTATGGAACGTTGTGAATTATCTTCATATATTTTATTTTTCTGGTGGTGGCTCTGTGGCATTAATTAAAAATAAATCCCTGATCTAGGGTAGAAGTGTCTACATGTGTAGAAACATCTCCTCATGCACAGGCTAGCAATAAGTTTAATTTCTAGCCATAACCGTGTCTGACAGGTCTATAGTGACCTTGAAAGTTGCACATGCTCAGAGGCAGAAGATCTGTCTTGATGTTGTTCCCATTCTGGATCCAGGTTATTTAGGTTCCCTGTGTAACGGGGGCATGGGAAATACTCAAACCAGTAACACAAAGTGGCCTTGCTGTAGTGGTACCTTAGATTCCACATGGTAAGGTAGATTCCACATGGTAGGTTCCACTTAAAAGCAGATTATTGTATTAAAAACTTACTGTTACAGTTTGATGATCAGATTTAAAGCACAATAATATGAAAACTCAAGTCACTCTAAAGTACCTTGGCCAGAGCCTGGGATATAATTCAGCAGTTTATATGAAAATTACAGTTGAATTCAACAGTAATGTACTGTAAATTTGGCACTTCTAACAGCAATTCCCATATGCATGGCTAAATGGCTCTGTTCTGACATCATGTGGCTGCAGCAGCTTGTTACATTTAAGTTGTGATAAGGACTCCTATTCTGATCTGTATCCTGTTCTTGTTCAAAGCCCTCACAGCACAGGAGACTTGTCTTTGTGTAGTTTCTCTATTGTAATGATTGCTCCATAGGGCAACAGGGCCATATTACTCAAAATCCCATCAAAAAATCCTGAAAGACAACTGCATCTTTGAAATGTCCTGGACACGTGTCATATTTGTATCTAATTCTAAAAAAAAAAACAACAGGCAATGACAATCCGAGGAAACACAAAATAGGACATTTGAATTATAGTTGTATTTATGGAATACAAAAAGTTAATCACACCAACCGGGCCTTTGTGAAGACCGATGTCCCTGATGAATGAATGAATTGACCGTGACCGTATGCCAAAGTCAACACAACTTCAAGAAGCGAAGAGGAAGACGAGAAAGATGATCCTTCCCAGATACGGCTTTGTGTTTGAAAGGCTCATTCAGGAAATAAAAAAAAAACATTCAAGGAAAGGTCCAATAAAATTCAGTCGTCTCTCACCTCAATACAGGCTAACGCTGACACAATTTCGATGTACTTGTGTGCAATGACAATGAAGACATTCTATTCTATTCTATATTCACTGCCATGAATGCGTCTCATTTGAGCATGAGCATCTCAAAAGCACATGCAAATACATGTCTCACTACTCAAACCAAACTACCATAAGGCATGGATTACCAAATTCAAATATGAACTCATATCTTGCATAATGATAATAATAATAATAATACATTTAATTTATAATGCACTTTACATTTGGATCAAATCTCAAAGTGCTACAAAGCAAAAGCAGATAAAAGCATCAATAAAAAAAAATAAAAATAAAATAATAACTATATAAAAACATGACCAAAAGCATTAATGTTAATTACAGTTATAGGTTCAAAGCCATAGCCCTTTAGTGTCCTCACAAAAAACGAAAAAAGGAAAAATAAGTTCTTTGCATTTTAATTTCTTCCCTGTTGTTTCCTGCAGGCCTCCATCCCTGGACTCTTATTATTAATATATACATGCTGCCCCTGGATCATATTTTAGACAGGTTGAGTCATTTTGCACACATTTTTCAATAAGACATACAGTCTCATAATGAGCTCAACCAAACAGCTCAGCATAAGGGGTTCAAGCGGAGCAAAAAAAATCGATGAAGCGGAATATTTTTGTAGTGATGAAGACATTAAGTATCAATAATCATTATTTAAATAATCTTTTTTTTTAATTCAAGAATAATTAGTGCACTACCTTTCCAGTCCACCAGATGGCGAATATAGTTTATGTTGGCGAGGTCAGCAGAAGTGATGGTCGGTGTGTGGGAGGAAGCCGAGAAAAGAAAAATGGAAGTAAAAAGTCAAGTGTGCATGTCTAAATTAAATGTCTTTACCTGGGTTTTTTTAAGCACGCAAAGGAAGAATGAGGTGGACATGAGACATGGAAGAAGTGTGTTATTAAATTCTCCTGGAGTACGTCAAACACGAGGATTCACCTCACATGCCACCCCCCACAGATGGTGTTAGCCGAGGCCGGCTAAGCTAGCATTAGCCACTGAAAAACCAACAAACATTTGACACACGTTGCTTCATAAAGCTACATCCCAATTCAGAGACAGTTAAGAAAAAAAAACATATTCCATCATCTACTTCCTGTGCAAAGACCTCCGACTAGACGGTTTCTATCTGTTGGAGACACTGGAATCGAGGTATGTGACTCTGTTTCAACATTTTTCTCAAGTACAGCTCAAGAGAGAAGTTTGAAGTTTGGCTGGACGTCATGGACATTAGATTCATATGCAAAAATAACAGCACATTATCTCACTGGGGACTGGGGACAGCTGTCTCACGTTTTCCAAACTAGAGCTGCTCAAAATGCCTGTAGTTGCGAATCAGTCCACATAATTGTTTACATTCCGTTAAATTATACTAGATTCTAATGCAAATGGTTCAGTTGGTCAGTTGCATGCAGGGTTATGTCATGACATGTCATGTCATGACATAACCCTTTTTCATGACTTGCTGTCCAATCTGTCCGCTTGATGACAGATGGACAGTTCACACTCGCTTAAATATGAATATTAATATAATATTGTCAGAAATGGGGGCCTGTATAATATGTGATGTATGAACTGTTTGTAACCAAATTGGCCCCTGTACATCGAGTATCAACCAAACTAAGCATTCCATAAAGAGAACATCACCATATGCAGTTACAGATAATATTAGTTGCAGAGTATGTAATATGGGATGTTGAGTAAATTCTCTCTTGGGCGGGTGGTGGTGGAGTGGGTATCACAGTTGCCTCACTGCAAGAAGGTTCAAGGTTTTTCCGTATGTTCTCTCCTGGCTTTGTGGGTTCCTTCCAGGGACTGCAGCTTCATACAAAAGGAAAATAAATCAACCATAGGCGAACCAGTAACCTTTAAATGCCAAGAGGTGTGAGCGTGAATGGTTTTCTTTCTATATGTGGTGGCCCTGTGATGACTTGGCAGCGGGGTCAAGGTCTACCACTGCCTTGTTGGCTGGGTTAGGTTCTAGTCCCATCCTGTTACCCTCAACAGGATATGCAATTACAGATAATGAATAAATTAATGAATAATATTTAAGCAATGGATGTTGGATGTGTTCTTCTATTGGTTGTGTTAGGAAGTCATGGTACATGTACTAAATACATGAACAGGAATGCACATCAATGCTTCCCTCGCTGTCTAAAGTCACTTTGAAGGCCTTTATGTTCTAGTCCTGGGAAACTGTTTACATTTAGTCACCTGGCTTTTGCTCTCTTGACCAGTGAGATTTGTCAATTTCACCTGTGACAAAGTTTAATAAAGCTTTAGCTAATGGAACTGACAAGTTTGGAACTCGGCATACTGGATACAGGCTTACTAATTACTGAGCTTATTTTAAATCACTATTCCTACTAATTAATGTCCACTCTCCTCTACCTTAAATTAACTGCATTAACTAGCCAAATGTTAACACAGTGTTCTCTTAGTCTCAGGATTAGGATTTAAACGGTTCATTTAAGAAAAAAAAAGAAGCAGTTATAATATTGTAGCAGAATAAATGGTTTGTCATTATAATTGTAGTTGTTGTTATTATTACTCTCCTTCTCAGTGGTGGACCCTCAATGATGGCTCAGCAGTTCTTTTGTGCATTGCAGGTTGAGCCCTATGGGTCCAGGTCAGACTTTTTCCTGAAACATATCAAGATGTGGCAAAAATCTGTTTTCAAACTGATGGAAGGGCTAAGTGGAGTGATTACCTCATTTCAGTTATCCCCTCTGTGATCACAAGTTACCACAAGATGTGACACAAGATGTGAATGCACATCAATGCTTCCCTCGCTGTCTGAAGTCAGAAAAAACAAAGAGAGGTTCATCATGTGGCTCATGGGTAGCGAGGTGGGGAGTCAGTCAGGTCAAATACGCGTACTCATGCCTTTACACTCTGTCGTCTTCTCCATAATGTGTTATAACAAACATCTAACCGGGCCTGAATATTTCTATAAAATTCAGTGGTTGTCAAGTGATTCGCCAGAAGAAAATATGTTCATGTATTGAACAAAAGAGGGCAGTGTTGATCAAGAAATTAGTCTTTGCTGACTTTTTTACTGGGTTGCAACATTTATACATTAAAAATGCTTCATATCGTCAAACAAACAAATATACTGTTATTCTATAAATATATTCAAATGTTTTTTTTTAATTCCAGCTATTAACTGTACAGTAGTAGAACAGATGCCTCAACTAGAAAGAAGGAAGGAAGGATAGATTGGCGGGCGGGCAGGCAGACAGAAAGCCAGCCAGACAGACAGACAGACAGTTGTAGTTCTCACCATGTCTGACCGACTAACTAATGAATAATTGTCTCACCGTCATTTAAATCCTTCCTAGTCGGGTGGTTTGTCGTTGAGGACTCTGCGTTAGGGTGCAGAATAAGTACACTTTGAAGATGCCTCTCCAATGAAGAAAGGTGAGCGGAGTTAAAAGTCATTCTTAAGTGCCGCAGTGATGATAGAAAGTTGTTCTTTTGATGGGGGAAAAGGTTGCCATACCTATGTGACATTCATATCATTTGAATTATGAATCAGAGTAAGAAGAACTCCATGTTCCGCGCTGATGAATATTTAAAGGATTGAGTATACAGATCATCATATTGACAAAGGGAGAATACTAATGTCCTCTTCTCAGAGTCTGATTAGAGGTTAAGTAGAATGCAAACTGCATAATTTATTTTCATTCTTGCATTTTTGCACCTTTTGATTTGACTCCTCTTTTTTTAGATTTTACACATGATTTCTTTGTGCCTTTTTAAACTGAAATGCGGTAAGGTGTATTAAGCAAATGAGGGATAATTTGTGTTTTTTTCTCTCTGGCATATCAAGGGAAGTTAAAGAAGTGTTTTGACTTTCATTACACAAAAGGTTTTTAGTCCAAAAGTTGCTAAGTACAATACGAGTCCTCCATTCTCGAGGTGACACTACAGCAGCCGACATACATGGATTGCCAACGGTCCCCACTGACACAGACGCTGTTCACTGTCTATTAAATTGAATATTGTATTTAACTGGTTTGGAGCCAGGGCAAAGTTACTTGCTTTTGTATCATTCTAACTCCTCTCTCGGTGGAATGTGAATATTTCTGGGCGAGAGAGGCAGAGAGAGAAAGTGGGAGTGAGAGCCCATGCAGGTGAGAGTGTCTAACAGTGAGGAAATCAATATGATGTAAATTATTAAGAGCTCAGGAATGTGTCTGACCCCTACTGTCTTGCAGCAGGCTGGGCTCTGAAGGCTGGCAGGTGGACGCGAGCTTGGACTATCCCTCTAACACTCATTAGTGGCTTGGAGCTGGGGCTCCTTGTGAGTGGGAAGGCAGGGATCACAGCGGGGAAGTGATGGCCCAGGCCTCTCACATCCCGGCTCAGCCTTCGCTCTGGCTCTGCCAGCCTCTCCCTGGAAGCTCATTAGTAAGTGCACTGATGCATAAGAGCTAGTCATTAGCTGGTCTTTTTTTCCAACTTCATCTCTCTTCCCTCGACACCATGTCTGATCCTGAAGACCGGTGGCAGTGTAGTTGAAAGACGAGAAGAGTCCACATTACTGCAGGTACTCTAGACGTATGGATATGAAACAATGGTAGCCATCAGATTTTTTCCCCCCCTCTCTTAAAACGGTTTTACTGTGGGGGTGTCAATCTGGAGTTCTTCAAAAGAAGTTCATCCACAGCCCTTCAAACCAAAGAGTAAACATTAGCGCTTGACCAAGACTTTGGCTGAGTGCCCCTTTCTTCCTCCATGGTTAGTTTTGATCTGGGGTATTTGCTTTTGCTGCTGGCCAGATCCCCTCAGAACCTGATGGTTGCCTAGGCTCAGAGTAAATAAGATCTGGGGCTTAGGCTTCTTTGGGGCTGCTGGGTAAATAAAGTCTCTGGTGTGTGTAGCGTGCCTGGCAGCAGGGTGAGCGTTGGTGTGGAGGACTCCAGAGACGCGCCATCCCCCCTTTTCTATATCTTGCTGTTTAATTCTGCTATCCTCTCTTTCTTTAACTTCACTCCATTCTCCCTCCATCCTGACACACACACACACACACACACACACACACACACACACACACACACACACACACACACACACACACCCCTCTCAGCAGGCACACTGATTAATGCTTGCCAGTAGTGCTCATGAACATTTATGGCGTCTAAAGCACTTGAAGAAGGACCCATGTGTGTCCAATATCACGATATTAACTTCATGCACTTGTTCAGGTAGATTACTCAAATAAAAAGGCAACAAAACCATTTTTAAATTAGCTGTATATGAACTTATTAGTCAAGAATCTCATGATCTCATTGCTTTCGGTAATGCTTTGAATTTTGAAATGGACAATCTTAGAATTTAAGGATCCCTTTATTAAACGTGTTTGAACATCACATGTGAGCAAGCTCCTGTCGCTGTCTGAAAGTCTTTAAATGAAAGAAAGCTAAATAATGATGATAGCCACCTGTAATGATGTAATTATGGTCTCAATGGTAATCTTCCAAGTCCACAAACAAATGGATTTCATATACCATTGAAGAATTAAACAATTTAACAACTTACGTCTCCATAACTTCATGAAACAAAAAGTAGCCACAGGGGATCTCTGCAAAAGATTGTAGTCATTATGTTGCTTAACCTACAAATTGTGCACTTTGTTGCCTTTACCGGGTCCCAACAAAAGTCAATAAGAGCTTTTTCTCCTGTGTGTAGGTTTACTCTTCAGCACCTGCTATAATACTGAATATGACACGATAAGAGGGTAAGATTATATCACGTGGTGTCGTTCAGCCACTGTAGCGAGGGATTTGCCTTTGTGAAAGTTTACTGAGTCAAATCTCATCAGCTTAATGTGATCTGGCGCTGACCATGCTGGATCCCCTTATGCCAATTAATCCAGGTTGTAACTCATACACTCCTGCTGACCAATTCACATCCATTGTTGATAGATTTTGGCTGCAGGAGCCTCAAAACTCCTCGTTAGAGCCAAAAAACCACAAGAAACTCACCACCGCTTTCAGCCCCATCATATTGTCTGTTGATTGCCAGCAATTAGTAAAGCCAGGCAGGCTGAGAAATGACATGATGGGGCATGGCTATTGCGATGCATGGGCGTTCTTGGCTCACATGGCAGCTGAAAGCCTCAACAGTGTTTGTTAACCCCGAGGGTCACGACGGATTCACTAGTGCAGACAGAAAACAAGATTTATGTAGCACAAATCAATACGCAGTCAGACTTTTACCATTGTGGAGCTCCAATCCAGGCTCTTCTCTCTATCAGTCCTACATGACACTAATGTGTTTTTATTATTTTCTAAGCAAGTGAGTGAATCTTCTTGCAGGCTGAGACGTAGAATGAGAGAAGGAGGCTGGTGCTATGGTTTGTCACATGGCCTGCCGGTCTTACTGTTTCCAACTGGGGGTTGTTTATTCATTGTTTATCCATTTTGACGGATATAACCTATTTACATCTCGGCTGCTGACACTATGACAATACACTTATGCTGATTCCACTCAGTGCTGTCTTACATAGATTACATGAATGTAGTTCCTCCAATCCTCCTTACAGCAGAGAATGTTCACAAACCGACTCTTATCTGGTCTCCTTTGTCATCAGCTCTGATTTCATTAACAGAACTTGTCAACAGACCACAAAGGGACACAAACCTGGTAGAACAACCAGCTGCAAACAACTCCAGAGTAGATTATTGTACATTAGTAATCACACTTCTACAAGCTGGCAGAGCAATAATGTAAAATTTGTTAAATGTCCTCCCCGCTTACCGTGTTACCGGGAGAAATTGTAAGGTTACTTGAGTGACGGGTGGTTTTCTCTGAGCATTGACCAGCGCACACAATAGCAACATGGAACCCGGTGCCAAGTTCTATTTCAGAGACTGCATTCCAATTGATTAGGAGGCTTGTGAAACAAACTCTGGTGACAGAAGTGAGAGGATGGCTATGGCAAAGCTTAGGCACTGCGCCAGGTGTGTCGTCTTTCTCTTCAGCATTTCTCTCTCGCTTTTCCCTCTATCTTACACACACACACACGCACACGCACACACACACACTAACACTAGTGGCATATTAGAAACACCCAAACTGTGACCACTGGGATAACTTAGCACCATTACCTCCCTGCAAGTGATTATGTTGGACCAGCATTTGCTTAACTTTATTTCCTTTCATGCAGAGGTTAGGAGCTGGGACTTTTCAAATGTCCACTTCTACTTTAAAGTTTATTTTTCTTCATTTTGCACAACTCCTGGCTTGCAGAAATTTTTCTCGTTTTGCAGTGAACGTAGTCCGCGACAATGAGTCCGGAAATTTACTTCTGGAAAGTATAGATTTGAAGCACTTTGAGTACTTTGTTGCTGATTTTCAAACTATCAATATGTGCATGTGAGTGTTTGAGTATGGTAATATCGACTACAAGTTTGTTTGTGTGTGTGTGTGCGTGTGCGTGCGTGCGTGCGTGAATATGTCTCGTGTATATGTGACATTAGCAGCAGCACACTATAAACCACGTCTTGTCTATATAGTGAAGTTGATGATTGGATAAACTGTCTGGGTCTGGATTACTGTACTGGAAAATGAAAGCACATGCACAATTTGCATTTTAATGAGCAAGTGGGCCTTATAAAATAAATTGTCCTGGCGACAGCATCTCGTACAACAAAGCTTCGCCTTGATAGAGCCAATATTTTATGAACTCATTTGTAGATCATTTTTCATACTAATTCCGCTGTAAAACATCAGGAAGCTTTTAGGGGTTTAGGGTTCCTCGTTTGGGCTTTCTGTATTTTCAATATACAGCAAGTCATATGTTGCGTCTTGCGCTCTGCAAATCTGCTTTAATTGTAAAGCCATATGAGGAAACCATGCATAAAATTTATGCATGGTTGATACAAAGTTCAGTAGGCCTGCGCCAAACAAAAAACTGTTCAATTAAAAGGGAAGTAATGGCATCCTGTATAATAAAAGATATCTGTGCATGCATAAAATGACAGAGAGCCATGATGCCTCATTCATGCCATGCTATGTAATTTAGTTAATGCATTTCCCCCTCCTCTTTAAAACACTTTCACATTCAAATTTGGCATCATAATCTCTATGACAGAGGACATTAATTATGTTGGTTGGCTGATGGCTGTTTCTTCACAACATTTCTGATTAAAATTTCACACGTTGTAATGATGTGCTTCAGAGCTAGAAGCTGTGAAATTTACTAAGCAGTCAGTGGGCTTGAAACCTTATTCTTGGGAGGTTCGTCTAGCACAAAAATGTATCACGTATTACCCAAATCAAAGCTGTTAAGTGCCCAAGAAAAAAAAAGAAGCTTCTTTTACACAAGAAGTTCAATACATCTTACCAACTTGTTCATTAAATCTAGTGCAAATGAGGGAACAACAGAGTGGCAACTTCTCTCCAGATATGTGGGTTCAAATTTCATATTTAGGAAGTTTAATTAAGCAATAGATTATATTTTGAAGGGAGTGTTCAATTTAATGAATCTCCCGAGAGGGCAGATAAACACTGCAATGGTATCAAACCATTCATCTTTTAATGGATGTGAAAATTAAGGTTGTAAATGGATTGTGCCTTTATTTTCAGTGCTCGTGGGAATATTTGCTGTGTAAAGCCAATACTTATGTAACCTACATTATGCTTTCATTCCAGCAAAACAGCATGGATTGTGCTGGACGGTTTTCAAGGGCAAACTCTGTAAACATTTAAAGCATCACATGAAATCAGGTTGTTGCGCTTTTTTAGTCCTTTAACATTTTTGAGTCTCACTCTCCTCTTTGTGCGAATTTCTCAACCATGTCTTGAGAGAATCTGTGCGGCTTTGTATTCTCCAACCCTGAGACAGTACAGACTCAGTGAACCCTCGCACATTTTGTGATGGAGGAGTGCTACGTGCCAAACATTCACCTTTGCAAGGCCGGCTGTTGTTTTCTCTGTAATGTCCATTTTATTGGGAATCTCAGCGAGCCTTCACACTACCTGCTGTGCTCAGCAGTCTGGAGAAGCTGCTGCCAGTAGAGTGGTGGTCAGCGCCTGTCAATCACAATCACAGGCATCAGTTAGCACCCATCAGTTCGAGACGTGGTCGCACCTGTGTGCTACTTCTCCTCACACAACCGCAGGCTTTATTCTATTACCTGTACGCTTTTGATTACTCTGTGATTGTTTTTGTATAAATCGCAGGTCCAAACAACGTCCAGCAAACCAACCATAAAGAGTTATTGTTGGCCACATGGGAGGCTGTTTGTTTCTGTGTTTGTGATGGAGTCTGCACAGGGGAGGGCTGATGCCGAGGAAGAGAGCAGTCAGAGGTGATAAGAAGGGAACACAACAATATACTCTAGCTGCTGGCAAACAAACACAAAACATTGATTATATCATCTTTACTCACACCCAAAGCTCACCATGGTTGATGTTTACCTGACACGAAGCAAACAGCACATTGGACTGTAGACTTCTGCTCTGCATTTCATTTGCTGCTATGCCCCCGGTATATGTATGCCTATGACCTGTTCCCACCCCTAATTTCCTCCATCAAATTCAGAGCAGACCTTCCAACGGTCAGCTTCATTACAGCCAATATCTTAAATCACCTCTCGTGTGTTTCCTACCAGTTTGGAGCTTGGTCTCCTCTGAATCGTAGTCATTTAAATGTTCCTGTGCTGATTGCGGGTGCAGGTGGTAATACATTAAGGGACTGAGACCGCCACTGGCAGAGAGCTGGAAGACCTTTATCCATTTGCACTAAGTTTCTCCTCACATTCGGAGGCATGTCAGTCTAATTAGGCCAATGGTTTTGACTGTGGCCACATTCATATGGGACAGCTCACTTTAAGTTGTAAAACACAGTAATTCTACATCACATATACTCCACCCGGCCAGCAGATTATGCCATGGTCTAGGGAATTTCAGAAAGAAAATTGTACATTAATGAAAGCGGAGAATGACTGTGGAGAATTGCAGAGGGTTATTGCTCTTTTCTTCTCCACCTTTTAAGTAAAGGGGGCTAAGATCTCATGAGAGGTGCGGACATACAGGGTGCATGGAAGATGCCTCTTTGTCTCTGTGGCAGCAGAAATGAAGCTCCTCTATTTACAGATTTGCATATGTAATTTAAAGTGTGGGCCTTCTTGCAAATTGAAAGCGCTTGCACATCAAATCATAGACACAGGTTCAATTTTATAAAAGGGAGCATGTCCCCGTGTTTGAACCACAGTGAGTTCCCAGGATGCCTCTGTCTCTCAATGATGAGCTCTTGGAGCAGGTAAAAGCTTCAGAAAGCCCTCGGTCCATTTCAAGTCTAGCTTCTAGCAGAGTGAGTTGTGTGACAGCCTCTTGGGGCAAAGGGATTATTGAGATCTGGCCTCCCCCAGCTCTATGCCTCTGGCCCAGCCAGCCAAGCCAGCCCAGTCAGTTCCTCAACCCCCCCCCCCAGTGCCTCATAGAGCAGCCCACCAGGCACACAGAGAGCAAAGAGGCACCAGGGACCTCTCTAATTGTCCATGCTTTGGGCGGCTCTCTGGCAAGCCAGCATGAAGAAGGCCCTCAGTCCCAAGGCAGCCCTCGCTCAGCGATTCTGAGGAAGATATCTCTGCTCTGAGGCAGGATGTTTCTGAGGCCGTCCTTACAGTACGGCTGAAACCTGTGAAATTCTCTTCTTTCAACATGGGCAGCGCGAGTGGCAAAGCAGGGTCATATTCTAAACAGCACAAATGTGATTCGTGGCTCAAATGTGTTTTGAATTTAATTCAGTGTCCCTATTTCAAGTTTTAAAGTTTTATGGCTCTAGCTTCTCATGAATCTCCAGGTCTCCATGAAATGACTTATTTAGCATTTACTTTACAGAGACACTTAGAGGAGATGGTTCTTTAGAATAGTTGTGACATTTCATTTCAAGTGTTATCTCTTGTAGTGTTTTTTTTTTAAAGATTAAAGCCAAAAAGTATATTGTGTTCACATGAAAGCATTGATTGGGCACACATTCTGTGTAGTGAAATGCAACAGGGCTGCCACAAACCTCTTAGCATAATGCAGTCAGGTACCTCTCCAACAGTAGCGTCACAACTGAACATTAAGGTAGAAATATGGCTGGGTTACAGTATCGGAGTGAGCTGATTAGCCCAAACAATACAATTACTGACAGGTGAAGTCATAATATTGTTGATTGTCCGGCTGCAAAAGCCCCTGTCAATATATTAGACATCAAGTGAACATTTTGTCCTCCAAAGGTTGGCAGGATCTGAGCAACTTTGACGATGGACAATTTGGTTGATGGCTAGACAATTGTGTCACAGCTTCTCTTTTGAGTTTTCTCCCAGTCTGCAGTCGTTACCACCAGTGAAAGTACTGAAAGGATGGACAAATGAAGAATCTGCATCATGGCCGCAAAAGACTCACTGATGTAGAAGTAGAGTGGAGGCTAGCCAGTGTTTTCTTATCGCACATAAAAGCTGCTGTAGAACAAATTGCATAAAGAGTAGAGAAGAGGTGTTTTGGCAGCAAAAGTGTACATATACAGTATAAGTCAGGTGGTTTTAATGCTATATTTTTCGTTCAGCACTGGTTACTTATGGCGTACTGTACGACACAGTGGTATTCAAGATACTTTGATATGGAATTTTTTAGGTAGTCGGGGGACTTGCGGGTTGCTGTAGCCGCAAAGGTGTTGATTATTTGATGAAAATGGACCTGTTTGCCGCAGGTGACATAACTCTGACACTGTGCTTATAGCATAGTGGCATATTCTTTAAATCAGTTCTTAAAGTTGCCACAAAAACAATAGGCCTACCAATTTTGTTTTTCATTTCCTCATATATCCATTGGTGATATATTTCAACAGGAATATGCAGCAAACTGAGAGTTTGAGGTATTGTGGAGGCCCTGGCTGCTGGGAGCAGGATGAGGACTGACAAGGCCACCCATACAAAGGAAGGGTCAGCCTCTAGTCATCCAGTGGGGGAGGGGAGGCGGATGAGCACATACAGCCGCTATAATAAACACAGCATTACTTTGATAATTGTTACTCGTTTCTTCTCAATTCATTTCTATCTTTTATCTGACTTAATATACAAGGCCTCTTATTTAACTGCATTTATTCAGGAAACAATGCTTTATTTACATTCTGATGATGCATCCACATATCATATCCATATGCAACTGCTGGGAATGTTATTTTTTAGAATTACAACATAGAACGGAAGACATTGGAGCCTTGAGAATGCAATGGTCGGAGGGTTTTGAAGACCTGTTACAGGTTATATGCTGCTTGATTACCAAACAGACAGAATTCTAAAGCATTATAAGCCACAACATTTACGTAAGCGTGTCATTTCTGCAAATATAATAAAATATAATTAAAAAATCGCAGTAATTGTGTATATATTTGCAACTCATCGGCAAATATAAACATTGCAATATATTCATCCTTTACCCCCTTTCTTAATTCATAAACAGAACTACATACATCCCATATATTCCTCATTAAAATGGTATGCAGGGAGTATAACTGAGGTCTGGGCAAAGCTATATAGCCCTGATGTTGTACAGAAATAGTGTTAAAATTAATTTTGACCAAGCTGAGCCTGCCGTTTTCGACTTTCTCTTCCACAGAATATCTGACAAAAATAAAACATTTTGTGCTTCTATTGAAAAAGTTATGAGCTCACTAAATAGGTAGTTGGGCATGCCAGTCATGCCAGTAAGCGCTATGCAAAGGATAGCTAGACAATAGCCCCTAACTCGACTGTGACAGGGTAATTACTGTGCTCACATAATAAAATTCTCTTTACATAGGTCACTCAGAAAGTGTAATTAAAAAGCTTTATAGATTATTTTTATTGAGGCAATTAAACCAAAAAGCAAAAAGTAATTAAGTGTGGAGGTAATAATAGCGTTGGTCAACAGCATTTGTTTTGAGAGAGGGATTTATCAGCGTCACCTCTCTAATGCAACACAGACATCCTTAATTTACATGCAACCGTTTTATTATGTTAAACAGTTAAATTTTTAATGTGTAACAATTATCTTTATAATGACGAAAATACCGAGCGGGATTTAATGAAATCATTATCATGAGTGATAATTGTGAGTAAATGCTAGATTTGAATTATCATCTTCCTCTATGTGTTGAATTAATGAATCGTTACTATTCAAACTACTGGTTTATAATTATGTTAAATTGGCCGTCTTATCAGCAGTCGAAGACTTGGGATTATCTGCGTCTCCACTGTGTCGACTGTGCCAAATTCCTTGTGGATGTACGCCTGTTCCGTGCACAAAGAAGAAAGGGGAGATAATAGTGGGAGGTTAAACTCCCCAATTTTCTCTTAAAAGATGTAAGGAGAGCCGGTGCACAAATACCCTCCTGCTTTATGAGGGAAATCAGACAGACGGGTCTGCGGGGCATTATCATCCACTTGACTTTGAGTGCAGACGATTTTACAAGCCAACACATACATGTAGCTGACACATCAACTGTGTTGATCTCTGCAATTGTGTCGCGTAAATGAATTCAGATGATATGTTAATTTGAAGGGGAAATATGTTGCCCTAGTTAGCATACGGGCCACTTGCATTTCATAGACGTATTATCATTCCACCTGCACATTGGTGAAAATTCAGGTAATAATCTAATTGCCAGGTTGGAAAAAAATTCATAATTTCATATAGTAAGGTCATAGACAATGTGTCAAAAGAAAAGGGAAAATCACATACATATGAATGAGGTTCTTCAAGATTTCTTTTCCCCCAGCGTGCAACTTATTAATCAACCTGATTTACTGATACCTTAAGGTGAGTCATATAAAATACCATTAGAATGAAAAAGTCCACAGCTGCCTTGCTGGAATATCACAGAATTTTGTTTTTTGTCGTATAAGAATGTAAGCGACAAGTTTTTCCACCAGCACCCAATCAGCCACATATACTACTAGCCTCAGCGACGCGCCCCCCGCCTACCACCATTATCATTTACACCTTCATCCCTGCTGTCACTATGTGTAAGAGAAACCAGTGGCCCTGACCTCTGACATGCGTCTCATTTAAAAGCTCTACAAATACCCGTCTATTCATCACACAGTGATGGAAGTTTAACGTGCGGCATTAAAAAAAAACAGGAAATGCAGCGCCTGCGTGTGATGTTTGGTGAATCAAACCAACAAAGTGACTGATTTCATACATGAGACTTTTGGTAGCTGCTCTGCGATTTGAGATGGGGCTTTATGATTTCATGTCATGCATCTCATGTCGTTGGGAATGTGAACAGCAGAGGGCAGCTTGAATACATAAATACAAACTAGTAGGGTGTTTCTCTCCATCCATCAGTCTTTGGGTTCCTAGCATACCTTTCTGCTGCTTTAAGACAGCCGTCTGGACATCAGAGAGCTGGCGAGTGTGATCAGACTCAGCCCTGTCACATGACCACTCAGAGGGCTCAGAGGAGGAGGTGACAGGTGGTTTACCAACACCAGCTAAGTAGCAGGTAATGTTTTGGAAATGTTGAGCTCTTACTCTATTTGGCAGGTTTCAAAGATGGTTACAGCACCTAGCCGCCAAAGAACAACACTCTTATTGTTAAACCTGTGTTCTGCCATTGTCTGCCCTCTCCCCTGAGACCCATCTCTCTCTCTCTGCCTCGCGCTCTTCCCAACCCTCTCTTTGTGCTCTCTCACTGTAATTCAAGATGAATCTGCCAGCATGTGACCACGCTCTTCATCAATGTCAGCTGCCCCATGGTGGTCCGCCTCCTCTTTCTCAAACTGGGCACCAACCGCTGGCTGGAATTATTCCTCACCTCCAAAACTCTCCCCACTGTTTCTAAATAAATGTGGCTGTAGTAACCGAGGAATGTTGCTCATCCATCTTTACCACACGTCGTGTGGAGTGTGCAGTGTTTGTTGAACTGGACTCAGCCTAATAATGCACACAGCCACAGAGTGGAGAATGTAAGGGATCAATTTACTGGTTTGGGATTGGTGACAGCTCCCTCCATTTATGCTCAATGATTCATATTTTCCGTCACTTTTATAGATCTCAATCTGTTTATTTTCCTTCCATATATCGTAATGGCTCATTAGTTAAAGGTGTCTGTTGATGGATTCAGTTTTAAGTTGACACAAAAATAACTGCTGATGTTAAATTTGTAATTAAGGCCCAAAAGATGGCTCCGCCATCTGTCATCAGGGTTTTCGCCTGTAGTGCGAGAGTCTGCCGGGTGAGTTTAGGATGAAGGCATGCACACTCAGGCAGCGAGCTGCGTGATCTGGCTTATTGTTGGACTACTTACACGCACTGATTCTGCATCATTCTTCTGCTGTTGAACAAGGTGTGTTGTTGTTTCTCTCCTCTTTGTTGGTTATCAGCAGACAATTAAAAGCGGACGCATTAATTTGTTTGTCTTTGAAGTAATTAAGCTCTTCCGCATGAGTGATGTTGTCCTTATTATCCCCTGCTTCATGCAAATGTGATTTTCCTCCAGTCCTTTGTTACGTTCACTGAAACGCCCCTCCAGCACGTTCCATTAACAGCTGGGAGAACACACACACACTCACACAAGACACAATTTCACATCATTTTTGATTGAACTTTTGGATAAAACTTACAGATTGTAAGTTGCTTTCAGAGGAAAAATCACCTTGATTAGCAGTTGAATCACGTGACCTTTGCTTGATCTATTGTGCAACATATCAGTCTGTGCCTTTTTGAGCGTGGATCTCATTCCTCCGCTCATAATATGCTCTTATTAACTTCCCCAAGTTCAGCTTGAATTGGTTTTGTAATTAACAAGTAAGCCTAGCTTTAAAATGTCACATTTATTATATTTTCATATCTCTGAAATTCAGCGCTGAAACAGAATGATGTGTGTTTTATAGCAGTTATGATAAGAGGCTTACACAGTCAGAATCTCAATATAGATCGTTTGACAAACGTCTTTGGTGGCCACTCGTTAAATTGGTTTCACCCGCATATTTGGGCCTTATTTAAAAGATATCTTTGAATAACGGTAAGCAGTTTAGCTCCAGTGAAAAGAAGAGGGTGATGCAAATGAACTCCATTTCACTCTGTTTTGTTTAATCTACAACACTGAAGATGTTCTGCAGCCTTTTCTCTCGAGTTTATAGCTTCTATATTCCAGCCTACATTATAACGGCTTAGGCACACCTATCACAAATGTGAGCCACTCTAATGCTCCTTGTTGCATATCAATGACACAGTAACACATTATCTGATCATTCCTTGCATTTATTACATTAATGAATGAAATATGAATAAGGATGCCTCTTCAAAAAAAAAAAAGAAAGTTAATTACCATAAACATTAATATTAATGTAATTATGTGGGGATGCTCAGCTGACATGTTTTATTTTGCCAGTGTTTGCAAAAAGGAAGCACGAAAAAATCTAAAAAGTCTTACAAAAGGGATTTTGAAAAAAAAACAACAATCAATTAATCATAATTAAAACCCCTATAATTTGCAATTTGTCAGCGAATTGCAGGCTGGTAAGATCTAAGCGGCGACGTCTGCTCTTTCTTCTCTCAGACACATCTGTTAGGAATGAGCATCTGCCAAAAATCATTGGATGTTAAGCAGCTGCATTCTGTTCTGTACAACATAACATGAGGGAAACAGTAGAAGAAATGTGTTTATATCTCCATTTTATGGAGCCCCCCTGGCACAAATCCAGACTCAATGATCAATCTACATATCTTTGTGCTCCCATTTTGAAAGAAGAAGGAGAAATCACACTGCAGCTAACCATGATGAAATCATCAGTTATGTCATGCATCTTAGCAACGTGGCCCAAATATTCTGAAAAGCTGTTTTGTGGTCATTTTCTGGTCCTGAATGCATCAACAAGCTGGTTGCATTTTATTCCAACTGAAAGTGTCAACACAGCTCCCATCAAAGCAGCGGTACCATCCAGCGCCTAGAGTGTCTGGCTCTGTCCTCTTTTTCTGCCAGACCCGTCTCTGGCAGCTGCACGCATGCATGCTGCTGAGGTCGAGTCTGTCACTTCAGAGGGCACTGTCAAATCTCAGCCTGCGCTGGATGATGTAGGAGTGCTCCCTACAATCACCCAGATGTTTCCAATCAGCTGGGCGTCTCCAATATGGCTCATACACACTCTCAGCAGCACGTCTGAAAGACTGTGGCAGTGAATTAAAGGGCAGATAGATAGATAGATCATGTACGTCACAGATCTTTTGTGTCACCGGGATTCTAAAAACATTTTCAAATCTGATACCCACATAGACCTTAGTGTTAGGATGAACATGATTGACTTCGGGAAAGGTCACTTGTATTTTTCCATCAATAGGGGGAGAATTATCAAAACAATCACAGTTTTCGAGAGATTATTTCTCAACCACTGGCATGATTTAGTCAACATTTGGTACAAACGAATCAACTTGAGGAGAACTATCTTGTGTATATAATTTTTTACTCTAATAATTCATATTTTGCCCATTAGTCGGAGCTTCAGCTTCATCTACAGTTTCTCAAACATTACCTCTCAAGCATAAGCCCACGTGTGTCTAAATTTAGCTAATATGAAGAAAATCTGTCTTCTTTATGACTGAACTCATAAAAAATATTTTACTATATTAATCTTCATATTTGAGTCACTATGGGATCTTATATTGCTGACTTCATAGAAATTGATCGAGTCAATATGGACTATGTGAGATCATTAATGAGTCACATTTCATTCCCCTTCAATCAGGGGATTTGTTTGTACCACGCAGGGGATTGGGGGCTTTTCTGATATATTGCCTTGCTGTCGGGGGCGCCAGGGTAAGCATAGTTCAAACCTTGTAATGAATAAACAGATATTACATTTAGAATCACAGCAATTTACACCAAACATGCTGAGAATGCACCTAAATGATGCACTTATTGGCTGGTGGAGTGAAAATTTGGCGATCAGCAGAGATACAAAACAGATGTACCACTTTAGTTCTGTTCAAGAATTATATTATGTTACACTTAACTGGGACCAAGGCATCTCAGGCTCAGAGGTGTTATTCCTGCATGGGTTCTGAGGATGTTTTCTGGGTCTCTGTTATGTATACATGTAATGAAGTTGAACATTAATTGTTGTGTTTGCATTGTGCTTGATGAGGCAGCAGGGTACCGACACAATGCACAAAGCACAGTAAGTGTGTCAATAAGGACGTTACAACCTCATATAAACTAAAGAGCGGTTTCATTTTAAAAATAGCACTAACTGAAGGAATCGCTGTCCCACAAAAAGCAGGTACATGAAACGTGGCGTTATTTAATTCGGCACACTTGTTTCTCAAGGAGCAGAAATGAATCATCCTTGACTTCACAACCGCACAACAGTCAGATGAGGCGAACCTCAAACATCTCATGCAAATTAGCACAATTTAGAGCGTTGTATTCAGCAGGAGACCATAGCTAAATAGTCAGATGAGCTAGTCACAGATATTAAAATAAATTATGTCTTAATTTGAATTTTAGTCACGGTACATTACCTAATAGAACGTTATTAACATTTCAAAAGACAGAAAAAAGCTTGTGCCTGCAAAATTAACAGTGGCTGGGTTGACCTGTAAGCCATGCAGTCTGATCACTGTAATGACAGCGTAATGGCATATTTACATTAAAATCTGGGCAGCTAATATGGGATTCTCGAATGAGGGGTTCAGTCAAGGATTATTTAGTCTGGCCTGTTGGCCTCTCACTTAGTTTCTTTCTTAACTTCAATACAAAGCAAAAAGTTCTCATTTCATGACTATTTATGTGGTTGCTCCCATTCCCTCTCACCGCCCTTATGTGCTCTTCAGCGCCAACCTTTTATATTTCATCGCCTCCTTCTTTTTCCTACTTGGTCTTTAAAGGCAATTATCATTTCACTTCAGAAATGTCAGAATCCTACACTTCACTTGTATCTTGAAGAGGCTCATCGGGATGAATGAAATTCCTCACCGACAAAGACGAGTGGCTCTCTTCCACCAACCCCCGAACCTTCTGATATGGCAGACTTTTAAACAAGAGAGGAATTTCTCTGCGTTTGAAATATGTCTGATTCCTTTCTCCCCCCTTCTATGAAATTCTCCAAGAAACTTATTTGAAGATATAGGATGTGAGGAAAGACATGATCAGATCACACCGGTTACGAGGGTTTAGGTTTCAGGTTTAATTGGAGTGAATGATATTCTAGTCATAAGACAAATTGCTTTTAAATTTGCATATGTATATGTGTTTGCACGGTTGAATATTTTCTACAATATTACTGTGTCAGCAAATAATTATCACTAAGAATTTATTGATCAACCTTTCGGTGTAAAAAATGCTCCAGTATAGTAAAGAAAGAGTTTAGAAGTCAGTTAAAGCCTACGATGCAAAGCAGAGAAAAAGCAGTCAATCATGGAAATGCTTGATTTTCCATTATATATATGGCTATGAATAGCCAAAAAAGAAAATTTAATTAAATCAAGCAAACTAATTTAAACAGACATGGAAGCTGACTTGTTGATAAATAACAGGAGCTGGGTTTTTTTTTTTTTGCTTGAGTCTCTGTGTTAATCAGGGAGAAAAGATATAAAATGAACATATAATGTAATCTTAACACCCCTTATCTCAACGTTAAAGATGTTTTAATGTATTGGTCGATGTGAAGGGTCTTCTCCTGGAGTGTCATTACTAACAAACTTGATGATGTGGCTCAAGCCTGTTTGCATAATGCTTTAATGCATATTTAAACACATATATAAACACATGTTTAAACAAATGTTTGACAGTTGCTCATGTCTAATACATTATACAGTATTCCCAGGGTCATGTCTGACAGGGCTTGCATGGGATTCTGGGACTGAAATCTGATTTGTATACCACACAAGGTGCAACCTTACTATTCTGACCTATGACTGGCTGTGACTCGTTGGAGGCTGGACTTTAATTCAGATCATGTCTTTGATGAATAGGTGGGACAGATGTAATACATTTTATGGTTGACGGCTTAAATATTCCATCAAATAGGATTTCTGTTAAAAATCATTTTTTCCTCCTTATCTTATACTTGAAAGAAATTTTGTTGGAGAAAGTGTTCTCCAAAATGCAATCTTCATTATTCCACTTAAACTATAAAAAAAAAAAAGTTTAGTTTATGGTGCATGGCTTTCCACAGGTGCAGCAGATTGCGTGTTGTCGTTAGCAGAATAGCAGTTTTACTTCATATTGTTAGGTGTTTATCAGCTATAATTATTATATTTTATGTAGCTCATAAATATATGCTTGCCTATATTTTTTAATATGCATTATTTAAATTTTTATGTAGCAAACATTTGGTAATACTGTTTTTTTTTTTTTTTTTTTGTCAGGAGACAAATGATTAGATATGGAACATTATATCCAATTTATAATATATGAATGGTAGCTTTCCAATCAAATTTTTAAACACAAATGTAACAAACTGCTCGGTATTGTAATAATAATAAATCAATACTTGTTGAGTGTTTTTAGTTGTTGAGCAAGATATTGTTAATGATATTCCAAACTGTAGGCAGATGCAGTTCATGACACCCTTTCATAACTGTAATCTGTTGTCAAATGCACCAACTTAGAAAAGCACATTAAATTGTATTTCATACAATGAACTTAAAGCTTCTTATATTTTATGTCAGAGCCTCCAGAAAAAATCTCGACGTGAGCCTGGTTAATTACTGCAGCTATCCTTCACAATGTTATTATTACCTATCTTTACATAAATAATCCTGTTAAGAGTGTGACCTATTATCGACCACGTTTTTCTATCTATTGCCTGCTAATTCTCATTAATACATTAAAAAAATAAATAAAATACCACAGAGTCATTAAAGCTGGATTATCTCTGCTGTCTTGCTTCCTCTACTGTTGATGTTTTTCATCTTTTACTATATTAAATATTGTCATTCCCACTTCAGATGACCATCAGACTCTGACATCCTGCAGGTGGAAGGAGATGATAGCTATTTTAAAATGTAAAATTATCTCTAATGTTAATCGTTGCTACTTGTTTCTCAGAGCCGGAGTGGGCCGGACCATCTGCTCCACTGGTCAGATGTAACGATGCTTTTGGCAGTGCTCACAGCTGCTCCATCGCAAAAGACAGCCTGTATTATCAGATTTCTCTTCCTGAGCAAAAGTCTGACAGTGGCGCTACAAGAATAACAATATGCTTAGTGAAGGAAAAGGGTTGCAGGATAAAATGGAGCGAGTGAGACAACAATAACAACAAGCTGTCTCTCCAGCAGGCAGATAGGCTCATATTACAGATGGAATCGTTTCAGAAACAGGGAGAATTAATATCCTAATGATGCTTGGAGTGGCCATTAGGTGTGTGTAATGTGGCTCCAGGGGGCTGGGATAGATGTCCAGCAGCTTTAGGCCCTTATTTGCGCGCAGTCACCTCAGCGGTTGCTTTTATTAGTGTAACATTAGAGGAAAAGGGAAGATGCCTCAAAAAGATAACATTTTATTACTCTGGTTCCCAGGGAGCCATGCTCTACCTTTCAGAGGCAGAGAAAACATGCTGTTTTAGTTCATTTTACGGCTAAATTTCTCTCTTACAAATCTCTCTGTCTATAGAGCAACATTTGGGCAATTATCACCAAAGCGTCCCAGCGTTATCTGAGGATGAGTTATTTTGTGCAATGTCTCCAACCGTGTGAGAGGATCTCACACAGTTGGAAACGCTGTAATATACTGTAAATCTCATTCACGTTTTTCATTCATATTACTTCACCCAATTTCTCTCTTTTTTTCCCAATCTCTCCTTTTCTCCCTTTTTTTTTTTTTTCTTGACAAGCATATTGCCTGTCCGTGCTTTTTATCTTGTTACAATTTCAGGGGAACAAATGGTTCTGTACTGTCACTGGGCTCCGGCCAGGAATTCATTTTTAGCAGGTCAAGTGTTTCAGAATGTCGTCTTTGACAGGAACCAACCAGCACGATGAAAACGAGGGAAGACTAAGCCTGCTCATTTTTTTTTGTTTTGTTTTGTCCCATCACTGCATACACTTAATGCATGGCAACCATGCAGTACACAAAGCACAGGCACCGGAGTGTCTATGAAGGAATCAATATTGAATTAAAACAATCCCCATTCAAGAATTAAAAAAAGGGGGAAGCTGCAGGACTTCACAGTCATCTAATGAAGGTGATGTTGCATGGCAGAATTCAGTAATTGCAACACACAAGAAAGGATAGAAAGGATATAGCTAATGGAAAACAATCACATTTAACATGGCTCCTTGGTTCTAGCTGCTCAATAAGTGAGCAGCAGACTGGCTCGCTGCAAACATGAGATGTGTGTGTGTGTGTGTGTGTGTGTGTGTTAGGGTTTTTAATGTGATCGGACTATAAGAGACAATCTATTTACAGTGTGCTCTGGGGAGCTAATAAACAAATGTTGAGTAATTTCAGCCAGCAGTAATTACCCTTGCAGCTGACAAGGAGAGTGTGATACTCTCTCCTTCACCTCGGGCTCGGTCCAGGAGGTGTGGGCTCTTCAGAGTGGTCCTCTGCTCGTATAGATGTGGCTGCCGGCCAGCAGTCAACCGCACAAGATCATTTACAGGCACTGCTTCTCTCTGCATCACGGTGTCAGATATTGCACCGTTATTCTGTTTTGCTTCGGCAACAGCCGGACCCAAACAACTGTGATGATACAGAATAGGATTTTATATGGACGTGTTAAAACACTTTGTACATAATGCAACCCATTTACCAGCTTCAGCTGTTCCTCACTTCCTTTTGTTACATGCTAATGCAGGTTGAACACTTATATTTAAGGAAGCAAACAAATTACTTAGCAGGTTGGACAGGTGAGGAGTCACGGAGCGACTTTATCCCCAGAGCTCAATCTTGATCCCTCAGCAACAGTGGGATGGATGTATATGCAAATGTGTCTCCATTGATCGCTGTGCCTTTCTTGGTTGAAACGTGACGGAGCGACTGCATGTAATTAGACAGAAGTGATCATTACAGAATAATCATTAATGGAACATGTTGTCACCAGTGCAGAAGCCCCTGTCTGCCGCATACACAATTCTAATATTCATGATGATAGATTTCTCAGAGATTAACTTTATGATCATTTTCTGGTGAAAACATTCTTGAGCAAACGGTGATATTTCATGTTGCGGATCCTGCAGACAGTTCATTGGATTGGGTCCAGTTTGGCACAAACAATGCCACATATCAGATTGCTGAGGTCTCTCTAGAACAACAAGGAGGGAGTGGAGAAATGACGCGAGGGGTCCGGTTTGAGGGTCTGACAGACGGAAAGTGAGGCAGCCTGGGCCTTATCCTCAGACAGGCAGATGTCCCCTCTCCCCGCGTGGCCGTGTGCTGACCAGGGGAGAGCCAGGCGGCTGTGGAAAAGAAGAAACTTGAGAGCTCCTCAGGGGGTGAGCTGGTCATTTGATGTCCAGCACAAGAGCCAGTGTGTGATGCTGAGGGAGAGAGGCGTCCTCTGCAGTGTGTCACGAGGCCCGACATGCTTGAAGAGGGGATATGCTGACTATTAATTCATCTGTCTTGTAAGAGAGAAAGTGTTCATATAGACATGTAGGAAGTTGTTATTGTTTTATAAGTATTTTCTCTATGATTTTTTTCACTTTTGGACTTTATCCATTAACATTCTCACTAGGAGTGAGTACAGTCCATAATAACAGACTGGACAATGGGGAAGTGATACTGACACAGTGTACAACTGAAGTCCCATGGAAATATGTGAAGTACAGTCAGAATGGAGCCGTGGCATCTTTCTTACCTGGCCTCGGTTCAGTCTCGCAGGCAGTGGAGAGCCCTTTGAAGGCTACAGAGAGGCTGAGATGAGAGGAAGCCCTGCCTGCAGAGGGATCAGCCATGTCGAAGTGCCAGCACCACAGTGCTGTAATTAATCGCCAGCGATGGCAGCCTAGTCCTACAGCCCTGATCAACTTCTCCCTCACGACAAAACCTCGCCGTCAGGTAATGTTGGGCAACATTAACTGCTCATGCCATTTTCATTTTCTGAAGTGTATGTGTGCGCATGTGTTTGTTTGCATATGTGTGTGCGTGTGCGCGTGTATGTGTGTGTGCAGGACTACTTTGGGGGCTCAGGCAGGGAGAGCGATGGTGCATACACCATGGCTGTGTACCTTTCATCTTAGAGAAGATTTGGAGAGGTTTCAGACCACAGAGACTTCTTAATTCTCACTAATTCATTTGTGTTCCAGTTTCTCTGGGCCTGGGATAACCTGAGAATGATAATGAACTCGCAGAGGGAGTAGATGGTCCCTTGCCTTTGAATGTGCTCAGAATAGTTTCAGATAATCTTTCTTTGTGAATCTTTCTGGAGGAGAAGAATCCTATTAAGAGTGATTGCTTGTCATGAGATGTCCTGCAAACTCTGGAGGTTTAACTTGTGGACACTTATACCCCTTTTTCTGAGACTATGACCCTTTAGAAACACAAAAAATGCAATATGCATGTATCCACGAAAATAGATTTGTGCATCATTTCGATCTCCAAATCATACTATATAATGAATACATTATTTGCAGCGCATGAGTCCACAATCAATACATTCTACCCAACAGCTTACGTAAAAGTGTTTTTTTTCTACCTGGAAATCATCATTCAAACAATATATTATCATTCCCAATGAGGTTGAGGGCTATTTACATTTATGGATTGGGATGCCATATTTTAGAAGCATACACAAGCAAATGGAGCTACATGTTTACAAGTCTTATACAGTAAACTATTATTTTTTATGATTTCTCTTCTTGTACTAGTCTTTAGCAAACCGTGTTTGTCCTCTGTCGTCAGACCACAACTGAAATTTGGTTGGAACTCATTTTCCATACCCCTCTTTATATCAGACTGACGATGAATAAAGAGATTTCGAGGAGATTTATAGGTCTGTGGAGTTCTAAGGCAAACTCTTGTGAGAAAAGGCAGGGAAAGCTGCCTTACTTCGGCGCTGGTCTCATCTTTGGTCAAACAGAAGTGAGCTTAATTTGTGGGTCTGCCTTGGGAATTTCAAAGGAAAAAAAGCTTTGAGTGACGCCAAGCTTGAGCTCCCTGATGTCAGTGAGATGAATGAAAGCAGGGTCTATAGGCTACAAGCCTTCTCACACTCCCACATTAACTCAGGCCTTTCAAGTTCTCATCAGGATAATTGTATAGGATGCAATAAAATGCAAGACAGTGTCTTAGATAAGCTATGCAGCACCTACTTCCACTTATGTGATTAAATCTACACATTGTTTGGTCAGGTTTAAGGTATACTAAAAGTAGAACTAAATATACCTCAATGAATAAAATATCCCCCAACATATGAACATCTAAGCATCTAAAAAGGCAAGAAACAATTGATTAAATGTTTTTTTCATATAGCATCAGTCTTATGGTGTAATAAATAATCTCTTTATACATTTGTAGTCGGTCGACTGATGAGTTGAAAACAGTTCCAACCCTCATCTGGCCATGAGCTTTGGGTGGGGACTGAGAGAATGAGGTCAAGAGTACAAGCGGCTGAAATGAGCTTCCTCCATAGGGCGGCTGGACTCAGGCGTGGATCTTCAACCTCCGGAGGGAGCTTGGAGTGGAGTCACTGCTCATTTTTGTCTGTTGAGGTGGATCTGATCAGGATGCCTCCCTTTGGAGGTTTTCCAGGACCAGAACATGATGGAGGGAATATACTGTTTACCTCATCTGGCCTGGGAACATCTTGGGATCCCCTGGAATGAGCTGGAGAGTGTTTCTGGGAATAGGGACATCTTGTTAGCCTTCTACCTCCACACCCCATTTCGGATAAGTCGAAGAAAATGGAATGGAAATTGTAACAGAATTTCCTTTTCTGAAGTCGACAAAGCCGGATATGAAAGAAAAAGTATGTATGAAACAAGTTTTCTTATCAAATGGTTGCTTTGGTGCAACTAATGGTTCTGATGTGATTGTAAATGGTCAGTACTTTTATAATCGCTTTCAAGACTAGCACTTCACAACACGAGTCAGCATTCACCTCCGCACAAACTTTCATGCATTGGTGCCAGAGGCTTCCATGCAAGTTTCCACCTGCTCATCAGGGCTGGTTACTGTTCACACCATCATTCATACACCAGTGAAACCGCCATCTGGAACAACTTGGGGTTAAGTATCTCGCTCAAAGACGCTTTGACAGGTAGACCGCAGTGTCTGGTGATCGAACAGCATCCCTAAAGGAAGGTTCTGTTTAGAGACTTGGTCAAATAAACCCATAATTATAAATCTAATGTCATGTCTCTCCTGTAATAATTTAGACAAGCATCCATGTGTGAAACACTTATTATAATCAGTATTGTAAATGTGATTGTTAGCTATCCACTGGCCGTCCCATCATTCCCAGGGATGAATCTGTGGAGGCTGTTTTTCTGACATGGAGCCTTCAGTCAGCCGTATAATCCCCTCCACCACTGGATTTCTACCGATGCAACAAACTTGAGCCTCCACTGCTTCTATCACCTGCTGTGAAACTGAGCTTTTTTTTTTAATGCATAGACACACCTTTTTTGTGGCATTTATCCGTGTTTTACCCTCATTCGTAACCTGTTTATACACAGGCTTCACCCTATAGGCATTTATGCTCCTGACAAATACACATAGATCTACTATTTTATACTACATTAGAGTGTTATAATGAAACAAAATAAAACAAGAATGGCATTTAGTAGAAAGCATACCACCGCTATAGTCCCATTCATTTAATTAAAACCACTAAAATCCAGTTGGAATACCTCAGTTATACATCGGTAGTTGCATTTTCTTTACCTTTGGTGCAACCGTGGAAAAGACTAACACTATAAAAGCTTTTCAATCTCATGAATTTTTTGGATCCTAACCCAGGTTTTGCATACACATAGATAGTAATTGCATAAATGTGCCCTATCTTTTCTAATCAAGATCCATAATTGAACCTCCGTAGACATAAAATGAAATAAAATGTCAAGGAAATCTAGCAATCTCAAAACACATTTTTGAGTAACTGTTTCTTATTGACAAATGTGTGGCATGTAACTAAACCTGTTCATAATATGAGCCAGTGGCAGTATGTGTATGGTAAAGAGTAAGGGGCCCAGTATGGTGCCCTGGCGCCAACCAAGGAGTAAATATTAAACATGGGTATGAAAAGTCCTTTTTGATAAGTAGGATTTTTATTAAATATATGAGGATTTACTGAACTATGTAACTTAATATAACCAAAAACTCCAATAAAGGTAAATAGTTTTGGAAAAACCTACTATTTATACAATTAGATCATGAAATAATGAGCATGTATTTTTTTACTGTATGAAAACACACATGAGCAAACATTTTGTCATTTTATGGTAGATTTTGAGTGTCTAAGATATACAAATAATAAATACCTAAAATAAATCAAATATGCAAAGAAATATTTATTCATTATTTTAATTGTTGGGGACATTAATGGGTGAAAGAAGGTAAAAAACAAAACAAAACAAAAAAATTCCAGGATATACCCCCTTTTTTAGGAACCCCACCAAAATCTAAAGGGGCTTCTCTGACTCAAGGTCAGTCTTCTCATGGAGAGTCATAGAAGTCTGTTTGGTGGTATTTATGCAATGTTCCTAATTTACATACAGAGATGGAATCATAACTTCCTTAATGTAGAAAGCATTTTCTTTCTTTATATATACTTAACCAATGTTTCTTCAGTATAGAAAACACATTATTTACACACTCTATTAGGTCCTAATGTTAAATTGGTAAAATAAATAATACTCGTTTTCCTGCAGGTTCCTACTGCCACAAATACAAGCATTCCTTCTCTGCCCCTTGGTGTTTCCCACAGAAGGCTCACTGTGCTGCTCATGGAGCTGACTGGCCTTGATACAATGACCTAACATTTTGACAGGACAAAATATAAAGCCGCTCTTTATTCTGTGTACAATTCACAAGACGCAGGCGTTGGGACAGTTTTAATCAATAGAAATGTGGGTGTACGGAATGATTTATTTCCGGCTCTGCTTTATGTAAAATAAGCAATAATGGGAAGCAGTGAGTTTTCCCCGAAAGCTTGAGTTTTGATGGTTGTTGCTGCAAGTCTTTTTAAGTACTATGCGATCGGCCTCAGAGCCCTCCCAACCAGACGGATGGCGAGGTGTGGCAGATGAGCCTAATCACCCACTTAAATGTATGACTCTAAGCCGGATGACAGACAACTCTATTTGTATCAAGATGAAGTGCTGACAGATGAGTATCAATCAAAATGGAGATATTATTGAATATAACAAAAGACATTTTTAATATCGTTAAATCCAAATGTGCCCCTCTACATCTGGCAGACAGCCACGCATGGAGCGGTGGAGTAAATCGACATGAACGGAGAGGCAATGCAAACAAAACACCCACACACACACAGACGCACACATACACACACACACACACACACCAAACAACAACAACAAAACTAAGCAATCATTGGCAGCGGCTGAGTTTGTGTGTGATTTTTTTTTTTTGTACGTGTAAATTCAAGATGTCTCACAGATCGCTTCCAATAATACTCAGTATTTGCATTTGATATAATATATTTGGAACTTAATCTTGAGCCATCTGCTTTGGACTGTCGAGGCAAAGGACAAAGGGTGACCGGACCCTCTCGGTGTCGGCCCCCACTCTCTGGCCCCAACAATCTGACGAGATAGGATTTGGTGTATCCTTATTCTCTTTTAAATCTCTTTCAAAAACATACAGTATTTTCATGAGTGCACCTTTTCTATGGTTTTGGTCTGAATTTTATCTCTTCTCAAGCTTTTTTTCCTCCGATCTTCTATTTTATTAACTGAATATTTAAAAATTGTTTATTTCACTCATTTTTAAATAGAATTAGAAATGTTATCACTGTTTGTTATTTATTCTATTTGGTTGTGTGAAGCACTGTGCAGCTTAAGTGAAACTGAGAAGTGCTGTATAAATAAGCTTCATTATTATTTTTAAATGTATATGGGATGATTATTCTAATGAGACTATTTGCCAGTGTGAGTGCTGGGTTGCACCGCGGTAGCTCAATCTCTCTGTGTGTAATCCCATTTTCAAATGTGTAAAATCATCTCAGAAGGCAAACTGAGATGAGTTACTGTGTAAAGGAAGGAACAGATGTTTCATGAGTGTACTGACTCGGTTGCAATTCCTTTTTTCCCCTTTTTGTTCCCTGTTTTCCTCTGTCTCTCTTGTCTCCTGTTTGCTTTCCCTGTCTCCATGTGAACACACTGTTTCCGTGTTTGTCTGCGTCGCGGTTGTAGATCAGCAACTTCCTGTTCGGCCTCCTCATTATATGATTCTTCGTTCCACCTCCGCCCTGCTGCACAAAAGAACCTTCTCATCAATCATATCTGCAGCGCTGAAGCCCTGGTTCCTCTTCCACTTTTCTCCAGATCGTGAGCTCACTCAGTGGTAGCTTAGTTATTCTACCTGTGTTTAAAAGTTGTGGGTTTGATTTGCTCTTCTAATTCCCTTTCCTTGTGCCGATGGCCTGTCCTCCTGCCCACCTCAGCCTCAGCCGTGTTTCATCTGTTTCTCCTCCTTCTTTTACACCTTGTAAATTAAACCCTAGTATATTATATTCTAGCATGCATTTGCTTATTTATTGAAGCGGTCAGTGTGAATTATTTTATTCAGCCGGTAGCATCAACCTATGGAAAGAGCGTGGAGCTCTGGTGAAGCGCTGGTGTTTATGCGTCAGGAGGAGGTTTCTAGGTCTGGAGCATGAAGGACATGTCAGTGGACAACAGAACCATGCCCAGAAGCCTCTGTGACCACCGCCTCCAAGACCAATGGAGGTCAGTTTGATGCCAGGGAATAGTACTGAGAGGCCTACAGAGGCTCTGACTCTGAGGTTGGGGAGAAGGTGGTCAGGCATTTGGAACTTCCGAGCTATAATACTGAACCATCACCTCTTTGTGTCTAAAGGGGGTGTGCTGAGAAGAAACTGGATGTGTTTGTATCATTATACTAAGTGTATTTGACATGATAGGAAGCTACTATTTCTCGATTCTTGGACATTTTAACCTGAACATATGTATGATTTTTTTTTTCAGATAATGCACCGTTAATAACATCAACTTAGATCCCCTCTAACGGTGTCATTCAAATCAATCACTTCTCAAAATCTGTCCTCCTTTTAGTCACCGTTGTAGCCTGTCAGTCACGCTCTTGTGATAAAATGATCACACAGCTGGAAAGCACAATGGAGTCCTCTTAAATAGTCTACTGACAACGTGGCATTATGGAGTATCTTGTTCCGTTTGCCAGCGATCAAAGCAAACAACACGCTGCATATAATATAGTCCCTCCAGAGTTTGACATTTCCCTCTGCTTTTCATATCTTTGCCTGAAATGACAGCCTATGTAACAGGTGGAGGCCTTAAAAATGCCACAGCTGATATGAAATCCATTTGCATTTCCCCAGTGCTTGGATAACATGGCCCTGTCAGAGGACCCTGCAGATCCACTGGAGATAATGACGTTATAGTAAGTGGCTCGCATAGTGGAGAGAATGAAATTGAAAGAGTGACGTTCTGTTTATTCCATGATTGCGGATTCCCTGTCTGGCGGCTGCGGGGCTAACAGACATGCAGTCCTCTGCCTTTGCTCCCCATTTGCTCTCCACTTGTTTGCAGAAAGAGGTTAAGACAGACTAAAGAGATGTACCAGCTCAACCAGTCACAGCCTCATGTGTCAGTGATGGTAGTTCAACAGGATCTACTCTCAGGCTCATTAATCCCGCCCTATTGGTCACTGTGTGGTCGCACAGTGCAGGAGAGCTCCAAACAAATAATCATGCATTTCATTATAACAACTATGATGTCAAGGAAAAAAAGTACTGCCTTAACTAGTCCTACACTATCGCTCCTGACAGCAAGAGTATATCTCTGAAAAGTCCCAAATCCCCTGCATTGTACAAGCAATTTTGATATATCTCCTCCAATTAAATGTGAAGTTATGTCCACAGTTATGTGTTGGAACAGTAGTAGTGGGAACGGTCCAAAAGACTGATTTTGCAAAATATGAAGTATTGGAGTAAAATCTGATATATAAAAGATACGTAGATCTACAAGAGTCGATTAATATGCACCCAATTTGGAATGAATCAGACAAACATTTGAGATGTTGTCACCCGAAAACCGATTGTGACACCCCCGACCCAGTGGAGGAAATACGCAAACAAATATTTCCCAAATTCGACCCCGATCTTCCTTACACTTAGGTCTGTGTGGATATAAAATTTGAAAAAGATCCAGGACATAGTTTTTGAGATGAGGCCAGCACTGTGTTTCAGGAAGACTATGTACCACATCATTAGGATGAAGATGGCAGAGTAAAGGGAGCTGAAAAAAACTCTTTGGTCTCTTTGCAAAAATGTAAACTCTAGAGTGCAGCCTTATTAAGGGCCACCACCAAGAATTTGTTTCAAACAAAGGAAGTGCATAGTTGATGGTGCTGACCTGAGGACATTTAGATGTGATCACACCGGAGGCCAGCTTATAATCAAGCTCAGCGCATGCTGAGAGAGAGGGACATCACTCCCGCTGCTGCAACACTAATATATGCAGCCATAAACTACAGGTGACTCCATTAGAGGTTCCCCTCCCTCTGCCTCCTTCAGACTGTTGAATGTGAAAGTGTTGACCTCTACACTCCAAGTCAGACCGCTCGGTCTCTTTTTGATGGTTGAGTAGGGAAAAAGTTGTGCCAGCTTCTGTTGATTAAATGATTTCCTCATAATTTTATCTGGATGTAAAACCTGTTCCACATGTACAAAGCCAAGTGGAAAAATCCCCACAAACTTACGGACTACATCTAAATCTATAGTGAGATTTACATCCGTCCATCTATTGTGTGTCACTGCTTATCCTGTTAAGGGGCACGGCGGCGCTGAAGCAAGTCCAAGCTCACATTGGGTGATGCACTCGGTACGAGCCGCCAGTTCATCACAGAAATACACACAATCACTAAAAGTCAAAATTACGGGCAATTTAGAGTCACCATTTCACCTATATGGCATGTTTGTTTCTGGACTGTGGGAGGAAGCCGGAGTACCTGGAGAGAACCAACCCAAACACAGGCACACATACAAACACCACACAGAAAGGCCCCAAAGTGGCAGAGGTGGATTTGAACCTGGAACCTTCTTGCTGCGAGTAAAATAAAGCAATCGATTGTATAATAGTAACTTATTTGAAGCGGACAGCCAAGAGGATGATTTAAAACCTACAGTTCAAAACCAATACATGTTTGAAAGTTAATCATTAGTGCTTCAGTTATGTAATAACTAATAATACTACTTAATACATCTTCTTTAAAAATTATTATGTGTGCAGAAACATTGCATATTACTTACACGTCCAACATATGATAACTTTATAATGTATTGCTACAATCAAACAAAAACTTTACACATATGTAAAGTTTTTCAAATTTGTTCCACTTTGACAAAATTAAAATGCTTGATTACAAAGTAATTTATCTTTGCTTTCAATATTTTATGCACATCTGGCTGTTGTACCCTCACTGAAATAAAATGTTGGTGTTTAACTCGTAATTGAGTATTATTATATTTTATTATTCCTTTGCTAAGTAACATACTTCCAAACTTCTTCCATGGCTTAAATCTATTTTGTATGCGATGGATATGATATCCATACTTCCCTCAGAAATGCATAAAATTAAGATGGCACCGCTGCCTCCTCCAGGGATTGTGCCATTTAGGGCTGTCAGGTCGTTAGCAGTAAGAAGGACCATAGATCACACTTCATAAATGACAGCGACGTGAATAAAAAAGAAAAGGAAATAAGCTTAAAAAGATCAGAATATTGTTATATATCGGCAAATACTTAAGTCTATTTTTCTGACCAAGAGTATTTCCTGTTATCTCTAAAGAAGTAAAAATGGTCCCAATGTAGTTGAGCTTAGTTATGCATGGCTGTGAATCAAAGCTAGAAAATACCACTGACAATATTAACACATTAATGATATTCAGGGGTCAGAGTTTGACTTGTGGAAGCAGTTTGCCTTTGTTTCCATGCATCTCATTATTTTATCAAATCTAGATAGGGATATATTATCACGAGAAAAAACGTTTTTTCGTATGTGAGTTAATTCTGGCATTATCACTGCCACGATGGCCATTCTGTGCATCCATTTATGTGTGTATCTGTGTGTGGGCACCAAACACAGTTTCTAATAATAAAAACATTTTTTTACCGACTCTTAGAGTGTGGGTAAAAAAAGGACACGGATGCGTAACATGACTTTTTCATGTTGAAAGGGCCAAATAATGTCTTCCTTGACAATTAAAACGGCAGACTTTCCTTGTATTAAAGTGAAGGGCAAAGGTTTTGGAATTGTCTTAATTGTGTTGAGTTTGAAAGATGTAATAAAGATATTTAAGTCAAACTGAAGAAAAAGATTTTCCCAATGCCATTTCCTTATTTTTCCTTAATTCTTGGCCCATTCTTCGATTTTAAGGCAACAAAGTAAGCAATACAATAAAGTTGCAATGTATCGCATCGCTAAAAATTGTTAAACGTTGAGTTTTACTTCTCTGGGCGTGCTTTAACCTGAGTTGTAAACCAGGTTGAAAGGATGAATTTTTGAAAAAAAAAATCCGTTCCAGGAAAAATAAACTGAAAATGGACATTGAATGTATTTGAATTGTAAATATTTTTGATCTAATATTATTATTATTTATTTATGTTTAATTAGAAAATAAGGCATTTATACGTCCTTAAATTTGATCTTGTGGGAAAACTTTGGTTGATTTGTGTTTAGTTCAATCAACATAATCTTACCACATAGAAAGAAATCATTTTCATTTAGTAAATGCAACATAATTATATTTCATGACGAAATGCTTAACTAAGGCAAATTTGCTTAAAAACATTTAGAATGAACTCATTTCATAGTCCCTCTCTATTTAATAAACCTAGTTCCATGGGACGTGCTGACACAACTAAATGAAGTAAATGTAGCAAATCAGATGTTTTATTTCTCAGAATACATCTCCTTCTAGAATCGCAATTTGGAACAGCTTGAGGGCCTCACAGCGCGAACAAACCTGTGCTTGTTCTGTGCAGCTCTGTGAATGTGTAAGAACGAGAAACACTCCCACACCGACACACACACACACACGCATGGACAGCATGAATTATACTCGTCTGTACGGTTTGTTAGCACTCGAGAGATAAAAGTTTACATGTTGCTCCCAATTAGCACAGCAGTGACCGTGCACTGTCTCCGGTGCGCGCCTTCCTTTCTGAGGAGGCTGTATTTATGTGATGAGAATGTGAGAATTGAGGCAAGAGAGGAGATATGGACTCTGTGAGATAGAGAGTGTGTGTGCGTGTGTGTGTGTGTGTGTGTGTCTTGAGGGAGAGAGGGTGTGAGAGAAGGATTGAAAGAAAGCGATAGAGAAAAAAATGGAGAATTGAAATGGCTTAAGCATCCATTTTGAGTGGAGAGACAGGTCCTATTAACATTTAACAGCATTTGTGCTACTTGGTGCCGAGGTTATGATGCAAATGAGGAGGAATTAAAAGCGGCCAGAGGTTTGTCATTGATGGATTGCAGTCTGGCAGTGCTCACACTTCCTAGTGTCCATCAGAAGCGATTACTGTGTAATTAAACCTTATTTCTACACTCTGTAGTACATAATTACTTTGTGAATGTAACCGTCATCTAAAAGCTACAAAAATGCTCCAGCCTTTAGTCCGGCAGTCAGCTCCGCGGGCTTGTGTTAGATATAGCCATCAGACAGAGCAAAAGGACTGTCACTTTTAAAAGGAGGGGGAAACTTAAATGAAACACTACGCTTATTACAGAAAAATTAGGCTTTCAAGAGTCCTTTCTGTTATTTGCATAATACATCTCCCCTTCCCCGACACAGTCACACACACGCACACTTATGCACACGCCGCAAGCTTTAAGCAATTTCTCTCACATTTAAATAGATTGCACATTTAAGGCTACTTAAGGAAAATTATCACTTTGCATATTTTAATTGTTATGAAGGAAGTGATTTGAGAGAGGTCTGTGGCTCATCCTCTTGAGCCATGTGGTTGCGGAGCTGGTTGATTCGTCTGCTCGCTGCTGCAGCCCCACAGATAACCTCCAAGTTCACACGCATCCACTCCAGTTTCATCAGAATGCAAATGAAGTACAGAACACTGGGACAAGTGGGTCTTTGATATTTACAAAACAGCCACTAATAACTTGAGTGTAATTTGTTTGACTCAACTTTATTTTTCCTCTTATCACTCCTGAATCCCCACTTCCCCTCCTCTTCATATAGCTGGCATATAAGAACGTGTCTGCAAACGAAGAAACAGGAAATGTTTGTGGCTAACCTCTCAGACAGCAGGTTGGTGGATGTGTTCCCATCTCCTCATATATGTTCTTGCTTAGCTCTCTTTAATGTGTCATAAGCTGTTGTGAGGGGTTAAATGTGAAAATAAAACATGTGCATGCATACAGTTAGGATTATTAGCTTGTATTTATTTGAATCTATTCAAAAATCAGACACTGCTGAAGGACATCCTGATAAAGGTAGCGACATTATGGAGTGGCTGGACTGTAGACTCTGGTCTAGGTTGGAGTATATGGTAAACAAATTGTGTTCATTCATCACCCATTAACATTAGCTCCAAATGAACAAATAAAACATATAAATGGCTCTTGAGTTAGCGTTGGTTATGTGGTCTTGAATGCAATATGTTTCAATAGAAGCAGGTTTTATTCTTATTAAATGTAATTAGGATTTGCGCCGGTGTGGATAGTTGGATTCAAAAGTGCTGAAAATGGGCATATTGAAGAATCCAGGTATGAGATTCACGCCTTTAGAAAACACTTGAAATACTTGAATACCGTGTAATAATGTTTGAGGAAAAGGTGATTCCTGTAACTAACAGGCTAATGCACGGGAGAAATGGATGGTTGGACAGAGGTAAACCGGGTTCATACAAATGGTTTATGAAGTGGATATGCCTGCAATCCCCAAAAAAAAAAAAAATTGGAATTGTCTTTTGATAACTTTTTATTATAAATGTTTTCATTTAGAGATTAAATCCTTACAATGACACCTCTTTTTCTTGAGAAGGTAATTTGGCATGTAAGGGTTTTCTGTATGTGATGCCATGGAGAGTTCCTTCACAGAAATTCTGTCTTTATATCTTTTATAAGGGATGTAATCCCCGTCTGGATTACATATGTGACGTTTATGTGCTAAACAAAACACTATATTTACACCAAATTACAGCGACAGGGAGGTAGTTACCGTGGATGGTGTGCGTAGTTCATGTCAAGGTTCTAGCATGTGGTTTCTTTAGGCAAAAAAAAACATATTTTTTGATCATGGTTTGTGATCTTTTTTTGTTGTTAAAATATTCTGGGGCACAAAAGAAATAACTCGCATAAGAAAGAAATATTTTCTGCGCCGACAACATTTCTGCGTGACTTGCCTCATACATTAATTGACAACATTTTCTCATTATGTTAATAGAAAAACATAATCGGTCTCCATTATGTTTCCCTCACATCATTGTTGCAAATGAGTTGCATAAAAATGCATTTTGCGGGAGACGGGGCTGCCGGGGGAGACGTGAGTATGAGACTTCACCTTGACAAGCTTATCAACACTAGTGAATGAGATTATTCACTGACGGTCGGCGATAATATTGAATTAACTTCAGTCTTAATCCCGGAAGAATACTCATTTGCTTCATGTACGATTCAAGTCTTCTTTGAGAAAGCTTCTGGGGATATGAGAACACATTTTATTTACCATTTTAGTGTCAAGTATGGATGTTGATTTGGCCTCGATGACACAAAAGTTAAGAGTTTCTTTTTCTTTCTGTGAAAAGAAACATAAGGACCTGATGACAAGCTGCACCCACAGTTAAAATTGATTTTTTTTTCACAGGATGTAGAAAGAGAAAATCTAACGCTGACACAATACACTGTCTGTTCTCATTTATGATAATTGTGCACAAACTTCCCACGCAGAGAACATCTAGTACTTAATGATAGCATGAAGCAGGAATGTTAAGTATGCCTGCTGATTTCCTATTAAACACAGGGAGTATGGATCTATTAATTATTGTGGCGCATGAGGGGCGTATTGGTTGGAGAAGTGTGTAAAGTAAGCATTAAAAGGCAAACTCTGTCAACCGCCGCTAACAGAATCATTTACACTTTAAGACTAGTGCAACAAAGAAGTACCGATTTAAGCCTGTCACTCACAAGAAAGCACTGAAAGTGGCCGTAGACATCACACTGTTGCAAATTTAATCAAGAAAAAGTACAAAAATGCATCCACTTATCAGGAAAAACCAAACAAAATCATCTTTATTCAGTATATCAGAATCCTTTATGTACCTTCAAATTAAAATACACAGTAAACTGACCGTACTTTACGTATGGAAACACATACACACAGAAACTTGAAAGTGGTGCATTTTGTTTGTTTGTATATGTTGTATAGCATTAGCAAATGTACAATAAGTACAGATATGTGCAACTCTTCTTCTTCTTCTTCTCTGTACATGTGTATGAAAAGTAAACCTCATCCCTCGTCACTTGCATGTTGAATGGAAGGTGCACACACACCAATGTGCACACGACAACAATCAACACACGATTAAAGCAATTTGTTTCAGTACTTTTTAGGAAATTAATTTGCATTGGCAACCTTGTAGATGACCTTCACAGCCCACACAATGTAACCAAAACATGCTATTGTAAATAAAGTAAAAACATCAAGAGGCCTTGTGACGACAGTCTTTTTGAGGTAGACTGCTCAGATTCAAGGGCAATTTTTTTTTTTCTTTCTTTTTTTGATTTAACATTTTTATCTACAAATGCATGACATTCAAAAATGACAAAAGACATGAAGTACTACATTTACAGAATGTAGCCATGAGGTAGAAATGGTTATAAAAGAAGAGGCCGGACTATGACACTATAGAAGTATGGAATCAAAACCGTAAACAGTTCTCGACAAAATGTTGAAAAAGAAAAAGAAAAAGAGAGAGAGAGAGATTGAAGGGATTGTGTTAGTATAACTGTGCTTATCAACGGCTCTTCTCTAGAGTTGTTTGTTTCTGCTTACGCCTTCACATCCCCCTCAACAAAGAATGCATTATACACTCGACATGAATAAAAGAATGATCAGTTACCTCATATCAGATCTTGTCATAATCTTTCTGCCTGTGGAGATCTGATGAGAAACGTTCTTTCTTATCTACAAGCCCATGCATGGATATTGCACAATTTCACATCTTAAAATTGTACATATGAAAATATGTGAAAAAAGAATCTGTGGTTATATTTCCTCCTTTGACATGAAACCTCGACATAAAACCTCGACCTGTTCATCTCAAACATGCACGCATTAATGGCACAACGGGCTTCTTACAAAGAGTGAAATCAATTCTTAAAATGAGATGAAAAGAAGATATTCCAGTGTGACAATATGTTTGGTGGTATGCGACATATTCTGCAGATATCCAAGTTGCATTTCCCTTAAGATAAACAAATTAGCCACATTTTTATTTCCCCTCCAGGCGGCTTAGGTGAATGACTCATAAACTCACACAGAGTTTCTGAAAATAAAAAAAGGTTTCAAATTCCCAATTCCAATTGCATAAGAGGAATAACATTGGTACTTTCTTAAAACAAGTAGTCATATTGAAAAGATAGCGATCCTGTCCTTTGGTTTAAAGAACCAATAAACACATGAAAGTCAATTAAAAGAATACACAACATTTAACAATGAGGAGAGTAATCAGATAATGTTCAGCATGTCAATGTTTGCCGTTTCTTCTTCAGCTCTATGACCAACTTAAGTATTTCTGCACTTTATCGTCCCGTTAGCCAAAACATGCTAGGTGATGGATCACACTGACTTGATGTTAGACTTCGGAGGATTAAACGGGTATTCTGCAAGCTCCTTTACTTTACCAATCATCAATATATGAGAAGAAACCATTAAAAAAAAAGAAACTTACATTACTTTCCTATGAGCCGTAATGCTAATAAATAATAATGACCCTCTGGTATTAAAGTATTTGTTCTGAGTCTTGGGAGAAAAAACTAATTTTGTCAGCATTAGTAAAAAACAATGAATCCATCCGTTAAGTTTATGGAATATCAAACAACAGCATTAAATGTACCAGGTATCCAGAAGATGAAGTCAAAGGATCCACATCCATATAATAGGATAAGATTCTTATGACAGTAATATAATTAGGCGTTCATGTTTTATATTGTTTTCTATCTATGTAGATGTAGGTAAATAGGACGCATCTTATGACAAATTAAATAATTCTGGTTCTGGGTTGATCAAATACTGAGAGATTTAGGTCTGGTTTTAATAGTTACTGTAAATTATTTGCGGTCAAATAATTTTATCACTGTAGCAAATTTAGATAAATCTGAAATTGTGCAAGGTTGATACTTCTCTCTGCTGCTATTTGGTTATAATGTTGTGGATGATGCTATGTATGAATCCTAATAGAGGTGTGGAAGGGTTAATGTAGTCCAACCAAGAGGCAAAGATCAATATGAAGACTGCCGTTAAATAAAATCAGCTAAATCATGTGCAATAGGCGACAAACATGGAGGGACTTCCTCTGGAAAACAAACAGCAGGTCCTTTCGTGCCTCCGCAGCGTTACAAACAAACACGTACAGTGATATCTACTTCAGTGGGGTTTTCAACGGGCCAGTGCTTTGATTTCCTTTCTGCTCAGGGGACGTCATACATTCAATAACATTTAACTCGCCAATGCAGCTATTAGCATCTTCATCGACAAAACAGTTGCAAGGTTTAATGGGGAAAATGACAACATAAGAGTAAAATAACGTACATTTATTCACTTTAGTGTCGTGTACAATAGGTCAAGACATGTTCTTAAAAAGGAATGCCACTCAATTCATCCATGTCAAACCAATTATTTTGTAAACTTTGCATCGAAACAAAGGAATTGGTTTTAAGCCGTAACGTAAACGCGAATATTTGGATTATTCTATCTGACATCACAGGGTCAGGGGTCAAACAAGCAATGGCAACAAGATCCACTGTTGCATAAAGGGTAATACAGACCAAATCGTCCCAAGGCAAAGGCATTGTGACTCCCAAAGGTGACATTCAGTGGTATTCCTCTTTAAGTGCATTATGTGGCGAGAAGCAGGGATCTTGGGAAGTATCAAAATGTAAAGCTAATAGATTTTCACACACAACAAAATACTGTTTGGTCTTCTTTCTCATCAAACAGGCAGAATAGGTGCTGACATTTTGTTGTCTTTGTGGATGTGTCTTTCATAGATAACCAGCCAACTGAGGTAGAAAGGAACTTAGGCTATACATAATCCTTAGGTTTCATTAATGATAAAACAGCAGCAGGATGGAATGAAATGGCTCGGGGGGCAGTTTCTTCCTCAACCCCAAGATGTTTTTTCTGCAGCTTTGGAGTCTCTCTAAGCTCTGCATCGCTACACGCGGAAGTAAAAAGCGAAGAGAGCCCCAAACCAATGACCTTTTTTGTCTTGTGAATAAAGTGGGACATTGATTGCATGGACCCTCTCGCTTCACTCGGAGCTTTCTGAGGTATCATAAAGCCTTACATGGTCGAATGAATTTTAAATTTCAAAAAGCCAAATGCTCCTTTAGTGCGTTGTGTTGTTGACCCAAGCTCATGAGGTACATACATATCATTAACACTTTCCTGAGTATTCAAATAAAGGACATCAAAAGAAATAATTCTACTTCGATGTGAAATACTGTGAATAACAACTGTAATCATAATTTTAACAGCAATTACAGTCATTGTAAAATAAGTTTGTTTTCGTGATTTCCTCTACAGTGGAAATGCCGGTACAGCAACCAAATTCCCCTCATGTTCGCTTGAAGTGCATTGTTGCAGAAAAAAAAACAACCTCCAAAAAACCAGAACGTCAATGATATTGTTCAACACACGTAAAGGCCGTGTAAAGGTAATGAAGCCCAATTTTAATTATGCCAATAAATTTAATTAGCTCAAATTAACCACAACTGTTCACAGAGAGCACAAAACAGACACAACTATAGAACACTGTTGTAATGAAAAAGAGAAAAAGCAATTTTCTTGTTTCATTTTAAAGCTTCTTTTTTTTTTTTTTTAATTAGCACACTGATGAAGATTGTGTGAAAAAAAAAAAAAACAGCACCACCTCAGGCACTTGATAGCAACGTAATATCAAGATCAGCAGAATAGTATGTGTATGTATATATATATTTATATGTGTATATACAAAAATGCTGGGGGGGCGTTGTTTCTCCTCCAAGTCAAGTTGAAAGCACATTGTCAGCCACAAAAAGGCTTTAAATTAATTTATACTAATGTGTGAACCGCCATCTTCCCTCCAGAGCCTTCAAGGTCAGTCCTTTTGCTCTTTACAGCACGTTCATGTCAACACTGTTAAGTCCTTGTTCACTGAAGGCCAAAAACTGTATTGAACTACTAGCTTTAAAGAAAATGTGTCTGATTCTTCTCTTTCATTGACTACAACCAAACATTTTGTTCCACTCTGCGTACATGTCGAGTTCTTTTTGTGATATGCTAGGCTGGAATTTGCAAAACACATTATCAAAGTCTTGGTAGGACACCGGTCTCATCTGAGTTGAATGGATGCTTGACAGGTCGGTGCCGGGAATGCCGTGGAGAGGGCCTACAGCAGCCTCTTGACACAGCTGGGCCACGTCCAGTCCTGAAAAGCCCTCAGTCCTCTGAACCAGTAAAGACATCTCTTTGTCGCTAAGACAGTAGTTGTGCTGTGAGAGCAGTTGTCTGATTATCTGGTGCCGTGCTGTCCCATCAGGCAAAGGGATGAGCAGCCGCTTGGTAAAGTACCTCCTCAGAGACTCTGGGATCTCTTCGGGCTTACTGGTGGAGCAAAGCACGAGAACATGGTCCTCATCGGAGGTCAGAATACTGTCGAGCTGCATGAGGAGCTCAGCTTTCAGGCGATTCACTGGGCTCTCCTCGCTGAGCTGAGCAGACAGCAGCAGGTCCACCTCTCTGATGAAAACCACTGCAGGCTGGCGGCACTTGGCCACCAGGAAAGAGGCTTGAATGATCTTGTCCCCTTCTCCTAACCACTTGGTCACCAAATTCGAGCAGTTGAGCTGCAAGAACGCAGCCCCCAGTTGGCTAGCGATGCAGTGTGCTAGCAGCGTTCTACCAGTTCCCTGAGGTCCAAATAAAAGGAGGCTCCGAGGTAATGTGGCAAGTCCACTATACATATCTGGCCTTAAAATGGGCCATAGTATTTCCTCTTTAATGGAAGCTTTGGCCATATCCAAACCAGCAATGTCACTCCAGTCCACTGGAGGGCCCTGCTGTATGATTTCTGTGGTCACCAACTCCACCAGGTTGGAGTCACTGTTCTTCAATTGTTCCTCTGCAGCATGGATGGACGAGGTAGCCGTACCAATATCGGGCCCGGTGAGAGAATGAGAGAGGTGCTGTCTGTGCTCTTCAGATTGTTCGCTCATAATAGGCGACCTAAACTTGCTGTAGGGCTCACCAGTTCTGAGATCGGCCACTGAGCTTTTGGTTGATCCATAAGATGGAGGAGTAAGTGATCGGCCAGAGTGTAAAAGAAACTTTCTTTGTTGATCAGAAGACATCGGTTGTTTGGTTGGCTTGAAGGCTAAAGACGATGCCTCTGCATTCCGGTCGAAGCCATTGCCTCTGTTTGAGTCTGGGATACTGCTGTCTGCTACTCTGTACATCGGGCTATGTGAGGAGCGCTGTTGGCTGTAATTGTAATTGACAAAGCTAGAGTCCATATCTCCATGTCCGCTCATATAGAAAGCTTTTCGTTTTAATGAGTTGGATGTGCTACCGTTCAAAGGTGTTGGTGCAATGGGTGTATGATTATGGGTCTGGTAGGTGTATCCAGGCAGTGAGGAAGGAGGGATTGGAGTTGGAGCTGCAATACCGGACGGCAGATAAGCAGAAGGAGGGGGTGCTCCCCCAGGGCTATAACCAGGGCCAACAGCAGTCTGAGAAGGATACCCTGTTGGAGGATAATTGTAGCTGGGTAGGTTTGAAGACCCAGCGTTGTAGCTCGGCACCAAAGTAGGGGGAGGAGCTGGGGGTGGTGGTTGTAAGAGCCCAGCACTGTGCAAAGGAGAGGGGTGTGGGGAGGGGAGCGCTGGGGTGCCCTGGCTGCTGTAGCTAGACTGCAGATAGGAGCCGTTGTAGCTGGCAGTATATTCCTGAGAGGGGAGGCCAGAGTGGAGAGTAGTGGCTGTGTGGCTCCCACAGTTACTGCTAGAATAGCTGGGCTCAGACAGGCTACTGGGAACCCCTGGAGAGCCGCCTATGCTAGCCGACACATCTGTAGGGGGTAGGGCAGCTGTCATTCCAGCTTTGCTCACAGATATAACATCTGGAGCACAGTTCATTGGGTAAATCCCCTCCTGCCAGGACTCATTCTCCGACTTTCGTCCATTCATGAGTCCGATGGTGCTATCAGAGTAGGAACACAGCAGGGCTCTTTCATTTGGGCCCTCTAAGATCCCAGAGTACTTCTCTGCGTATTTCTTAAGCAGATTGGAGGCAGTCAGCGCGGAGATGTCATCATTTGCCCATGCATACTGGTATGTTCGCTGTAAGTGCCCCCGGTAGGCTTCTACTTTGTGTGCTGGTGAGCGGGTAGTTGATGAGATGTCAAAGTGTTGCTCTGCCCATTGTGTGTGCTCTGGGGTCCACTGCATCTTTAGACCTAGATATTCCATGCAGGGAAGAAAAATGGCAAAGGAAGAATAAATTCAAGGTAATAATCATTAAAATCAAACAGTAAATTATTCAAATATCATAAAATTTTCAATAAGGGATGAATTCCTCCTTTATTTTTCTAATTTTTAGGGGGAAAATGGCATTTTTTCACATCAAACTTGCTTCATTATGTCCTAATGTCTTTCATTTAATAATTAGACATTCAATAAAATCATTATGTTCTCTGTGAGGATGTGGATCCATTCCATTCTGGATTATACCCCCCAACATAGAGTGGAATGACACAGACATTGCAGGGTCAGTCTATAATCCAACTCTCATCTGTGGCATTCTGGGACAGTTTTAAATCTGCTTGGAGGAGAGTGGTAAAGCAATCTTCCTTGGCAGCGCTCTGTTGCTTTCATCACACAAACCCCTCAGACCAGCATGAATTACATCCACATCCAGTCTGCCTACTGTTTCCACAGCCACAGAGGGAGGGAGGAAAAAACATTCTTCACTAGGCTTTTTTCTCCGTAGCCTCTCTAAATGGCCCTAAGGGATTCAATGACATAAATAATCATGTTAAATCCTAAACACAAGTAAAGTTTTTACATATGCGGTCGTCCTTTTCTCTGTTTTGGCTTATCAGATGATGTATTGTACCCCCAAAGAATATAGACGATTAGAGGGATTGCAGCTGAGAATAATCTGAGATAGTGTGCAGAGCACTGCTGATCTCACTTTACTTCAATACTAATATAAGCAAAAGTTAAAGAAAATATAGGAGGAGATGCATTTGGCTGCTTGCAATAATGGTCCATACCGTTGAAAAGAAGACATGCAGGGCTATACTTCATATTTCAGAATGCTGAATCAATATAAATATAGGATTTATGCAACAAACAGTGGTCCGGTCGAAGATTATAAATGGAGTATTTGACTATGGATTCCCTCCCACCGATGTGCACACCTTTCACCCCAGACACCAGCAGCTTATTAACATGATTCTGCTGCACTAATTGTGTTAATTTACAAGGTTTTAGTCAAAGAGATCCACGCTATGGGTCACACTGTTGTCAACCATCCAAGCTAATGATTAAGAGAAAGAGCCTGAGGAAAAAAACCCTACTCTCCATGCTGAAACTCTGAAAAGATTCCTGAACTGACAGGAAATGGAAGAAAATAGCATAATCAGAGAGGAAAGTGCAAAAGTAACTATGTGCGTGTCATAGTAGCTCTGTAGGAACTGAAGGAAATGTCTGATTGGCCATGAGAATACCAAAACGCATTGACTATTGTTTTAGGCCAATGGAACCGTGTTCATATACGATCAATCCAGTATTAATCAGCCATGGTAATCCGGGTTAGCTGTTTGATATGGATGTCATAGAAAAGTAAGTGTAAAGTCAATAATTTTCCAGTGCAACCTGTTTGTTTTCCTCCTTTGCCATCGTGGTAATATTTTTAGTTTGTCTCCATCTGTCTGTTGGGCCCTGAGCAGAATTACACAACAACTACTCAATGAATTGTCTTAAAACGGCGGTTTATGTCGGGCATATGCTGAGGAACAACTCCATGAACTGGATACTGATAATTAAAAAAAAGCAGATGGAGGACTGTTTTTTTCACCTTATTTCTCATTCTGATATTGTGCTTCATTCGTCATTTCTGTCTACTACGCATTCACTATCTGACAGATTTTGACGAGAGCTGGTTGACGGGCTGGACTTGTAGGACTAACTATTGAAGGACTATTGCTTTAAGCTATAATGGCAAAGTGGGGGAAACTGAGATGGACTTCAAAACTGTAAATTTTACGTTAAAAAAAGCACACCTTTTGACCGTATAGCTGAGAGAAATGTTTCCATCATAACAAGCTAAATAGCATTTTTTTGGTCATAAACTAGGCACTGTGTTGACGGTCACAGCATTTATTGACACTGCAGCCAGGATAATGATCTCTGTAAAATCATTCAACATACTCCACTGGCATTATGGCACATGTTGTCGATATCATCTTATTGAGTGAGAATCTTTTATTACTGTTAATCCTTTTTCAACAATGTGCCACTTTGAACAATCAAAGAATTGCTACGCTCACACAAAGTGTACTCGAGATCTGAGTATCAGGTATTTTATAAAATGGAAACCATCCAAGATGATTATATAAATACAGCACAAGGCTAAAAATAGTCTGAGCGAGATTTTCACTTTATATTCAATTGTAAGTTTAGTATTGTTTAATTTTTCTAGCGGCAAAACATCAAATTCATTCGAACATACGTGGATTCTTGAACCATGTTGAATAAGTTGTGCAAGTGAAAATATATTTATGAAGCCACTATCTGAAAGAGGATCAAGACTTTTTGTTTCCTACAAGGGTTTAGGACAGTGATGCTAACAAACACAAACACAGCATTAGTATAATGATCGAGTACCTTTGTATTGTCATCAAATGTTTTCCTGTATTCCAGCTAGCAGGGAATTTAAAAAAAAACATCCACGGGTACCTTTGTCTTTCTTTTAAACGGTGTAATTACAGAGCGCTCCATTAGTGGAATGTTTTCAGATAGCCTCGAGGCTCCGGCTCAAATTCCGCTGAACAGCCACCAACAAAAACGGCCTTTGTCAGACTGACGCGTTTGTGGATTGATAGTTGATGTGAATAAACCTCTATGGTAGATTTGAGGTGATGGCAGTGTGGGAAAATTGGGTTTTTGGTCCAACCTTTTAAAATATTTCCTTTTCCTATCTAAATGATCTACTGAATTTTGTAAAAGGAAATATACTTCATCGATGAATTCAGTCTCACTGAAGAAAAGAAGGCGAGGAGTGGAGGTGACTCAGAGATGCTTTTGACATGTGCTGCTGTGGTGTTATGCTATGTTTGATGTTTAATTTCTGGTTCACTGATCATCATTGATGGAACGGAGATGCTGACCTTTTTGGGCAACTATTTATCTGCTAGCCTAGGCCATTTTTAAGCAAACAAGAGCGAGCTTCCACCCTGTCCATCCAATTTCCCAGTGCGTAAATTGGACTGCCGCTTGCACACTTCTCTATTCATTACTGTGCTGCTGAAAGGAAACACGGAGGTGGCAGAGCAGTTTTCCTTTCCTCTCTATGTGTGAGTATGAGTGTGTGCGTGTGAGCGTTTGTGTGAGTATTAGTGTGTGTGTGAGTATGAGTGTGTGTGTGTGTGTTTGATGGGGGGTAAGAGAGCCAGGGAACAAAATGCGTTCCAGGAGGATTCCCAAATAAGAAGCTGGACGTTCCGTTAGGGTTTGGGGGTGGGGAAGGTGGGAGGCTCGAGGGAGAGAGAAGAGAAAACTGTCTTAATTGAAACATGGCCTAATCAGACTCATTACCATTTTTACCAAGATGCAGCTCCAAAGATGCTTATTAGGTAATGTTTAATAAGCCGCTCTTTGGAAAACTAACTGTAATGAGCTCTTCAAAAGTCTGACTTGAGCGTGATTATGTATTGGAAGTGTAGAGTTGAAGCAGACTGGTACATTTAGCTGTCTACGATGTCATAATTAAGCCGCACAAACTCCACACTTCACGGCCGCACAATAGTCCCAGCTGAGTCAATAGACATGCTGGAAAGTATTTATAATTACTGATCATTACAACCCTGGGATTTTCATCGGCGAATGTAAACATAATTATGAGAGCTTTTGCTTTTTATTCTGCAGACAGACCACTCAACATGACGAGCCTGCAAATATTGCAAACAGACAGTAATTATGTTTATAAATACAAACACACTCATATTCATATTCAAATCCACTGGAGATATTTGAAGTAGGGGTGGGTTGAAACATTGTAATACAAAGTGAAATGGCAATCAGTCTGGCTACCAGTCGTCCCATTCATCTCACATATCAAGTTAAGACTATTTAAACTCAATTAAGAGCTCCATGTGGCAGTAATTCCAATCTTTACAAGGCAGGGTGCCGTTTAACCTCTCATTTGGGAAAGATATGCCTTCCTCAGTCACTGTCTCTTCCACAGCATCTGCCCATACATTTCACAGTCTGAACACCCATGGCAGCAAATTACTGAATGTCTCCACGCTATCAAAGACCGCCGATCCCGGTGGATGCTCGCTAATCCAAACATAAAAGGTGGAAAATGACTGTGCAGACGTGTGTTTACAGTGTGTTTATTGATGTTAGCCTGCTGTAAGGCAGACAAATTCCTCTGATATGGTCTCTGTGTGCTAATAATAATATTGTCTAGCAGACAAAGTGATTCCAGTGTGACATAACGATCATAGTTTTAGTTGGAGACATCGTAAATGTCAGAGACACTAGTACCTGCTTCATACAGAGTGAAACTTGTACTTTCACACAGAGTGAAAGTTGACTTGAGTCAACTATGATTTAAAGACACTTACTGTGTAGTGTCTGAATGACTGAGTGACCTGATTACTTTAGATCTCACTTAATTTGGTCAGATCAAAAAATAAATGTGTTGTTTATTCTTTGAAATAAACAACAAATTCATTAACTTCATAAATATATTTTTACTGAATTGATGGCAATCGACAAATCATTTTTAAAAGTTTTATAGCTATGTTTATAAGTAGTTTTAGGATAAACTTATCATCTTACTTTAAGGTTAGTATGATCATTATCTTTTTACATGGAAGTAGATTCAGTTAGAAACAAAATAATGTAATCTGGACATTAAAAAGAGAAACTACAAAGGGACTAAACTCTGATGATATTTTAAGTGTCAAATTACAGTTTACCAAGTAAGGGATTCATTTGGTTGATTTTACAATGAAAATTGATGAATTAGTTAACTTTCTGGTAGCAGTGCTTTCATACATACAATGTGTGCTATTATTAAATATGGGACATATTAACCCACAAAAGCTTTATTTATTTGTTTGCTATTCAACAATACTATATGACACTATTTGGGAGTTTGTCGATTTTGTAGAATATTGTTCCTTCCAGCAGGGGAACGCAAGAGTGAAGAGGGAGGTCAAAATTCAAAAAGAGTACACTGGTTGAAGTAAACCATTACCACATAACAGTATCCTTATAAAATCATTTTTATATCCTCTTTGGAAGAATTCCATTATGAATTCAGATTATGCTTCGACACTTCCAGGGAAGGCAAAGTGAAAGGCACCCTGTGTGAAGGGGAGAGCAGAGGAGGACAGACTCAGCTTATCCTCCTATAGAGGCGGGAAGTACCAGATCAAATAAAGTGCTTCTTTTTTTATGCTCCAAGGGAGGATGTCCTCCATAACCAATCAACCACCAGAATATAATTGTCTGCTCCCTTGAGTATTTCCACTTCAAGTCTCTACCCCTGGAAGGCGCTTGAGTGTGACGTCTTTGAGCAAAAAAATATTAATTGCAAATAATTTTCAAATGTTGCCCAGGCAAAAACCATAAGACAGGTTACAGGGTATAAGGGCTTTTAACATTTGTTGTAAAACATATCTGATCTTGAACATCATGAATATATGTCTCCTGTAGACAAAAAAATGCTTTAATATCTGACATAAAAAAACCAATTCGGTCTTCAGCGCTTCTTAAATGTATCAGCCCCCACTGGTGTATATGTAAAGAATGTTGATTGAATAAATCCAATACAAGTTGCTGCTGAAAAGATGCACAGATACAGATTGTTGTGGAAAATCCCAGACTGACTGACTTGATGTAAAACAGCCTTTTAATATGGAGACGTAGAGACATTGTATGTATAAATTAATGATGTTATTATAATATAATAGAGCAAGCAATGTTCTCTTGGACATGTTTGCAGATATCGGTTTAAAGTGTGGTTTTTTTCCCCCACTTTGTAGAAATTATTTCTAAATTCAATAAACATGTATTTATGCACTAGTCTTTCATTTTTCATTATTAACGCCTGGGGAGGACAACCGACCTCAATTTATTGTCCAAATCCACAAATCTGTGCCTGACCAATACAAGTAGTTTATGCTTCCAGCTAGATCCCTAACAGGCTTCCCAGCCCTAAACTCATGTACAATATAATCTACACATTACAGGTTTTTAGTCTACTGATCTTACGTCAATTAAGTTTTTTTAAGAGAAGTCATCTTCTAATAAGGGTCGGCTGAATAATCTGCTTCCGGTTTTGTCATGGATGAAAAAAAAAAAAACAAGGTAAAAATTATACTTAAACGATATATCAGTAAAAATCCGGTCATTGCCTTATCCTACGTCAACATATTTCCCTTATCCCAAATGACATAACATTGGATCTGAGCCATTGTCTTCCTCATACAATGGCTCATGTTACATGTTAGCTAAGCAGCTAAGGGGGCAGTAGAGGCCACAGGACAAAGAAAGTGTAGTACTTGTATGTCTAATCTTTACCAACGCTCCTTTATCCACTCTTTCTCTCTGAGCCTAGTGTGTGGTATGAAAATATCAAACTAAGGATTGGTTCTGACCACACGCAAAATACACGACAAACAAATCCACTGTTACTAGCCTGTAAAATGTTAAAAGCGTATTTTACTTGAAAGTCAGCGCCACCAACAAAAGAAAGTAAGGATGAAGTGTGCCAAAGTATCAGAAAAACAATTTCCAATGCTGACACAGGATTAACAGCTGGAGATAGTATTACAAATACATCTTTATGGAAAGTCTTTGATATCTTTGCAAAGGACAGATTTTGCACTATTCCAATTTTTTTTTTTATTGAAAGTTTTCAAAACCATAATAGACTGCATAATTACATACCTACATACAGTTCATACATATATAGTTACATACATAATGTACATACATAATGTACATACATACATACTGTACATACATACTGTACATACATACATACATACCTACTTATACACATACATACCTACTTATACACATACATAACTACTTATACACATACATAACTACATATACACAGTAATACATGCACACATACATACATTTACACATATGTGTATGTATGTACACATACATATCCAGTCATATCTTTCTTCCGCAGCTTATTTTTGCCTTAGAGGTATTTCAAATTCTGAGCTTTGTGTTTTCTTCATTCACGGTGAAAGATTTCCGAGCTGGTGAGATGTTTGTACCCAGGGTAGCACATGTTTAATGGAATACAAAGCACGCTGTTTTCACGTTCAGACTGAAAGATTCCAAAACCCTGAATTAATCTACAGCTTATTATTTCAAGAGCAACTGTAAGCGCTTGTAACAGAATAAAAACAGGTTTTGGCACAGGGCTGTTGATTTGAATAATTCATTTCAAATGTAATGAGGAGATGGAAATGTTCGAGCTCCAAAATCTTTTCAAAATAAAATTGTACAAATATTTAACTCTCTCAGGCATTCATTATTTATAAAAAGTACAAAACTGTCCTCACATATTATATTTTACATTCAAAGTGATATTCATATTATTTCTATCATTTTTTTATTTTTTTACAATTTTTCCTGAGTTAACATAAGTGTCCACCCGTCTGGACATCATGCTTTCCTCTAATGTGTGAATTACAACAACTTCAAATAGAATCTACATCTCCAAAGTGTATTTATTATCCTTTAGGCATAAACAAAAGATTCTTTTAAAACACACATCTTCAGTTTTTAACGTCCCTCTTATGTGGGTGTTTTTAACTGAAAAAAATGCCATTGCAGTTAAAAAATGTATAACTTTGTTATGCATTGAACATGATTCCTCGACTCTAACTACTCCTCACTAATGTAACCTCCCTCCTTCCCTTCCTCGATCTCTATCTCTAAATCCGCTCCTTGTTCCTGACTCCGCCCTCCCTCCTGACCTCCATGGTTAAATTAAACATTTGTCCAAATGGCTGATCTGCATCTATACCGTCTAAAGCTATTGGAGTCATTTCAAAAGTAACAAGTAGGTGGTGCTGTGGGTAGCCATGGTAACCTACTTAATAGAATGGTTGATGAAACGGTTGTGATGCACATGAGGTCTATTGTTCCTGGACTATGACGCAGCGCAGCACGGCGTGGCTTGAGGCAGAAGAACTGTGTGTTTTCTTGTATTTGGAGTTCAAATTGCAATAAAGACACAGACACCAAAGTTTTAAGTACATGAGCGTAAACAAATCGGTTACAACCCGCAAATGCTCTGGAAAGCGGTTTTGCTATGCTAGTCACTAGCATCCACGCAATGGAGTTTCTGCATTTGCCTGATACATAACAGATAAGAAGCTCTCTGTAAGAAATGTGTCTCGTCCTTTTCAGGTCAGAGCGCTCCAAGAGTCTTTCCTTTGAGATGTGGAACCCCACTCCTGTTTTGAAAAGCGTGCTAAACAGCATCTTATTAGGAGTTTGTTTAAAGAATTCCAACACTTTGGAGGACCGGGTATGTTTTTCGACGCTAAATTTTAGTTTTTAACATTATCATGAGAAGGAACCATCATCGTCATTGCGGAAAAACGTAAATGGCGTTACAAGTCTATATCTTCCACGTAAATCAGTGCATTGTTGTAGTCAAGGTAATGGAAGGTGTCGACATGTTGTTGCAAAGATCTTGAAAACAGTTCATATTAAACACATGACTGTGTACTGTACTGTCTCCCTCATCCCGGGGGATCCCAAAGCATTTCTAGGCCAGATGAGACATATAGTCCCTCCAGCGAGTTCTGGGTATAACCCGAGATCTCCTCTCAGTTGCACCTGCCAGAAACAGTTCTAAAAGGAGGCTCCTGGAGGAATCCTAGTCAGATACCCGAACCACTTCAGCTGGCTAATTTCGACGCGAAGGAGCTCTCTCTGGATGTCGGAGCTCTGCACCTTATCTCTAAGGCTGAGCCCAGCCACCCTAGGAAGGAAGCTCATATCAGCTGCTTGTATTTTGGACCTCATTCTTCTGTCTTTACCCAGCGCTCAGGATCAGGCGACGGAGGGCACCTGGGTGTGCCTCCTTCTGAAGTCGTCCACTGATTTTTACATGCAAAGCAGTACAGGTTTTGTTTTACAGAGCGATGGAAATCAAAATGCTGAATACTGAGTGCACACCAGTGATGAAGAAACTCCTTCGTTAGAATGAACATGTTCTACACACACTGTCTAACGCCTGTAAATATTTACTAAACAGCAGAATGTATATTAACAGGGGGCTTAAAAATGGTCTCCAACAAAATAACTATTTATGTCTGTTTGAGAGATGTTTGTTAAAAAGTATAGCGCTCTGCTATTTTAGGAAATAAATAAAACAATTGCACACTAGCGACCGGTTTTTAAGATTCCTGTCTAGAGCAGAAACATAAGCAGGGTTGCTCATAATAACAGCATTTTGGTAGGGTAACGGATGTTTGGAAAAGACCTTTCTTGTCATAAAGACACACTGGATGTGGAAAACGTTACAGTGAGCCTCTGTCAACACACACACAGATGTAGAAAACAACGTTCTGATTAGGAGCTGCATTCTTTGTGACGTAAACTGGATGTTCTCACTTCCCATGGGTTTTTGGCTTGAGCTGATGATAAACTTTATTTGCTTGAGGGGCAACATGCATTTCTAATTTTTTCCTCGCAATACAGGAAATGGTGAGGTTGAGAGATCCTCTGAGCTGTCATTTCTCTTTCTCAGAGTTGCTAATTAAACCCTGAGTCTTCAGGCCAAGAGGCCCCCGAGGCTACAACTTCCATTACTACTCTAAATAGAGCTAAGTCCACACACAAGCTAAACTAACAGCTCTTCACACACGCTTAGAAACTTGTACTCTGAATACAATAAGACAATTATGGGAGACAGGCTTCATGGTGTTCTGTAGTGCGTAATGCTGATGAATACTCAAATGGCTTGTTAGTTTGAAGAACGCAGTGGTTGATCTCAAGCTCTTGGTGAAACTTCTTTCACGTTTACAGTAAAAACTGAGCTTTATGTGAGCCGATATGAACGTGGCTGGTCTGCCTCTCTGGGGATCACTTCACACTTCAAAAGAGAAGAGAGGCAGATTGTGACTGAGCTACATGAAGGCTCATTGACCAGACACTACTCCCTAACATCTCCGTTTCCCCATGTCTCGCTTTCCGGAGGAAGACTTCAATCAGAGAAATGCTGGCCTTAGGCAGAAAAAAAGGAAAAGTTTGGTAGGAATTTTCTAACATTTATCGCATTGTGGTTGTTTCTTAAAGGCAAAGGTTCGATGGCACCACATGCCAGTCATCTGATTCTCCAAGCAGCAGGCCGAGCCCCGCTGGTAATTAACAGATCATCTTGTTCACTGGTCCGACTCACAACTGTGATTACCTCACACTTCCATCCATTAGACTTTACAGCCATGTTAACCTGGTTAAAACATGAAGCCAGTCACACGGTGAAAAAATCTTACTCTGTAGACTCGTCCGGAGACACAAATCAGAGGAATGTCTTTTCACGGACTAGCTCTGGAAAAAGACATTGGCATTGCTTACAGTTTTTTTAAAAATATTTATGTCAAAGTTAGTAGTCCTATATTACAAAATTGCACACAATCCACCTATTGAATATATATATATATATATATATATATATATATATATATATATATATATATATATATATATATATATATATATATATATATATATATATATATATATATATATACGTATTAATGGTAAAATGATGTTGATGTTCATGATGAGTTCAAAAGTAACATCTGTTTTACAAACATATTCAAACAGATATGTTCTATAATGTGATTAAATTTAAATTGAGCTGTAATTAAACGTACCACGGAGGAATAGAAGAGGGTTGTTTGCTTGTAAAGCAATGCCTTGCTTTTTGTCTGGGTTTTCTGAAACGTTCTGCTGTATTGAATGCAAGCGTCAATGAAGGTCACCTCTCCAACATCGGCCAGGCAAAAGGTGAAATGAGACAACTGAAGCAATCTTAGGTCAATATGAAATAGAAATCTCTCAGCTATACTGTAATAAAGTTACTGAAGTGAAGTAGTGGAACCATAAAGGGGAACTTTTACAAGGAAAGAGCTTTCTAGGAGATTGGTCCGCCCACTGGCAAACAATGGCTTCTAGGAGCTAAGATGGCACGGTCCGTGCGTCGCCATGGTGTTGAATTACAGAATTTACCTTTAAATGTAGCTGTAGTTGCATAAAGAACTATACTACTGCATATTGTTCTTGTTTTTAAAAAAGTATGTCTATATATGTCTGTATTGTGATATGTTCTTAAAATCCTGTTCTAAAGTGATACGGGGAGAATATCCCCTTTATTTATTTTTGCACCTGCCTGTTCCAGCGCTTCATCATTTGTGTTATTTTTCATGGCCGGGCTGTCAGAGACAATTAGCTGATAATGTTTGAGATGTTTTGTGGGGCACTTAGCACATATTTTACAAGATATACTAAGCAGGCAAGTCTTTTGGTTTTCGAACAAAAGCTGTCAACAAACTGTGATTTTGATAGGAGGATAACAAGGAAGCTGAAATAATTCCCTAGACAAAAAAAAACAAAAACATGCACAGGAAAATGCAAAGTGTGGCATTTAGTATGAAACATTTCTGAAGTGTGATCCTGCCAGCATTCAGCTGACTATTTAATAAATAGAGAGCGACAGCTCTAGAGTGAACTAAAGGCTTATTTAGTTAGATGAGATAATGTGCAGGGAGTAAAGCACCGGTTGGCAGACATGCAGAGACGCTGAGTCAACCTGTTTCGTATCCTTCCGGTGATCGCAGTGTTTGATAAAAAGTCATGTTTCAGTGATTGTGACAGACGGGGTTAAAGTACTGCAATAGTTTCACATGAAACTCTCCTGAACACATTTCTAGATAAATCAAATATTGTTTGCAGAATTCCAGGGGTTTTATGTTGGGCTCCCTGACCAGATGTTATTCACCAGTCGTCAGTGGAGGAGCGCTCTAAGGCGCTGCGTTACGGTCGCAGGCTCATCTGGAGGCATGGGTTCAGATCTCACTCGTGACAGCCAGTTGCAAAGATTGTATACAGAATAGTGCTTATGCAAAACAATCCAGGTCATGGTGACAATAGGTTAGTTACTTTTTTCTATAATTTCCCTCTGGGATCAATAAAGAGTCACCCTGTCTTATCTAAAGATGATTTTCAAAGTTTCCACACCCAATATCTTTATTATAACAGGTGGAAATGCATCCTGCATGTATTTTTCATGAAATATGGAGACTTTAAATATGGTAGAAATAAGATTTTATAATATTTGTAAGTAATTTGTGGCACTGGCTTTTAAAGATGGACTAGATTCTGAGGGGTGACAAAACTGCAGCCTAAGTTCTTCTTTGAAACCATTCATGGTAAAAATTATAAGACCGTAAACACAATAACATGTCAGTAGAAGTCATCGGTTTGAAAATATCCACCTAATGTTAGCAAAATTCAAATGTGTTTAAAACGTGACACAATAAATGAGTATGGATGTTGCACTGAGAAACTCTTAATTGTTTCAGCAGTGTAATGTGTCTAAATGGCAGAGGTGTCTGTGGAAGGCAGCTGCAGCGGGGAGTCATCGAGTGGTGGTCTTCAAAGAGTTAAGCGCTTTGATAGGAATGAGGGAAATAAGCAGGAAGGGTAATGCAATGAAAATTCTTCCTTCACAGATTATTAAATGAAGGAATAAAAAGAGGTTAATGTGTGCCACGAAGCAATAGTAATAATTAAATGAGATTTATAGAAGCTGAGGGGTGGGCATTTCAAATATTTCTACATCTTCTTTGTTTCACTAACACCTCTCTGGCATCATAAATCCATTCTTTAAGCTAGTTTAGAGGAATGCACTTAAAAGAATAAATACCAGACATAAAAATTCCGATTCATTAAGCCATGCGGTTCTTTCTACAGTTTGAAGTAATGATTGTTCTACATTGTTCTGCATTTGCATGTGCAGAGTTCAACCAATTAAAAGCTTATTAATTAGACACAATTCTATTGAGCAACAAATCCCACTCATCAATATACACAACCCAGGGTCAACCATTGCTCAAATGTGAATTGGCTCTTTGCGCCACACCGACTAGAGGAGAGCACAAAAGCACTTCAGGAACTCACAATGCAGTTGGGCAGAGATTTTTAGACGGATCACGAACCCATCACTGCTGATAGATTTTAATTCCGCCGAACAGAAGCAGGACCAGAAGGTGTCGCTTGGACATGGACTTTTTCCACAATCATCAGTATTAGGAAGAGAACCAGGTGTTTACTCTAACAACCAACAAACCCCCATTTTATTATATACTTTCATTTGTCTATTCACAATACTATAATTATACGGTGAACAAACTCCAATGATTAAATCCTGATGAAATGTTTACTGGTTCTATTGTTGTCTAAGTACACTAATAGAACTATGTGAGTACTTTAATTACTGTTCATCTCTATAGAGGAAAGAAATTATATATATATATATATATATATATATATATATATATATATATATATATATATATACACACACACACATACTTATTTTAGATTGGATGTAAGACCACCCACAGGGGGCTAAGCTACAGCTCACGGGTCACCAAATCAGTAGCTTTGCATGAAAGTCAATCCTTTGACATATTCCTATTTTCTCATAAATGAGTGTGGAACAGTTAAAGTGTAAAGTGCATTATAAATTAAATGTATTTTTATTATTATTATTATTAACAGGTTATTAAGTTGTAGGCCTGGCACGAATATTACATAATTGTCCAATCGCTATTATTTTTAATCAATCGTGAAAATCCTATCCGTTCATGTATATATGACTGATAAAACTGTTTTAAATGTCAAATCACTTCAACAGTTACAAGCAGTTTTCTACTGTTGGATGTGTGACTCGCAGTAATGATGTCATCGGGTTGACATCAGTGGAGAATAAAATTAGCATGTAGCGCTTCCAATGTGCTAAGGGATAGTTTAAACTCCTATAAGTGAATATAGTACAAAACATCATACAGCAAATTTACTGAACTTGGACCGACAAAATTGCTAATTTTGATGAGTGTTGATATAAATATTTTTTGTTTATTTATGTTATTGCAAACATCTTCTTTTTGTTAAAAATCTTTGCAAATTCGATTATTGTACTTTGGACCTCACTCTCTATGTTACATGCAGAGATTTGAATCTTTAATTAGGTCATAGTGTGCTGGAAAAAAAACAGCTATCAAATTGCCTATCTAAACAATATTTTTAGCAGCTTTTAGTCTCAAAATATTAATATATTTAATATTCTGGTAATGGATTAAAGTATCTGGCAATAACTGCAACACTTTGAATTTCTTCACCGTGCAGTGAGTGAATGTATAGTTCCAAGAGTCCGATTTCCATCCATAACAATGAATGCTCACAAGAAAAACAGGCAAAAGTCTTACAGACTGAGATATGCCATGAAAAAAACTACTCCGAAGTTTATTTGCTATGTTTTTCCTTTTTCACAGGTTATATCCGTTAAATAAATCCGCCTCCAGCCAGTGTAACATCCCTAGATGAATTGGGAACCACGCACAGTAAAGTATCGAAACATACTGGTTTTGTTTTGTACAAGGCGATTCATTCAGCCTAACTTATTTGAGTATGCAATAAAATACAATGTCCTATTGGGAGCGTTCTGAGTTTCAAACATTTGGGGTCAACTGCGAGAGCAGATTCCACATGTGCAGCCCGTGGCCACTGAGGTCTGGAATCTACCTCCCTCCCGGCTGGGTGACGTTGCATGTTCTATTTCCAGACCTAGGGTTGAAGTGAGGCTGCAGGGAGTGTAACACTGACCCACATGACCTGTGGCCTAGAAAAGCTGCCTGAAGCTCTGCACACTAAAAACTCCTCAGTCCTTTGCTGCAGAGTCTCACAAGAGCGCAGAACCTTTGAGCATACCATCTGTATTTCATGCCAAATTTGCATCCTTTTATTTCCCATCTTTGACTTGTTGTCAATGTATTCGGTGCTGTAGTGTTGATATTCGCTGTCTGAAGTCTCGAGAGGGAGGAGAGAAAGGAAGTTGAACAGGAAAAATTGCTTTACTTTCAGGCCCGGCGTCTACAGGCCACATGTCTCCAGTCATCTGTCACTAGTTTACATACATACTATGACACTTCCTCTCTCTGTGGGAACCCGTTGTCACCGCTTGGCCGCCAGCAGAGGCTGAGTGGGTGCTGGATGGGTCTCCCCCAGGTACCTCTGGGGATCCGCATTAGACTAGCTGACAGACTGACAGGAACGCACACACACACACACACACACACACACACACACAGACGGTCCGTCCTTTGCCCAAGCGTTCACTCCTCCTACACTATGCCAGCCGGCTCACTCACACTCCCAAGGCATGGCACACTTTGCATAAAACAGTGACTTTGCTCCACATCAAATTTTTCTTTTTTTTTTCCAGACACAAAATTATTTTTCACCCCTCTAGCCTCTACAAGCTACATGGAAGTTTGAAATGAATAATGGAAACAACAGAGCGGAAGACTCCTGGGATCCATTTAAAGCTGTAGTAAAGGCGATGCAGTCAGAGTTTGGACCGCACAAACGTTACGCTCCGAGTAAAGTAATCTCCTATTGTCCTGTGTGGTAAATTAATGCTGCTAAAAACCGAGCAGAGTGTATATCTTCATTAAAATAAGGAGCGCTTCGGAGAAATTTGTAGCCAGAAAATACATAGCAAATTTTTTTTCTATGAAGGAAACATTTAAAAACTTAAAAAAGAACTCAGTTATTGGGCAGGACTACTATGAAATCAAAGCTTGAATTTTTACCTTTTTCAAACAGAAAATACGCTTTTTTTCATCCTAAACGGCGCAAATTGACAAAATCGACTTGATTTCTTTTGATATGTTTAGCTATTAAGCAAAAACAAAGGCTTGTTGATTCCACCTTCCCTCCCCAGATGCATGAGGTGGAAGTGAGCGAGCGTGTGGCAGTCCTCTGTAACATCTATTTCAGACCATGCAAAGTCAACACGGCTCCCTGAGGTGATTACCCGATAATGAACACAAAAGAAGTGGCAGCCTTTATAAAGCTCCGCAGTGATGCTCAACTCTTGAGCCCTCCTTTTTTTTCTTCTTCTTCGCATTCTTATATCTCCTGATTTAAATTAATCTAATTCCATGAGGACTCTAAGAGGGACTCTTAAAAAGGACGAGAGCAGACGAGCAGACTTCCAGCGACGACTCGCTCACACCATGCAGGTTATGAATCTAGACTGTCTACACGGATTCATCTGTGATGTTTTTTCGTCATATTTTATCTTTCTCTGCAACAGCAATTACTGGGAGTCAGAGGTTCCCCTCCATTAATAGCAGCCACATTGAAGGAACCACCAATGCACTAAACTTACACAACACCTCCGCCTTCATGAGCTCAACAACAACTTGCACTCTGCGTCCATCCAGACGTCGTGTCTCACTTCTTCACATTCTGCTCTGGTCACGTCAGAGCATCACTGCAGACACCCGCTGCCATTCACAGCCTGACACCTTAATCCTCCATGTCCTCTCCCCCCTTCCCTCCCCTGCTTACCCTCATCTCGCTCCTCTTCCACGCCATCAGGGGGCTCTCACCCCAATCCTCTGCCCATCTCTGTAACTCAAAGCCCCCTCTGCCATCGTCTGGCACAACGCCAACCTGTCAGCCGCCCGACGCCACAGCCGATGACTGAATCCCGGAGAACTTTGTGAAAACCACTGATGGCTCGTATCCCGTCCGATCACCGCTTTTAGCTAATTGTCTCAGATACCAATTTGAGACAATTAGCACAGAATGTTACTCACGGGATGATGAACCGTCAAAAGATTAACTTGTATTTAGAGCGAAGCCTGGCGTGCTCGTGAATATAAATACCAATGTTAATTCAAACATGCATTTCAATATGATTCATAACTGTCATTTTGCCCTAAAATAACAAAATCGAATAGATGACAGGTGGACTGATTCCATATTTTCTGCTATTATAATTTATAAGAATCTACATTTTTATAGTGGCATCATAATCTCAGGGTTCATATTAACTGAGGGGTCATATGGACAAAGATAGATTAGTATAAAAGAAATGGGAGAGTTTACACTAAATTCAATGTGTTGCAGGTTTTAAGACTAAATAAAGGTTCCTCTCTCTCTCCTTTAGCTAGAATGGCGGCCTCGATTAGTCGTACAGGCGTTTTGTGAGGAAGGAGGAATTTCAATACAGCAAAAATATTGAGTTTTCTCTTATCCTCTTATAAAATGCTTGAGAGTCTCTAACAATACCCTAGAAAGTCTAAAACAGCGAGCAAAGAAAAAAAAAAGAAAAACTAGACACCTTGGAAGAAGGACAGGCAAAAACACCTCTCTTCACCAAGGTTATTCAATGATAAGCAACAGAGCTCAGGCACACAATAATGGATAAAAGTGCCAGCTATTTTGAAAAGCCATGTAACTGTAGATTTGGTAAATCATAGGCCTTGAGGGTTTGATATTCACTGGCTAAGAATAACAGTAAATAATGTGACAAAAGACATCGTTTTAAGACATGGAAGCCTATTCATTCACTGTATTTTGTATGAGCTCTTATGGATAAGGCCACTCCATTCAGGTGTTGTTCATGCAGCAAATGATGCTTCAGCCGCGATACGACTTTCTAAATCATTTTAAAGGGGATATTAACAAGACAACTGTGGAACTGAGGGGAAATTATCTATTAGGTTAATGTAATGCATACACGTTGTGCAACTTCCACACCAGCCAAGGTGTAATTTATCTCTGCGAAATGGAAGATGGCCCCATATTTACTTTTCGGTCGTTAAAAAAAAGAATTTAGCATGTCTAATTAAAATGTAAACAGTGTAATGAGGACGTCAGTGATTTAGGCAAATGTCTCTTTGTCTGCCACTGGGGGTATGATAATTATAGAGGCGAATCTATGAATGCACATGAATCTCCTGCAAGTCCATCTTAAAAGCCTCAGTGATAAACCTAGTTTAGTACACTGGAGGATGGTTTATTCGCGCCAATCCCCAACAGACCTGGAGCTGCCTCGTCTTCATATGAGTGCAAAGACACCTCCTGTGAAACAAAGCCTCTGTCTGAATGTGCTGAAACGAGGAGAGCTGGAGTTTAAGGCAACAAATGTGGTTGCTTAAAAGTATGTCTGGTATATGTAGTCTGAGCAAACCATTAATATGACCTGACTTAAATACGTTTTATTCTGTCATTTAGTGAAAGCTAAGTGCTGTGTACACATTGCATGTGCGCACATTGTAATGCCTCGTAATAAAACCATATGATGTTCGTTTGAGAGATTAGTCGATTCAAAAAATAAATGTAGTTTTGAGAACAAAAAACACGCAGAGATAGAGGCATGCATGCACCCACAGCAGACGTGCACATGCACAATCCCATAAAAGCGCCTGCACGACCATAAAATCCACATGTAATAATAAAAGTAGACATTTTTAAATTATGAGGCCGCAGCTCCTTCTTTGCAACTTGCATTGATTTCTCAACAATCAGAATATAAACTAAATTAAAACGGTGTCTGTTTTGTTTGAATCCCATGAAAGGAAGAAAAAGACCTGACGGGCCTGTAGCTAGGAGACACATGTAGGGTAAGTACAAGCAGCCAATTGTAGACACAAGTATTTTAGAAAACGTCTCTGCCATACGCTGTCACTCAGATGAAGAAAAAAACCCCAGGTCTGAGCCGACAGTCGCTGTGTCTAAATGAGATAGGAGATAGGCGGTAGGAGGAGGAGGGGAGAGAAAGGGAGGATGTCAAGGATTCACGGTCCTTCATCTTTGCAGTAGAGCAAACACGTCCCTCAGTATAGCAACCGACAGCTGCCTCTACTTTCTAATGCAGTCATACTTAGATCAGTGGGAGAAATGTCAGCACAGAGAGAAACACACAGAGATATCATAGCGAGCTGCCATGAGGGAAACGGCAGAGATGTGGATACAAGGGAGGGAGACGAACTGTGTTACAGGGGGGGCACGAAAACACATTAGAAGAAAGATTGGAGCTTTTTGTCCCATCTGATGGCGTGTAACTCCACCAGGGACTCCCTCTCTTTTTATAAGAAAAACAGTGAAGGCAGCACTTAACATATTTGCTTTTAGATCTGACTCTGATCTCATAGAAAACAGTCAAAGAGGTGGATGTGATCTCCTTTGGCTGCTGACGTATATATCCATCTATAACAATGAATACTCCTCTGATTTATAACTGCAGGCATCCCTGGGGGAGGATCATGCAGTAATTGTTTATGTCATACTGTCAATTCTAGTGATCACTAATAGCGACAAAAGGTTATGAACAGAACATTTAGAGGAGCCAGAATGCTTCACACAGACACATGACCCCGTCAAGATTAAGTTCAATTGAAGATGAATATTTGTTTTTCTTCAGCACAACAGTGAAAAATAAATCAATGGTCTTCTGTTACAGCAGTTATAAGAATAATAAACACAAACACCAAATTTTTCTGGTGACCTACTTTGATTCATACGGTGAAGTTTGTGCCCAGAAAATGGACATTGGCTCATAAAGCATCACTCTTCACATATTTTTTCTCTAATGTGATGTATTTTATAAGGAAACAAGTAAACAGCGGTGACTGGGAGGTTTTGAGAGGAAACCACTGCTAAAGCAAACGTCTCTCAATATACAACAAGTATATTTCTGTAAAGTAAATACGTAGTTTACGTCACACAAAGTCTTGTTGGTGTTTACACTCGCCACATTCAGCGTGAACGCGTGTGACATTTGGTAAGAAGGGCGGTGTAAACAGGACGTTCAGCAACTGTCGTCACATTCAGCTCACGATTCAACCAACTGCTTAGCTGCTGCTACCATATCTTATCAGAAATAAACAGAGCTGTCACTTTCTTTGCATACACACCAGAGGTGTCTGGGGTTAAGTAAGGACCTGTAGGAAACACCTAACACGCCGCAGGAGATCCGACGTGGAACCCTTCCAGGGTTCTGACAAATATAAAAAATAGGTATACATTTTTAGTGTGATGACAAAAACATGGAGATGTAGTATCATTTCATTTAAACAGACGTAGACTTAAATCTATATCACACATAATATGACTCTATATTTAAAGCATAACGTCAACCAAGGAGTGTATGTCAGCAGTAAATGCATCATTTTGATATTCAAGTTGTTCCAAATATAAAATGGAACATTTAGACAGATTGCACGGATTATTTCCGGTTATGATGCAAACGGATGATAGTTTTAATAAATTACCATTTTGTTCACTATTCATATAGGAGCAGCTCTTATAAAAGTTTGAAGAAAAAAAATTCCCCACCACACATGCATGGAAGAGGTCTCAACATGAAACACGTGAAAATCTATCCCATTAATTTAACCACCACTTTGCAAAAGCACATCACAACCAAACACTCAAACATAATGAATGTTATATTAATGTAAATTTTTTGTCCTCTGAGTGATGAATGCTGCAATGCTGTTATTTTTGAAAAGGAATATAAAAACATACTTCAGCTCGCCGCTGCTGCTAATGTTAATTTCCTCTCAGAGCAAAACATGCAAATGAAATGTATGAACACAATTAAATAAATTGTTTCTATAGAGGTGGGGAAAGGTTCACTCAGGACAAAAATAGACAGAGACAGCAAACAACTTGTTACGTCTCCTTACTTTGGGTCCATTTACTGGCTTGTCACAAACCATTTTAGCAGGAACACGAATAACACCGATTAATGGGGCTGCCTTTGGACCCATTTGTGAGTAAATCTGATTTAGTGTTGCTGGTGAGTTATTAAAGATTGGGACAACTCAATGAGAAAAAAGCAGCAACTTCCTAAATTAAACATAAAACAAGACCGAGTTTGAGTTTTCAGAAATGTGAACCTATGCTGTTTCATATTAACCAAATTAGCTACAATAATATATTGTTCAATATGTGACAGCAATAATTATTAAATGTGTTTTTCTTGCATAATATACTCTTCTGTCCTTCATATTTAGAATTATTGGAGACCGGATGTAATAAATTTGCAGCAATAGTACGAGATAATAGCCACGCTTAATTAATAGTTTTGAACAGTTTTCATACAAATGTAATAATTAACTGTACACTTACTAGAGATCAATGTAATAAAATCTCAATGAAATATGGACGTTACTTAAAATTCCATTCAACATATCCTTTAAAGGTTAGATATTTCATTATTTGCATGACAATAATAAAATAAGAGGGATTGGATTATTTAATTATGCTGCTAGATTAATTAATTCTTTTGGACAAAATGACATATTGCTGGTGTCACGCATGAACAAATATGAGAATGACTCCACGTACATAACGTCAGAGAGAGGGAAATTAAATGGGGGTATTGTTCTACTTCTCAACCTTTGACAATGCCACTAATTAATGACAGAATGTTGAATAGAACACCCATCAAATTGAGTGAACTTTTAAGATGAGCCAAACATGCATAAAGAAAAGATCACAATAATATGAATTGCAAAAATGAACGTACCATAAAAACTGGTGCTAGTGATCATGTCTTCAAGCCTGAAAACAAGAGGAGAAGGAAAACAGCACAATCGGAATTTTCACGAGGCAGGATTCCAAAGGTTGTTTCTCCTTACAGCCACTTCTCTCCCGCAGCTATCGGATTTCACTAGTTAAAGACGCACGCGCCCTTCTTCTTGCAGGTATGAGTCTAAAACCCGGGACGTGGAATTGAGGACGAGGCGAACTGATCACCAAAAAATATGGGTGAGATGAAAAATAAATATCCGTGGACTGAGACGTGGAGGCGCTCGGGCACGCGGCTGGAGTCTGTCACTTCTTACGCGAGTTGAAACAAGAGAGTGAGAAGCGCGTGAGAGACGAGATGACACCGAACGCACATTCTTCACGCCGCCTATTAGAGGAAGAGGCTAAGATGCGCCCCTCTCGTTACTTTTAAACTAAATTACCTAGCAGCAGTTGTCGCGCCATCTCTCCCCTCAGCCTCCCGCGAACTTCTAGCTGCAGGAAAGTTCGGCAAGAACCGATTGCAGATCCTCAGACTACGGAGGGTAAAACGTGATTATGAACTATCTCTATTTGGACTTCAGATCCGATGTCTCTCCGCGCTCCAGCGCTGACATGTCATTTGGCTGCGGAGATTGCAGAATCATCATTCTGTGCTGCAGATCTGAGATGCTCGGTCTCCCAACGCGCGCACACGGCTGCTCCGCTCCTCTTATCTCCGGTACACCGGATGAAGGCTTACCTGTGTAGGTGACAGGGCAGCGTCACGGTTTACAGCGACATCGATCTTCTCAGTGTACGCGTGAAGGTCTGCGCGGGTTCAGCGTGGCGTCTCGCGATTTGAAACCATTCCAAGTTAGTGCGGGGTAGACTGACCACAGCCTCTGCCATGTTGGAATTCCAAACCCTGGACAGCTGCTCCGCCGACTGAAGGCAGCACGGGGCACACTGCGCATGCGCTAGGCAGCGCGAGCCAAATTTAAAGAGAATCTTACCTGACTGACAGCGCTCAGAGAAAAACACCAGCCAAGGCAATTCAAGTCTGATCTGATCAGATCACCATAAATATAGAATGGATTGTTTCTTGGCACAATAACTATCTCTGCAAGAAATTCCATTTAAATCAGTTCATTGTGGATTGAGTAATCCTCCGAAGCACACAGACAGACACGGGAAAAACAAATCCACTTTGACAGGGGCACTAATAATAACTACTGTTAAGCTGTAGTCCCTGTCATCAAGTCTATATTCCCGAAAAGTCCCAAATCCTCCTGCGTTGTATAATTAATCCCCCTGATTGAATTCCTCAAACGAAATAAAGTTTTGTGCGATAAACTTCTTTGAACATGAGCTCCCCCTATTGAGTAAAATATGAACTATTAGGGTTGGATATGATAAAGATTTATATAACCGAGTCGATACATACGCACCAAATTAGGACTAAATTTGACCAACAGCTAAGAAGTTATGCCTGAAAAACAGTGTTTTTCTTAAAAAAGCCATCCTAGTGAGTAGAATATTGGTCCTTGATATATTATGGGCTGAAAACTTTTGGACATAAAGCTCCCCCCAGTATAGTAAATGTATAATTGACCATTCCCGATACCAATGCCAATAATAATAGCAATAATAATGAAAAATGAAGCACAGTTTTAACTCACTAATGTCTAGCAGACAAGGTAAGTTTGATGTAAGATCAAACAACCGTCGTCATTTCAAGGATGATGTACATTATAACATTTGAACAACATTTAGCAATAACAAATCCACCCTTGTAAAAGTCTGTCAGCTACATTTTCCTATATCTTCTGCTTCCAACACATCAACTTAGAGGACAAAATGTTCACTAGCTAAATCTCCTACCCACCGACAGGTGTCGTTATAAAGAGATAATCAATGTTACTCATTTCCCCTGTCATGTCTTACACCTGTTGCAGTAAACCTTATCTTAGGGGCGTCATCTGCCTGATTCTTTGGTGGTAAACATGATACATTATTTCACACATATATGGGGATATTTGAAGTTGAGCTTATAAAAAATATAAAAGCATTAATGTGATGAACATGGAAATATTTTTATTTGCTTTCTTGTCTTTGAGTTAAAGAAGAAGATTGGTGTGATTTATCGGCCTACCAAGATGGAAAACCAACAAGAATATTCAGCTTACTTTGCTTAGCTTAGTTTGGTGTTAAAACTGGAAATAGGACAATTGGAGACCTATTTTCAGCAAAAGTTCAAGATGGTGCTTTTACTGTGCCTCACCGTTATGTATAAACATCATAAAGTTGCTTAATGGGGTCATTATTGCTATTCTCATTGCCTGAAGTGGAGGTAGAAACTGTGAATCCACATCTGTTAAATTGAGTGAGCTGGCGAATTGGTAGGATGGGACAGAGGTGTGAGGTTTTGATGATTTGTATGTGTGATACACAGCCCTGGTGTTTGGACAGCAGCTAGCAGCAGTAAGCTGCTATCTCACAGAATAAAAACAAACAATATTGTTTTGGAGAGACAACAGTAGGTCCAGGATCTCCTTACCCTCAGTGCAGACGAAGGGATCCGCAGGGAGGATAAGTAATGCCATGTTTTTTTTGTTATGTCCTTGCCTATATAATGAAGTGATAGAGATGGACATTGGATGTAGCACGGTTGTGGAATGTACATGCAATAACAGTTTTTGTATTTCATTGTAAAATCAAGAATCCTAGGAGTTACAGCACTTAGCTAAGAAATGGCCATGATGCAGCATTGTTTTGGATTTTGTTACCGTCAGGTGTAGCTAAGCTAGCGGTTTCGCCATGTTTCTAGTCTATACGCTCAGCTAAGCTAGCCGGAGCAAACTCTAACATCATATCTACATGGCAGATGTGAAAGCAATATCAGTTTTCTCATCTTATCCTGAATACAGGCAAGATATTTTATTCAAACTATCACACAACACCTTAAAAAACTCCGTCCAAAATTATGTTTATTGAAATTTTTCATATGCAAGCTGACATGAACCTTAGGAGATTATTCTGCAGCCCCTCTCTGTCATCTGTATATGGCCTTGAAAGAAAGGGATGGGATCTCTTATCCTTTGGGGAAGCGTTGCACCAAGACCCCGGTTAGACACATGATATGAGGATTCGCACCAAAAGTCCCATCATGCCCTCTCATATCCATACCCAAGGCCCTGGGAGTGATACATTGATTCAGCCTTCAATACTCCCTTGACTGCAGCATGCTAATTCCAACTGCATGATGTCTTTAGAGAAATCCTACCCAGAAGGCAGGACACAGACTATCTAGTGAGTTGCTCTGGACAATGACACTTCAAGCTTTTGCACTCCTGCGTTAGTCACAAGTACTGTTCCTGTGAAGGGTGTATTTCTTTTTTTCCATCTCTGTAATGCTTTCCATTCCTTTAAAGATGTAAGGTACTGCAGAATTTTCTCAATCTCAAACACTAAAAGCAAAACAGATGCTTGTGCTCTTCAGATTTTTCTAACAATGGTTGAATAATGTCCTGGTAATTCCCGGCGGACTTGACCGGCAGTGAGTGTCCACGCTTGTGGGAGCGGCGCGAGTTTCTCTGGGTGCTTTGGAGGTCACGGTGAGAACAACAGCACTGCATCTCCAGGTGTAGCAACGTCCATTGTCTCCTTCCTCATATGGGCATGTTCAGCCCGCGCCTTTGTCCTTGTGTCAGCAGGCAGGACATTCTAAATTATTTTGCTCAGCTGCCTCTCTGAACTCTTGCTACAGCACGTCAATACACACATCATGCACACACCCGCACATACAGTAACAGGGTTTTGCAGTTCATGTCCATCACATGCACAAATTCTCCTTGACATGTATCAAACCTGCAGGAATCAAAACGCTCCTCAGCTGTTGTGAGTCAGGGTTGGGACATTTTAGATCAAATTTCAGATAGCTTATTATTTTTCTAAATGTGTGTCTTAGAAAGATTTAAGGCTTTCGAAAAAGAAAAAAAAATTTCATTCTGGATTCTAGATGGATATCAAGTTTATTACAGTGTAATAAGCAATCACGGTGTAGAATAGAGAAAACAGAATTGTTGTCACTTGCAGCCTCATGGAGTAGAACTGTTACACAGCACAGACTGGCTTTTTTCTTTTTGTGTGTGTCTTGTGTCATGTGTTACCACTTCACCATTGCTGTTGGGTTTTTATTACTTTTGGCTTGAAACAATCATTTAAGAGCAAACCGCTGCAACGTGTGCCTTTTCTCACCCGAAAACCCTCATTTAACACGAGAAAGGTTAGTCCATACGGACTCATCTATAACGGCGTGATGCCGAACACTACGCAGTAATTACAGCATGTAGCGTCGATCTTTGACCAAAATGAAAATATATATTGTGTGAGTTCAACTGCCTAAAAAAACCCAATGCAAACTATTCTGTAATGTTTTATAATTAAACAGCTCAATCAAATCTGATTTTAGTTTTTTCATGGCGTAACAACATCATTTGCTGAGATGACGTCCTGCATCTCTGGGCTTTCAGAGGTGGCGACTGTCATCAGTAGAAATAACATACACTGAAAATATCTACTCAGCTATTATAAGGAGAAAGATGCACAAAAAATCACAAGCTTGATTTCCCACATTATTTAAAGATGTGTATCCAATTCCCTGTAAAGACGAGAGCGAAAACCCTAATAGGCAAAAGCTTGGCGTGAACAGAGCCCACAGAGGATAAGCTACTAAATCTTACAATAAAAGCAACTTGATTTACAGTAAATTCCACCGGGCTGACAGCGCCACAGCAGAGGGCATAAACACTCCTTCCAGTGCTGTGCCTCAGTTGTGTCCGCTGTGAACTACAATCACACAGGCGTGCTGCTTGGCGCTGGTGACTTTGATAAATCACCAGGAAGTCCCACTGTTGGCTTAAAACTAGAACTTGTTCAGTTGCAATTCTGCATTTGTCTCTCTTTAATGTGTATGGAAGTGGCTTTAGCAGTAATCTGTCAGTGATTGATTAGGTGTGGCCAAATCCCGTCTCCGTTCTCCTCCAGTGGCTCACTGTCCAGCCACAACGGTGTATTTACAGAAAGATGGCTGTGTTAGGGGAGAGGCTGCCTTATTTACCTGCACGCTTACTTCCACTTGGACGCAGGCGGAGTTGACCACCACCAGTAACACAAGAAACAAGGAGTGACATGATCTCGTTGATGATGAATTCATGCACCAGTGGGTAAACAAACAGGCTTACAGACCCATGACAGGTTTGTTTTGGGGAGAAGGAATCACATCCTAAGCTGCCGATCATGCTGAAAATATTGACAGTAATGTATACAGAAATAGACGCACGGATCTCTTAATGCAGCACAGTCACCCTTTATGCTGTGGGGAAAAAAAACCCAAACATGTGTAACCACTGAAACATATTTATTTGAATTTGACACAAGAGGTTGAAAAAGCAATTTAGACAGAGGTGGTGGATATTGATCACACTTACCAGCAGATCCATTTTAATTAAATATTAAGAGAGTGTGCTGCATTGATAGCAACTGAGTAGCGAATGTTTTCTTGCGTGTCTTTGGTCATCATTGAGAGAGAAAATAATAAACTCAAAAAGGAGACACACTTTATTAATGCTAAAATGTAATTAGAGTTTAAGTATTGGAGCAGATCTGTATTAGATCTGATGTATTTCATAGTCAAAGAATATTTTAGTTATTTTTAAGGGAAGATTTGAGTATGAACATCCGTGCATGAATTTTAATGGAGATACTTAAATGGTAATTATTCCACTCAGGCTCAAACGTAGGTAACAAATGGAATTCAATCAGTGTCTCTGCATAATGATGGTCATTAGGAGAAAGAAAATAATAATGACATCCTATCTGCATTAAACCTGCAGACACTTTACACAATGATCCTGCAGCCATTATTGATCTCCATGGAGATAAGCAATTGTCACTTTTCCAAATTGTGCTTGAATGTTAAATACAGCTCATTTTGTTTTTCTGCAAACTGTTTCATCCCAAACCAAATTTTCGTTTAATTTATTTAACTACTTGAAACCCTTGGTCTCGTTCCACATGATTGTAATTTTGCTTCATTGTCACAGCTGCCTTTCCTGCTACCATTTTTTTTTCTCCTGCAATACAGGATTTCATAAAGCTCATATAAAATGAACATCAAATATGAATGTGGCTGCAGTGATACTTTACGGGCTATCATGAGTATGCAGCCTGTGATGCAGTGCAGCCATCAGGAAATAGATGCACACGTTGTCTAGATTCTCCCATTCTATGTTAATCTAAAACATTAACTAGTTCATTAAGCAATAGATAGAGGAAAACATACTTCAACCAAGGCCGTTTGATAAGAAAATGTCCATTTTCCTCTTTTGTGTAACGCATTATTAGCTGAATACTGCAACAGTTGCCGACACATATTGTACAGTAAACAGCATGTATTGAATCCCCTCCAAGATGGCCACTTGGTTGAATAATTAAATAAAATCTCCAATCAAATGATCCATGATTTGCAATGCCTTCTGTTGCCAACTAGCTCCATCTGTTTGGTTTTGAGAGCCCTGACACGGTGGCTATTGTGAGTGAGACAGCAATAATGTAATTGTGGATGTGACAGATACACCAGATGATGCAGGGACTGTTTGGAAGTCTGCTCCGAAGCATACTGTACAGCTCGGTGTCATATGGTCCGCGGGAGAGCAGGACAAAAACATTCTCTTAAAGGCTGCGTACCGTCTCCCTCATCGCCCTCAACTTTGAGGAGCCTCCACAGTGACTTGTTTATTCATTCAGATACAAGCCTCCCTGAAGCGTGCCTCATAAAGTTACTGCGGATTGATTGAATGACTAGATTCAGGGCGTGGAAGGTGAAGGACAGTAGTAGCAGGGTCAGTTTGGCTGGGTGCCAGTGGACAATGCAGTGCCGGCCTCAGCTCTCAGCAGCAGGCAGAACCCATGCCTGAGTCCACATCAGGAGAGACAGCCTCTGCTGCTTTGATGGATCTGTCATAGCAGCCAGTGTTGGCCCTCAGCTGGGTTTCAGGTTCTCACCACCAACAACACATTAGTATCTCAGGCTCGGGCCTGACTATGTTTCCTTTTGCCTTTCCTCTGATGGACAAAACCTCTGCTCCTAAAGATTCTTCTTCTTCTTTTTCTTTATCCATAAGAATTATTTCTACGGTCATTAATTGGATTTCTTTCATACGCTTCAGTGGCGCCACTGGTTTCTCTTTACCCATCATGAGACTCTCATGTCATGCCTGAAGCCCACTATGATCACACTGGTTGATGATTATATATATATATATGTATGTATGTTTACAGAAATCTAGAGGATTCATATAAAGGAATATAATTAAGGTACTATATATTTTTAACTCTTTATGTACAAACTGAGGGCTGATTTAAAAGCTAATGCCATCATTGATTCTGCTCATAACATGTTAATTACCAGGTTAGTTACAGTGACACCTCTTTAAACATTTTATAATAAACATGACTGTTTATTTCTAAAATACGAAAACATAAGCATGTCCGTATTAAATTATTACTTAAAATTCGTTTTTGTACATATTTAAAATCCTCCTGGTTTGACTGTTATGAAGTGTATTTATATAGTTTCATTGTTGTTTTTGCTGAGAGCTTTGCCAATGATAAATATTTCTTATATTCTAAATATCTTCACATTTGTTTTAAAATCCAAATAAACGTTGGGAATGAAATGGCAGCACTTCAGCTCTTATTTAAAAATCTGCGACTATATTGATATTTAGTAAGCCTCAGAAATTAAACATGGATGTTGGTCACATTACATTACTTTTTATATTAGAAGAATAAAATAATTGCTTCTTTAGCAATTAAAACAAGTAATTTCATTGCGTTGATGTTATAGTAAAAGATTTGGAGAAGGCAGATTTGTGTTTTGTATATTAAACATGGACGTTACTTTAATTTCAAGACTTTTATATTAGAAAAATAAAATAATTGCATCTTTTATAAGGGAAACAAAGGAGTTTAATTTCCTGAATGTAATAGTAAAGGCTTTTTTGGGATTACATAACTGTGTTGAATACAATCAACACAATCTTATTCAGTAGATGAAATATAACTTTGTTCATTATATAACACTATGATTTAGTTCTCAATTAGACAGGTGTGGTGATATTTGTTCCAAAATATTTAGTAATAATTCAATTTCAAATCTGTTATTCACATAGTCAACCTTGTTTGGTGGGACCGGTTGACATAATTAAGTTAAGCAGATGTGACGTTTTTATGCTTAGAGTGTAGATTAGGAGCATGAGGATGACAGTTGTAGGTCCGACGTCAGCAGCTATGAAACAGGCAGATGCACAACATAGAATATTTTCCACAAGTAACAGTGTTGTACCAATGTATGCCTTAATCCATATTAAATATGTAATGGGTTTCATAAAGACAAGAGCCATGTTGAAAATGTACCCATGAATTAAGTCCCATTTTGCGAAACCCCCCTCATTTATTCCCTCCATTTTTCCAGTTTCTGAGCACAAAACATATCCAAGACTCAATAATACAAATGAACAAAAACATTCGGTGTGGGAAAATCCACATGCTGAGTTTCATTTACACCTGACAAACGGCAAGATGACAAATTGGCGAGAAGCGGAGGCTGGTTGAAACACAGCGCCTGGAGTTAGATTCATTTTGCAAGGCAATGCTTTTCCAAACAGCTCCAAGACTTCCTGATCAGCTGTAATCCCCAGCTTTCGCACATAAGTCATTGAGAGCGATGGAGTCCCCTCTGTTTACTCACTCCAAACCAAATGATCTTTCACAAGTAGACCACTTCAGATGTGAAATGGAATTTGCCAGGGTGTTCTATCCTGAGTCTATTTTTCTGTACGCTTTGCCAATTCCCAAATAGGCTCCAGCCTCTCACAAGTAATGTGTGCGAGGATTGAGTCGGGCCGCTCCGCTGTCTTAATGGCCCGTGGGAAAAGGTATTCGACGGAAGTAAAGAAGTCCTCTTAAGCACAGCGCTGAATTTCATTTCATGTAGTTGCTGAACGGGAGATGATTTGTATAATAGTGCGTGGATGATTTTATATCACAGCACTTGGGCTAAAATGACCTGTATTCACTTCACTTACATTCCATTGCAACCTTTATTTTGCCTTTATCATTCCAAACAGAATAATAGTTGTCACACTCTTAGATGCTCGGGTTTAAAGTGCCAGCTGAAGTCCTTATCTCTCCAGTGGTTGACAGTGTTACAGCTCTGCTGCGCAGTTATGATAAATGGTTGTTTTAAGAGGGCTGCATTTACTTTGTAGAGTCATTATGAGAATATTATGTTTGAGAAAACAGTCATTAATATTCATTATAATTGCAAACTGCTGAGCTGAATGCTGATGGAGTGTGTGTTTGGACGCCAGCACAGGCCTGCTTTCGTTCTAATTTATCTTTCATTGCATCTGTGCAGCAATAAACCGAGACGTTTAGGAAGGTGTCTGCAACGGAATCTGACCTTTGTTCGTTTTCCCCTTCATACACTGAGCTCTTGATAGCCGTGCGGACATTAATACAGAACAGTCCCCTCTTCTCCAACAACAAGAACATTTAGAAATATGAACTATAAAACGTTTCATTCACTGAGACTCATTTTTGAAGAATTCAGTGCATACGCTGCGTCCTGGTCTCCAAAGGATACAGTGTTCCTATTCCAGTTGATGAGATCCAATTCTGTTTGTGTCTGGTAATTGGAGCAATGTTGAAGTGAGGAGCACTGATACATTTCACAGCCTATGTGTGAATGAGGCTGGCTATGGAAGGGAAAGGTCAGGCCCTTACTTGCCTTTCTCCCTCAGGGCCCTCCGCAGCGGGGGCCGGAGAACACCACAAACAATTAAACATGTTGCTTCTCAGGGAAGAGCGGACAAACTCCTGTTGGTTAGAGAAGTTTTTACCTCAGTGGATTGCCGTTGGTCACTCTTAAGAGCAATAATCTGCAGGTCTGAGCAATCAATACAGCCACGACAGCTTCAGCCTCCATTAGTGCAGACATCTCTGGAGTGCCTGTGCATGAACAAGGGAGCACAGAATAGGTGTCCACTAACACATCCGCACACAAACACACACTCGCACACTCAGATATATTCAAGCTCATGCACACTATCACCTTTTTACACATGTACATGCACTTACACACAGAGGCTTCAGCACATGCATGTAAGAGGTTACACCCTCCAGCACAGCACCGGGCACACTTTTTCTCACAAATGTTTATCTTAAAGGGGTAACAGTTGCATTCTGTGCTGCTATATTCATTTTTCTCTGGGGTAATTATTCAAACCCCCCGAAAATTTTGGATATTGTGGAATCTTCATGCCGCCGCCGCAATGTTAATGCGATAGCTCAAAATTTATTTCATAGAACATTTTCATATTTTATACCCACATAGACTTTAGCGTGCTAACAAGGGCAACAGAGAAAAAAGAAAACTTGACACACGAGGGAAGAAAATGACTAAATAGAAACAGCAAACACCGCTTAGTGAAAAAAGTCACGGGTGCTGTAAAACTTTACGGGGAAACCTGAACTCTGAGTGCAGTGACTTTCCGTTAACTGCGATTCAATCTTGGAGAAAATACACGTCAATAAAGCACCATAAGAAATGGAAAATATTTACAGGAATTTTCTGTGAACTCAATTGAGATGAGCAGAACTTCATTGAAAAGAAGCTTTGGCTACAACCGGCTCTTCCTCCTGTAGACTCAGAGGTCCAGAGGAGTACTGAAGAGCCAACCCCCACTGAGGAGCAAAAAAGCTTCTGTTTTTAATCAAAGTGTCAAAATGTTTGGAAATTTCTACACCATAATCTTTGTCTAAACATATTTGTAATCATTTATTATTTGTTTTAGCTATCTGTAGTTATTTATTCTACAGGATTATAAGTAATGGCTGTGGCTCATGTGAAAGAGTAGTTGTCAGAAGGTCATCTATCAGAAGGTGGTTCAATCGCCAGCCCGACCAAATGACGTTTTATTAGTGTGGGGGTGAAGGTGTGAATGAGGTGCAGGTGGCACCAAGCTTCTCCGTGTACATCTCCGTCTGAGTAGTAATAGCACAACATATAATTTCTTTAATTATCATTACATACAGGCAGCAATTACAGTTTACCTTCTCTGAGTGTGCAGGAAAGTACTTATAATTACAACGTTTGGACCTGCATTGCATTGTAAATTTTCAATATTAACTCCACATATATGATGTAATTGTAGATTACGGCAGGCAGCACGTTGCTTGGTGATCACGGACTGAACCACGGGTTGCCAGTCGCTGTTTCCCACCCGAGTCTTTGCCTGGAAGGTCACCTGTCCTCTGAGCCTTTCAGCAGAACACCTATGAAATAGATAGATAGAAGATAAGAGATACAATTAGAAGATCATTTCTTCAACTGGAAAAGTCCAGTGTTACAGCAGCAAACAAATGCATCAGAGAGACAAGTGGAATACCCGCGTTGTGTACATCAGGTTTACATCAATACACAAAATAAATAATATAAGAGATATTCAAGAAATGTTCAAGAAGGAGTAAAGCCAGAATTTCCGGCTTTCACTGCCTCTTGTAGTCTGATCTGACCGGACCGGTTTTAAGTTGACCAGCGTTTTCAGAAGAAGCATGAGCTAGAACAAATCTTTTACTATTTACTTCATTAATATTTAACCCAAAGCACCATTCCTGAACCATAGTCTACCTGCCCCAGCGTTTGATCGGCCTAAACATCATGCACTCGTGATTATACCACTTTCTTATTTTGGAAAAAAAATACTTTTAATTTAATCCAGTAAATGTCAATAGTAAGAGAATTTCTTTAAGTGCGAGTGTGAAGAATCAATAGTAAAATCTTGTTCATTACTAATCTCTCTAATTATACTATAAACAAAATGGCTACTGGAGGAAAGTTTTGGACTCACAAACAACGTCCTTTACATTTATCCACAGGACATATGAGACAAAATCAGCCTTTATGTTTCATCCAGTGTATTCATTAGATTTCATAAATATAATACCCGAAGAATCTTTGTTGGAAGCGTACACAAAAAGTTAAAATGTTTATACCTTTTGAAGAATTTGGAGCTATTAATGACTACCTTGCTGAGATCTATATTTTGGTCACACCTGAGTAGCTGAAAATAAAAATATAGCCGTTAAACTGGGACATCGGCTTTTTGCTAACAAGACGTGGCTTCGCAATAGATTACATATTAATAGTGGTAGTGTCTTTACATTCATACAAACAAAGACATACTTCATAGAATGCTTCTTTCTGAAAGTCACAAACTAGAGTAGAATTTTTTTTTTAAATATTCCTTGATGTGAAAAGCACAATATCATTTCTAAATTAGTAGATTGAAAATGTCAAAAACAACAACTTTAATGACACATTTCTTTCTATATTTATGTATATATTTTGTGTAAAACATCATTTTTCCCTGTCTATTAGGTGGAATGATTTCCTCATGTTTGCAAAGTAATAGCCATGATAGCAGGAGAGCAATTCTGAATGTAAGATATACCAAATGTTGGTTTCAAAAGGTCTGATTGTCTTCTGCTCTCTTATCACCAATAGCTTTATCACTGTACGGACAATAGGAGGCTGAAGAGCCCTGTGGGAAGGTAATTCATGATCTGGATACACACCAAAAAATAACATGCTTTTTATTTCACCGCAGAGCAGATAATGGAAATAAAAGTAGTTTAATCCAAAGCAGGAACACTTTCCACGTCTGTTGTGCAGCGAGTGTGTGTGTCCGCAGCTTATGTAGATGCCAACCCTCTGTTTCATGATAATGTTGTCTGCTCAAACCGCCAGCTCTAGAATAAGTGCGTTTCAGTGAATCGGAAAGAAAGAGAGATAAATCAAATCAGTAATTTCCTTTTCTTCTTATTTCATCCAATTTGCAAGATACTTTTCATTTTTGCCTCATTTGAATTGCTTTAATGTTTGTTTCTTTTTTCGGGAGCTGTGTGAAGTCCACTGCAGGTTCAATTTCTTTTAATCGCTCACTGACCTTTGTCTGTTGTCTCAGCAATTAGTTGATGAGTTTGTTTCTTCAGTGGATCAGTCTCTTTGGGTTGTAATCAACACAAACACAGGAGGGTTTTCAAGATTATTATTATTACTAATTACAAAACAACGACAGAATTATTTTGCTGAAACTTGATTCAGCATCCAAGAAGTAAATAACCATCAGAATTAGCCATAAACATTAAAACATCTGCTTATTTCAATAAATGTTTGGTATACAGTTAAATTGTATGCCCAAAAAAGTTTAATATATATATATATATATATATATATATATATATATATATATATATATATTATATATATCAAAAATCCACATTTACTTTCACATTTATTTGTAGTGCTGATTATCCAGTTTCATTGTTTTGGTGTGAGTTACTAGCTGTCTGCTTTATTTAATATACTGTTTATGGGAATAAAAGTCACATCACTAAATGTTTCGTTCCAGAAATAATTATCATGTTGATAAAGATAATTTAAAGAAAGTAGAGAAAAACTTTCCATCATTTAGTTTTTTTTCTAACAGCAACTCTGCAGAACGTTTCTGCCTCTAAATGGAAAACAACTGTGGGATCATGGGAGATGTGGTCTACGTTGACTCACAGATGAGGTAATGTTTTAAATCTCTGTCCTTCCTCTACCAAACGATGTCAGCAACATTTAGAATAATGTCACTAGACTATTACACAACAAAGTTGTGCTTGTTTTTTCCTTCACATTTTAATACACAAATAATTCTTATTATATTATTGATATGCTGTTTTACTACCATTTGGTATTAATCATAATATGTTTATTTTGTTCCACCTACTTATTTGCTAAATTTTACTACTATATAGAATTAATCTGGATTTGTATATCCCTAAAAAAGCCCCCCAGTCCCCTGCATTATACAAGCAACTCCCCTGATTGAACTCTTCAAATGAAATATGACCCATTAATAATCTCAAACATTCCATATGGACTCAACTTATTTCTATGAAGTCAGCGATATGCTCTAAGATAAGATGCCCTTCTGACAATAAGTGTCTCAATAATGAAGATAAAAACAGTTCCTATCATATTTTACTTGAGCCAGCTCATATCAGAGTCAGAGTACATTTTTGACACAATTGGACTTATGGTTGAGAGGTAACGTAAAAAAAACCCCAAAAAGACGTCCAGTGGATGTAAGATGTCAAATTTAAGGGAAATACGACAAATAAAAGTTTGAACTTCTTGAGGCGGTTCATATGAGGTCAATTTAGACTCAATAAATCAGACCAACCGTTAGGAAGTTATGTTGGAAAGACAAGTTTTTTTGTAAAAAAAAGACCTAAAATATCAACTATTAGAGTGAAATATGGAATATACATCCCATCAATACACATGCACCAAATTTGGACTAAATCGGACCAAACAATGAGAAACTAGAAAAAGTTTGGGTTTCCACCAAGAGCCAAAAACACATTTCTATATCTCTGATATAAATATGATTCTAGATAGATCATATAGTCAATATCAGGGGCGTCAAACTCAATCACAGAGTTGTCCAAAATTAAAAATAGAGACCATATCAAGGGCCGAACAGAAATCAAATTGGTCATGTTTAATATTAGGTGTTATGACAATTTTATTCTTATTTTATTTACCTACTTTATAATATTCTAAACAAACCAACAGAGTAGAAAAAACTCAAAATATAAATTTAATTCAAAATTTTTTGTTATATCTATCTTTATCATCAGAGTTTCAAAGAATAATTTCCAAATAAAAGTTTTTATCCACAGGCATCAATAACATCCAGAAAACTATATGTATCCAGTTACAAATTACAACTAAAATCAATCGGTTTTTAATTAACAATATTACAAAAAGGACCTTTAAATGACTCTTGGTTAATTGCTAGGCGGATTGAGACATTTCTGTCTTCTGCCACAATAAATCTGTAAAAGTTGACTGTTACTACTTGTATCTCGTTCTGCAGTCAGGAGCAGCTGCACCTCAGGAAACAGTAAGGTGCAAGAAAAGATTACAGGTATATTTCATACTAAAGTAAAGAACTTCATGTGTTTTCTTGTTTTTAAAGCAACAGCAGTGACATATGTTGAATGACTGGAGGACGTGAACTCACCTCACAAGTTAACGAAGACCAGTATTATTTACTAATATGAACGTGCGACTTACTTATACGTCACAAAACAAATTCTCATCCACCTCTCTTTCTGGATTCCATAGCATATCTTCCAACAATTAGCGTTAAGTTTGTAAGAGTGACTGGATAAATGCTGATATCGACAAGAGAGGAGCAGGGAGAAGCACGGGTGATCTAGATTGATGCGCCGGCTATCGCAGTGTATTCTGGGATTTGTTGTTTAAGTGGTTTTTCTGCTGACTGCCTGCAGGCCAGATATTACATAAATTAGATATTGCCGGTACTTCGCCGGTGGGTCATGAGTTGGACATGAAATGCAGTCTAAAGGTTTACTGTTTCTGAAGCGTGTTGCTTCTTTGACTGTTCCTCTCCAGTTAAAACATCGAAGGAACAAAAGCCCCAACAGTGGACACAGTATCAAACTCCAGCGCTCCATACAGCTTATTTTCATTTATTTTGTAAATGCTGCGACATACGTAACATCACCAAATTATCATCATCTGTAGGAAACGCCAAAATTCTGCCATCAGTCATATTCAATGCCAAAACCTTTTAATTATCAAAGATACAACTATCTACTTATTTTAACTTAAATAAAACCCAAACTTTTGGGGGAAATAATGAGGCAGTGTGTTTGGTGTTTGGTCAAAAAAAGGTGAAAGTTAAAAAAAAAATAGTTTTGATGGGAAAAGATTCAGGCTAGGGAAGTTTTAAGGATGTTTTTTCTGGTTGTTTAGTAAGAGACTTTCCAGAAAGTCTACAGCACAGCTTGGCTTAACACCTACCCTGTCCTACAGACATTATCCAACAGTGTAATGCAACTATAACATCTGTCATCTGTCAAATTTGAACCAAATTTCAAACTATTTTGCTTTTAATGACCTAAAAATAATCAGAATGTAAAAAACTGACCATGATTAACTAAATAAGAGTTTATTTTGCTTAGAATTACATCTTCTTAAAGAATAAAAATTAAGGAATCATTAAGGCATATTTTCAGGTTTTTATCAAATTTCATTTATGCTTCTTTCATTCTGTTGTAGAGTTTTGTGTGGTGTGTTTTTTTTTCTCCAGTTTTGTCATACAATACACCTTAAGACCACAGTATTACCCCCTGAGCAGGAATAAAGGGGGGCCGGAGTGTCCAGTACTAACAAACTAACAGACAACAGGCTGTACTCATTATTGTCTGAACTAGCGATTAGGTGCTTCCGCAGCATGGAGCAGATTTATTCAAATCAAAGGTTTGGCAGTGGACATTAATGGTAATGGATTCCAGATTTCCTCATAGTGGTTCAGGACACATACTGTCAACACGCGCCGCCTTAGTGAGGACGGCAGCACCAAAGACCAATGTTGTGGTCGTGTTCATCAAGTGTGGCTGTCATCTGTGTGTTACCATGGAGAAGACGTGTCACAAACAGTTTTAATGAGGACGTACAGTCCAGTAAACTATTGACTGAGTTCCTGAAGACGGGCCAGATTGCAGCACAGCTCCACAGCATTTTTAATGAATTCCTGGGAAATGAGATATCGCTGCCCGTCCACAACGGACTAAGAAAAAGTTATCATGATTATTTCTTTCAAATACTACAGCACCGATGAAGCCCTCCCGCCGCTCCCCCGCCACGTGGGTTGTGATATTAATTTAAATACTGCAATTAGCAGTTGATTAACAAGTTCACACTGCGACAACAGGATGCTGTGCGATGGGATTCTGGTTCCAAGTATACTTGGATGTTTGCCATTGCTGAAGGTGACAAAAATCTTGCAGATCTTGCATGATGGCGAGGAGGGATGGACAGAGCTGGTGGGGCGGAGCTTGAGAATGTGAAAGTCACTGCTGGTGGGGTTCTACCGAGCCCTCGCTGCCCCAGTCCACCAGTTCACCTTTACTCAGCAGATTCCTCCTCGATGGGAAACAAAGGAGAAGCAGCTGAAAGAGCCTAACCGAGCACGCGGCTGTGGCCCCCACCCTCCTGATTCTAAATATCGATCAAATCATTAAGGCAGATGAATAGATTTTTCTGAAAGTGGGACTTGTGATTGTGCATCTCTGACTCTCCTAGAGAGAGCTGCCAAAAGATCAATACTTTCAATCACGCCGGACAGCTCTTCTGTCAGTCACGCTGAGTAAGGTGATTATGATTGAGTCTTAAGACGATGAAAAACTTTGTGGGGCTTCCTCTGGAACTCTTAGCCTCTTCTCAGGGAGTCTAATGAAGTTAGAGCTGCTAAACAGGATTGGGAACCACTTCAGCACAGATCCTAAGAGACTCAGCAGCTCACCTGTCAGCACTAACAGCGAGCTCACATGTGGACATATGAACGACACGACTGTAACCTTTCATGATAAATATGTATTTACAGGAAGGATGACTACTGAAAGCAAACATGGAACACATAGACATGTGTTTTTTCTTTCTAGAGAGGCGGCAGAAAAAGCAGGAACACATGACAGAATGAGGACTTTCCCTTCCGCATATTCATTGAAGAGTCAAAGCAATGTTTCTTCTTTGCAACAAATGGGTATGAAGAGATGGATAGAAGTATTTCAGAAGTTAAAACTCTGTTCCAATGTATTCTAACAGTGGGTTGAATGTTTGCGGGCCCTGCTGTAGCTATTTCAACATGATCAAGTTAAAAGAGTTAAGATTTCACAATAAAGAATGAGATGATAATGTAAGATTGGCAGATTAAAGATTAAAGTACTTTCTTTCTGCAAGGGTTTCAACCACCTGTCAGGGAACAGAAGGGAAGAATCTGCTTGGAATTTATAAGCATAGCATTAGAAATCAAGCTCGATTTAGCAAAGTAACTGTCATAATCTGGAGAATAAAAAAAGAAATGAAGAGCTCTTTCGTACAGAAGCGTGTCAGAAAAATGTAAGATCAGTTTCACATTTTTACAGGATCATTTTCATGTTATAATGCGATAGATGATATTTATGTAACGTGATAAGTTTCACTTTTTTCATCATGTAGAACGGGAAAATGATCATGTAAAATCAGAAAATCATAAAACCTATTACACTATAACATGATACTGATATTTTTTTTATTAACTAGCGTGACAGCAAATTAGTAAGATGTGGCATAATATCACTGAAACTTTGAGGGATGTATTCACCTGCACATTGATCCTGTTGACTAAAAACCCTGCATGGATGGAAACAAAGACCCTTCCGTTGTGTAGCAGGGTTCTTCCTCTCCACTTGTTTTAACAGGCGGCGTGTCGCAGCATCCATCCCTCTGTGGCTGACAGCAGCCTTTCAGGGAGCAGGTGACTTGTTAGTACTCTGAGCAACAACGGGAACAGATGTGTCCCTGACAGTGGATGGATGGTCAGGGTCCGTCTGGTCAGTGCAGCCCTGGACAGGAATGATGAATACAGCTTCATCAGTGAATAGCTGTCATCAATCGCGTGGCGTGGCGATGGCCGCTGACAGCCACACGCCAGCACCAGGCCCCAGGTGTGGCGAGCAGAGAGTGGGCTGGCTCCAGAATGCAGGTCAATCGCTCTAGTCCAAGCCAATATTACACATCACAATGCAGCCTACATGCATTACAATGAAGATGGAGTGCATTCTATGATTCTGGCTGCTCCCAGATTTATTTCAACTCAGGGCTGTTAGCGAGCCATCAAGCTAAGGACGAGCACCAAATGTCTAGACAAGTCATGGCTCTACATTGTCTTCCCAGGTGGTCCCCAATGAAATGTGCTGCTGCATCCTTGTCTGCTCCATTGCATGGACATGGAGAAGCACTAAAACGCTGACCTCGCTCTGGACCATTCTTAATATGTTATGGCGCCTGGGTTCCCTTCAACTGTCATAACTTTAGATGGACCACTTAATGGTTTCAAACACTGGGAGTTCATTATGCAGGATCCGCCGCACCTGCTCTCAGGTCTGCTTCTAAACAATAATATCTCCCTTGGACTTATACTGTATATCATTTCTAATAGGATTTATCCATTTATCACTGGAAGAAAAGCAAAGGAGGGACTGTCCTGATGTCAGTCATGCCGTGGTGGGTGTGTTTCAGGACCTTGGTGTCACAGCGTGTCACAGCGGTGATAAATAACAAAGTTGTGTCTGACAGTTAATTGCAAGTTGTTGTTTTTTTAAGTTTAAACCATATATTTTATACGCAGTGATTTCAAGCCAAATTCAGACCACAAATAAAGTAACATTTATAATTAGGAAATAAAAACATCAATATTAATTCATTACAGCAGTATAATTGAAAGGATTCTGAGTGGTTCTGACTCACATTCAAGGATTGGAGATGAAATGTGACAAAAAAATTTGAATTCTTTTTTTAATATTTAGCTTGAATCTAAAATTAAGATAAAATAGAAAAATGTATTAGCGCCAATATTATTATAAATAACATTAAGACTTTTTGGATAGTTGAAATTACTGATCAAAAGTAGTCCAAATAGTTTAACTTACCAAATAAAACGGCTTTTCTATGCTCATCACTTCACCAACACTGATTATTAAACCAGATTGGGTGGGAATAAGCCTTCAGCAGAACCGACACCAACACTATGATAGCCTTGATTTAGATGTTATAACATCTGGTTTCTTTTCATCCTGTGGTTTGAATTTAAGTCGTTGTATTTTCTTTTTAAACACATTATTTTTGGCATATTGTATGTTTATTGTAAGACTTTCGTTTATTGTGTATGATCATTATTAGTGCACATTTTTTTTAATTTAACTTTAAATTTTATACACTTGTGTAAATTGTAAATTTCTTTTGACTATTGAAAATTTTACAAAATTATTCATATAAATACATTTTTTACATTAATGTTACTGGAAAAAAAGCGAGTTTAAGTTTGTAGCGTCGCCATTTTCCGCAGCTATTTGCATGACAGTAATTATGGATTGATGGGCAGTTTTATATTTCTCTGGCTCGGATTCTCTCCAAGAGCAAAAAAAAAAGGTGGTGTAAGCCAGCGGAGAGCTGTTTTTTGTACATTTCTGCTGCCCTGTCGTTTTTCTCAGTAGGGAGTCTCTTGGGAAAATCAAGGGGGAGAGGAAGGCAAAGGGGGGAGGGTCTGGAAGCAAACACACTCATACACACACCATTGAAGTGTGGAGGTTTGATGCTGCTTACATGTGATTAAGCCTCTGCGTCTAAAGGCTACGTCTGATGACCCTGCTGGTGTTTGTGTTCAATATGCCGAAGTACTAGCCCCCCACCACACACACACACACACACACACACACACACACACTAGCCTCCCCTCCGACAGATGCTGCAGATGACCGTATCAACAAGAATCACTATCTAAGCTACACTTCACTTTGTGAGGCTGACATTAATCCATTTTTTTATAGACTGACAAGAACATGGTATGGAGATGTGACACTTTCAGGCAGGACGCGGGGCCGCTTGAATTTGACGGCACTGCTAACGCACTGCTGCTGCGCCTAACAGTGAGAGCACTCCAAATGGGAATGCCAGAAGAGATCATGTGTGAGGAACAAGTCTTCTGGTAATGTGGATTACAACCAAGAGAGAGAGAGAGGGGGGAAAGAGAGAGAGAGAGAGAGAGCCTGAAAGCAAACAATTCGGTATGAAGCAAATAATGGCATTCATCATCCAGTCAGTATAACTGGGAAGAAGAAGAAAAAATCCTCTGAGACATTTCTAAAAGAATGTAACACAGCACAGATAATATATGGTGTCACGCGTTCAGCTGTTTGTCAGGAATGTGTGGTTCACGTCTCGCTGATCTTCAAACAGAAACTCTCCATCTCGCCCTGACATCTGCGCGGATGTTGAGTTTTACCAGGTTCCTCAAGCATTTATTAGAACATGTGGGGCAAATTGCATTACCTGAAGGAATTTGACCAGGTCAGATGCAAAGATTACAACACGTATTAAAGTAATATTTTCCTTTGGAAGGATCGCATTGGCTTCTTAGCAGGAAAACCTAGTTATGAGTTCATTCCATCACTGACAAACGTCTTGGGATTTCTATTGCGCCAGTTCCTCCTCTAACATGCAGCAGAACCGGAAAAGTATGAAAACTGTTGTTTGTTCGTGTATCACTAATACGCCGGATAAATTAGCAGGTAAGTGCTGCATCATGTGATTGCAGTGATGACAGGAAATGATCCAAACAGGCTCAGGCATGACTTTTCAAAAACTAAAGTTATGTAAAGATTTTAGTTTTTTTGGTTGTATTTTCCTCATCATGTGGAAAACCCGCCACGGCGACAGCTTTCCTCTGTAATGCTAGCTTTTCGTTGGAATCGGTTGAGTCATTTGGAAGCCTATCTAATGGTTTGGTGATGGGAGAAGATTTCAGCCTGCATTAAAGCAGCCATCAGCCCATGAGAGAGAGAGAGAGAGAGAGAGATAGAGAGAGATAGAGAGAAAGCGGCCTGTGAAAGAGAACTATAGTACAAACTAACAATGGCAGCTCCAGTTTTTTTTATATATATATTTATTGCGCCCAGCAGGTGTCAACCACAGCGGTCTCTCTGCCCCCTCCGACACCCCATGGCTGCTCCACTCCACTGTATGAAAGAAAAGCGATGGGGAGGGGGGCAGCTGCCGCGTGGGATTAGGTACCTGAATCCAATCTTGAGGAGCAGTGGGCTCCAGTGGCGCTAAAGTGTTTTCTGGAGAATTTCTCATGTTCCCCACTAGCTGATTATTTCCAGATTTTAGTTCTGCCTCAGCGGAGATGAGCTCCGCACAGTTTTGCCCGTCGTGGTTAAGATGTAGTTTGACACTTGTGGCCACACTCAGATGAATGCTGTATAATTCCAGCCCACAGGCAAATCATAATTCCCCAAACTGATGGAAGCATTACAAATTAAATGTTAACATCACATTTCAAGCATGCAGGAGGTAAGGGGGTGATTTTTTTTTTTCTTACATCATCTTTCCCAACAATCCAAAACAAAGGCTTTCTCTCTTCTTTTTAACCCCTTCTTCCTTCAGCATGTGTCAGCACTGCTCTGTCTACTCCTGCTCATTAACCTCCTTCTTCCACTTGTTCTTCCACTTCATAGCCCTGCTAATATGACCTCCCAACTCTTAGAAGGCTCTACAACCCCTTTGAATAACCAAAAGGAAGGAGCTATTGTCATCTAACTATGAAATGATTGGCTTCCAGGGGAAATCACTTCAGAAACGTAACAGTCAACTCAACGGGGAAAGTCAAAACCGTTTGCAGGAATTAGTACATGTGAAATAGATTTGATTTGCTGCTATAAACCCTTTGAAGTATTACATTTTTACATATAATATAATACCACTGAAAGTAGGGCGGGGGGGGGTCTCGATTTCTCACGTAGTCATCATTGAAAATATGCGATATAATGACATACATGTACTTTTCAGACATTAAATTAGCATCTACCAATTTTTTTAAATCATAACAGGAAAAAGACAGTTGTTACTAATATGGTCCAAATCACTAGAAAGTGCTTTTGGTGTCGCCCATCAGAATCATCAGTCATTATGAACATAATGCAAAAAATGAAATTCCCAGGTTTCATTATCAACAGCCAAACATTTACACACAGACTATTCAAATAAAACGTCTTTTGAATTGTTTTTGCTTCATTTTATAAATTGTTTTTGATTGGATGTATGAAGTCGGATCATGATTTTGGCATGCCCCTCACCCTGCTCTTAAATAAGTGGTTAAATGACTCAAAATTTGTATTTTCCTCAACAAGGTCTTTGATCAAACAAGTAATGTTGATCATTTATATTCTATTTAAATAAGTACTACTAAACATTTTGCTCACCTACATGAAATTGCTGCCCACCATGACACTAGTGGTAACATTTTCATGCTTTATCAGATTAAATAAATGATTTTCCCAAGTGAACAAAAGCTATTCTGTGACTTATTTATAGAGAAAAGAGGTCCATATAGTATTGCTTGAAACGTTTGACCTCACATGTTTGATGTTAGATTTTAGATCAGAGAATGAAAATGCAACTCTTTTTTATCTCGTAGGGAACCAGATATTCTGCAGTGATTTCATAATTATCAAAGTCCATTTCCCATGAACTGAAATAAAATGTACCGTTGAGAAAGGGATCAAATATTCTTCTGAAAATGTAAATTCTTTTCACTGTGTAATTAAAAAATATTAACACTACTTTGAGTTTTTCCGTGATGGACACATTTTTATGTTTTGCTCGTATATATTTTCTGCCTGCAGTTGGAGAAAAACAAACTTTTTGACACAGCAGCTCAAAGATCGTCAATACTTGGATTTTGTGGATGTCTGGAGGACACAAATGCAGTTGGCCAAGAGTAAGAAAATACAACTCCTTGTCCTTTTCCTTACTCCTGCTGATGCATTTGGTTCAGTTCCTCGGAGCGTCCTCTGGGCCCAGATGTTGAAGTAGGCATCAGGACTAGATGCATCCGTCCAATAACCTTCATCATGGCAATGGGGGTGAATATCAAACCTGCAAACTGGGTGGTGGACGGCAAGCGGTGGTTCTGGAATCATGTGGACACCGATAAGTGCTTTTATGAATGACACGATGAACATCCTGACGGCCACATAACCACAACACACCACTGGACCCCCACTGGGGAAGCGTTATAAAACATTCTCCCATCACCGAAGAAAAACCACTAGAACAACAGACAATTATGAAATCAAAGGGTTTGTATTCCTGAATATTCGCAGATTGAGCAGAGATTTTCCTCATTATATCCACCAAAAGTTGGGGATATTATGGAATCATCTTTGCCGCAGCCATGTCTGCTGTGTCAGCCACTGTGTCAGCCACTGTGTCAGCCACTTCATCCGCCGCCGATCCCTCCTCTTAACGCGATAATTCAAAAAGTGTTTGACGGGTCATTTTCAAATTTTTATACCCACATAAACCTTAGTGCGAGGAAGAACTGGATTGATTCTAGGAAATGTCTGTCCTGTATTTCCAACACTAAGGGGGGATTTACCTATAACTTGAGGTGATCTATCTTGTATTTATCTTAGTTTAATCTTATACTCCATATTTTGCTCACTAGGGAGACTATTTTTATGGATTATACTCTGGACAACTTTGTTTATTTTGAGGAATTCAATCAGGGGGATTGCTTTACAATGCAGAGGATTTGGGACTATTCAGAGGTATGCCCTTACAGGATAGGGCCAGTTAAGAAGAGGAGTGAGTAAAATTATTGCAAAGTACCCAATTCAAAGGCAATAAAACTTAACACGGGTGTAAATATCAAATTGGGAATAAACTGGGTTGTTATTGTCAGTCTTTTCTGACATCAATAAAAACATAAAGAAAAATGACTCCTCCGGAGTCAAGCAGTTCCCTCTGCCGGTACTGTAAAACAACAAATAGCCATGTGATCCCAGTGAAGGGGCAAAAGCACCACTGCATCCATATTAGTTACCATAGTAACTAGAAGTGAACCGCTGATCGGCAGCGCCGGGAGGCCAAGTTTGATGAAATCGTCAAAAACTGGAGGCTGGTTATCTGCAGAATAACCCATGTGAGCTCCTACAACTCCAAACGTCTCACAAGTAAACCAGGAAAAACACAAAGCTCACAATTTATAAGACTAGAAAGGTCACATTAAGAGAGTTAGATGGGTATCCAATGAGGGAATCAAACAAGCCTAATATTGAACCTCTTGTTCTGGGAACAGGACTGCAGTGACTCCACAGTGGTGAGGATGAGGAGCTGGATAGTGGTGAGGACATGGACCTCAGTCTCCTTAAGGGGTCTTTTCTAGCCAGAGGCCTCTTTGGAATCAAGGGAGGTGGCACAAGGCAGAGGCTCAAGAGCGTAAGCTTGCAGTATACCAACTATGGTCAGTGGCGAAGCATTCAGGCACTTGAGCTACCAGGAGGTTAGCGGTCTCATGATCGTCATCAGAGATGAATATGAACCTAGAGTTGGACATATGAAGATGACAAATTTCTACATAGTCACTCAGGTTTCATGTACTATTAACTCAGGTAACTGCTGCTAACGTACCCTAAGGAGAGACGTCAAGAATGTGGCAAATGTTATTTTGTCGTACACACATTTTGCTTCTCTGTATAATTAACTGACTTGAGTGCGTGACTCAAAATAATTAGTGGGCGCAGATTTGAAAGAAAAAAAACACGCTGGGGAAAATCATACTGATACAGATGACTGAGTCAGAATCCAAAAGAGCGAGAAATCCGGGCAGAGCTTTAATTCTTGGCTTGTTTAAGGATCAAGAGTGGAAAAAAAGAAAATCGCCAATAATTAAAGCTATTTGATCTCACTATTCATTGCAGGGTGACGGCACACTCAGCACAGTAGAACAGCACTGGTCCTGCTAATTATACCAGAGGAGGCCAATATGGCAGCAAGAATCCGGGGAATTGTACAAAATGCTCATTAAAAGGTCTAATAATTAAAATATTGATTAATTAGTCTTACATTGATTTACAGTCACACTTTATCAAAGCACGAGGCTCTAATTACGGTGCCATTATGCCACAGGCTGACCTACTCCCGCTTCTGTCTCATGTAATGAAAAAGAACATTTCTTTAACTGCTTTTTAAATTTCTGACCTGTAAAATTTTAATAGGGAGTACAGCGGGGTGTTGAATCTGGATTGGCAGCAAAGTCATGGGTGGCTAATGTCTGTGAGTCTGGTTAAGTGGTTGTACACACGGGGAGTGCGAACACCTCTCCAGAGGTATTGGTCAGGGTTGCTCTGTTTAAACAAAAATGCACTCACCAGTCTGTGCTAAGGCAAAATGAATAATTATACAAAACTTGACATTTCTAGTGTCGCTGTGTACTTTTTCTCTTACGACACATCGGAAAATGTGTGAAATACCCGACCAAAAATGTTTTTAAGAAGCATGGAAATGGTAGTTATCAAAGTTCTCCGGTAGAAGCACTTTTTGTGGCTGGCATTTGGCGGTTAGTTAATGAAGAGGTGCTGAACAGAAATTGAATCCTATTTTCCACTCAATAGCAGCAGAAAATGGTGCTTCAGACACTCAGGAATCCCAATTTTCCTCCTGAGATTGGAAATGTGTAAACGTGAGGGTGAGGTGCGAATCAACAAACTTTTGGCTGACCAGTGACTGAGAGCAGCGCCAGCTCCAGCTGTCCATATATTCCACATTCAAATGATGCCAGATAGAGACATCGTCTGTATTCTGTGTAAAGTTCAAATCTAAATGCAGGTTTGGTTTTTTGAAGAGCACCTGAATGATTGGGTTAGACACTCTTTGAACATTGTTGGTTTGACGTGCAGGTTCAGCAGAACCGGGTGTGTCATCTTATTCCACGTATTCCTTGTCTCAACCTTACAGTCAAACAGCTGGAAAGAATCTGCTAAGCTCACCTCTGAGTAAGATTTTTTGGTTCATCGCGCTCTTAGAAATGAAACCTGAATGTCGTTTGTACGTCACAACCTTTTTGTTCGTGTTGAAATAACTTAATAATCATAATTTAAAATTTAGAACAGTGGAGTTGGTTGCATTAATGTAATAGTAAAAGGTTTGGAGATTACATAATTGTGTTTAGTACAATCACCATCCTTTTGTTTATTTTACTAAACGGTGTCAAAAACATGAACATAACTGTTTAGGACATAATGTCATATTGTTTATTTAATTCAACATCACTATGTATGGTGCATACAAAAAATGTTTTCAGTAAATGAAACATGGATGTTGTTTGTATTCCATATGTCATACTAATTTAAGTTGAAACAACTAGATAGTTGCACTATGCAGAAAATATGACCACCAAGGAGGAGGCATTCGCCATGTCCATTAAAAAGGTTTTTGGGTGGCATATTAAAACATTTGAGGACTTACTTATCTAATTATGAAAGTTGATAAAACCAAAAATGGCTAATAAAGATTAAACCGTTTTCTAAAAAGATGCTAATCTAATTAAACTGACTATTTGCCATGAAATACAAAATTCATCATGAAATCGTTTTCTAAGACAAATTTATTTTAACTGTTTAGAAACATGCATGACAAAACAATTTTTCATTTTATGGGGGTGTGGTTAAGAGTGTCCAAGGAGTTAATTTAGAACATGACACAAAGAGGAGGAAATTGGCAGAAATATGCAAAGAAATATTTTCTCCATGTTTTTTTCTTATAGTGAGGACATCAAAAGGTTAAAACAAAGGGATTAGTTGAATTAATGTAATAGTAATAGTACATGCAATAGTAAAAGAAGAGACATAAATGTGTGGTGCAGCCCTTAGTTAAGTCAGTTTGAGGACATTTGCTTAAAAACGTTCCATAATAATTTGTTTTCTAATCTTTTGCTCATTTATCCAATCTAGTTTTGTGGGACTGGTTGACATAATGAAGTTTAGTCAGTATGACTTTTTATTTTATTTTTATTTCTCAGAGTGTGTATATACACAGGTGTAGCCGTAAGTGATCTGGAATTAATTATTGTTCCTTTTGCTGATTGCAGGCAATTCTTGTCTGAGACAAGAAGCCAGAAACGGTAAAATCAGAGACTCTAATAGCATCAAAATGATGCAGCGAATAAATGTCAAGCAGAGAATCCCCACAAGTGAGATATTTAGACTTTAAACATAAAACATTTCAAAGAGATCTTTTATTTACATGCTTTCCCGAGAAGTAGGGGAAAAAAACCCGGTTGATATGGTGCTTAACACCTAATGGTGCACCTTTCATGGATTGATCTTCATACAGTCACTTAAAGCCTCCCACCAACCTCCCACCTCATTTCTATGGCTGGTCGGTGAAACACATTTATAAGATCTATTATTTAAATTCACAGTCGGGGTTACTTCAACATTCAGTATCGCAATTTTTTTTTGCTTTATCATCCTATCATCAAAATGTAGAAATACAAACGTACGGACATATAGAAGCACGATGGAGAGGAGCCCTAAATTACAGCAATGCCATTAATACAAGCTTGAGAGAACATCACTGATGTCTTTCATATTATAATGAGATATGAACAATATTACACCTCCATGATTTTGCTGCTTCAGAACCTGGAACCACCCCAGCTTTATTTGCAACCCGTATTTGCATTTCAAAAGGAGCCCCTGGGAAGCCACTTTGCATATTTACATCTGATTAACAACTTTAAATGAACATGTCAGAATCAGAGGATCGCCGACACAGAGATTCTGGGCCGCAGCAAAAAACCAAACCAAGATCAGAATGACTTGGTTCATGGCTCTAGTGGGAATTCAAGCTTTTGTTAATATTTTTCAGGGTAAGATGTGCATAAAATAATCTGATTTGACTTTAAGGACAGATTGGAAAAAAAACACGCTATAAATATTTATTACACATTTTAAAAAACTGTTTTATGTTTGGAAAAGACCAGCTAGTAAACAACTGGACGTAAAGCAATGCTATACTGATTTAATTACATTTCATTGTTTATTCATACAGGACAGACTCATTCAAATTTCATGACCGTCCCTTAGTGGTCCCATTAATATGTATTTTATACACATCCACCTATATTAGTGAATTAATAGGAGGGTGAATGGTCAAGCAACCACATCCTTTAAAAAAACAAAACAAATTCTCCTATTTGGAGGAAAATAAAACTCAAAGTTTGTAGTGTTAAGGTAAAGCTTGGTCATGTGGAGAGAGAAAAAAAATCCGGCTATGAATTTCTAATGGCAGCTTTGTTCTGCTCATCTCTCTGTGAGATATAAAATATGAACTAACGATGTGATTATTAATTGGGCCCATTGTAATTTGAGGATTCTGGGCTGCATATTGTTGGCAACTCTCCACGGGGTCTGTCTGTAGAGGAACGTGTCGAGGGGGTACCAGCCAGGATTCCTCAGCCATTTAGAGAGCAGCTTGCCACTCACACATCGGCATACCAATGAGTGGGGTTAAAAAGGCACGGCTCCTCTCACAGACGGCTCTCCTTCTCCAGCTCGGCTCCAGAGGGTCTCCACGGACTAATTTCCAAAACCACCTCTTAATGTAGGCTTGTGTCAATCACCTGAACAGACAGCTTCATCCCCTGATATGAAGTAGTCACACAGCAGAGCAAAGCAGACCAAAGGAAATAATATGATAGTGCTCTATAGTATCTGGAAAACAGAGACGGCTATTAAATACCACATGGATTATTAGAATTTAAATGGAAATACATGGTAGCGCTTGAATGAGATGGTAAATTGACAATATAATGATACATTGAATGTTTCAGTTCTTAAATCTCCATTTTCTTACGGACTCTTTTTGTAATTACACATTTATAACTCTTATTTTTCTTTAATTTGTTTTGCTCCATACCATATACTGGCATAAAATTGCGTTTTTCACACACACACATATGCAAATGAAACACGCCCACACACCTGCAGATATGATGGATGTGTACGAAGTCATCACATGTTTGTTGTAGCGCTAATTGCAAAGACTTTTAGAAGCATTTCCCTGTATATCATAGCATGAGGAAAATTTACTGTTGTATCACCAAACAATTTTGTTGTTCTTTCTGTAATTAGAAAAATCCATTGAAGACAAAAACATTAGCTTGGCTCTGGTACCTTCTGAGAGATTAAGGAATATCTATTGCACATGTATGAAAATCGCTATGGGATACTGATAGAAGAAAGATTTATCCACATATATTTATGCATATGTGTGTGTGTGTGTGTGTGTGTGTGTGTGTGTGTGTGTGTGTGTGTGTGTGTGTGTGTGTGTGTGTGTATCTGTGTGTGTGTGTGTGTGTGTGTGTGTGTGTGTATATCTGTGGCACTTGGATAGAGATACAACTGTCATTCTGATCCACAAACAACCCACTCCACAGAACTCCTAAGCACAACTTATCTCGCACTTTTCCTGAAACCCTTTCACGCTCTGGCTTCCCTGAACATTAAGTAGCTGAGAAACCATCCCTCATACTGAGATTTGCTTTTCGTGTTACAATCCAAGATGACATACGACACGAGAAATGATGAGAAAACTGTGGGGAGGCTTCCAGTAGATTGATTCTCCCATCGCTTCATTCTTTTCTAGTTAGTCTTTTATTGGCTACAAAGGTAGAGTCGTTGTGAAGCGGAGTGAGAGAGGAGTGAACCGGGCTGCCCTGTTTAATCTACGGGGCATTGAAGACGGGTGATAACTTCTTAAGAGCACAAAGGCCTACAAGGAAATCAGTACAGTCTATGAAATCTCAAAGCTGATTTAAAGAAGAGATGTCCCGGCTTGGGTTCCAGGCCTTTACCAGAAATAAGGCCATCCTGTACAAAAACAACCTAAGGCTCCAGAGGAAAGCGCCATTCATGGTCAAATAAGAGGAGGGGCTAAGTTTGGGATGAATACCCTGTGTCCTTATAGAGAAACAGAAGTTTTCTTAGAGAAAGGAAAAATGATATCTGAATGATTCAATCAATGCCTCACACACTCGAAGTTTTAAGTGACCCACTCAGTCATCAAACATTCCCCATTACATGCTCTGCAGGTTTTCTTAAAGGCACAGAGATATTCCTGGGTGGGTTTTTCAGGGCTGATCAAGTCCACCTTTATCCAAAATTATAATAGAATAGCCTCAAAATGAAAGTCTTCCATTACCCACGAAGCAGGAACGGAAGATAAAGATATTATTTATACGGCCGTGTGTTTTACTGAAATACAAAGCCATCAGATTTATGACAGATAAGTGGCGTGGCAGTTGGCTGGACAGCGAGCGAGAATTTTAGGACATAATCAGAGTTTTCCTGCAGCTTTGTCGTCTTTATTTCAAAGGCATTGATTGCACTCATGGACTCTTATCTACCTGATGATGTGCATTCATTCACACAATGTTAACATCATCACTATTAGTTCATCCAATTCAGTGATGATGACCCATTTGGACAGGACCAACGTTGTTGCTGTTTTGCCTCCAGGCTGAGGAGCAGGAATTTTGTCCTAAAGCATATAAGTAGAAAATTAATAAAGGGGGAACTCTGACTTGTAGTCAATGTAAAAATTTCATTAACGTCATTATTCAGTCACCTCAGTGGTCATGAATTTATTTCATAGAGACCTCACTTGTTGAATCCTGATTGTAGACATTTCCATTTCTTCTGCATCAGGGGACCTTGAGAGCGGAGGGAAGGACACCAAAGATGGTTTGTATGAGAAAGGCATGCGGGACATCAATGCCTCAGAGAGGTGAATGTCTTTGTGTGGTAGCATTTGTGCGTAATCTTCCTTTATGTAGCCTGTAAGTAAAGCATCCACTGTATATAAAGCTAATATATTCAGATAAAGACACCATTAGATGAGTTGTTGTTCAATATTTATGTTTGCATTGGTCATTTCTGCGTTACATGTTGATTTTTACAGGCAAATGACACATTGAAAGAATGTAATTAAATATCGAGCCTCTTACTGAGGCAGGAATGCACAGTACCGACTTTTTATTAATAAAGACAAGATAAGGGCATCAGAGCAGCGGCAACCTGAAGCTACTTTCTCAGTGGCTTCCCCGCTCAGGCAGTTTTGTCGAATCAGATAGAGAACGTTTAGATCTTTAGACCTGATAAGAGGATTATCGGCTCGGCCGTGTGTGTAGCAAGAATCTGAAACACTGCCCTGTAAAAATGTTGCTAAGAAATTACCATGAAAACTGTCTATTGGCAACAGCAAAAGACAAAAAAATCCAAAATGGTATACAGCATTATACACTGAATAACCATAAATCAAGAAACTAACTTTTATTTTACAGTTTAATTATGTAGAAAACACCCATTTTTACTGTGAAAATATAGGTCTTTACATAAGATTAATGCAGTAGTAATTAAATAATTAAATAATTACCCCGTCAGTCTGTCTTATTATTTGATTCTGACCTAAATTAATATTCTGGACTAAGAAAAAAAAAGAAAGGACCTGAGCTTAAACTGACAATTTAAAAAGAAATCAGATCGTCCCAATTTTCTCTCCAGTAAAGTTAAAGATTTTACTGAAATGTAAAACATATTTTAGGTTTTTTTTCTTTTTTTGGGGCGGGGGGATAAAACTGAGATTAAAATCAGACATCTGGCTTAAATTGCCATTTAGAAATGAAAAACAGAAGAAAAATTCTCTTAGCCCTCTTCAGTACATGTTAGACGGGAATAGAGAACATAAAATGTGATTTATCAGACTTTTAGTTGCATAAATTATATATTAATTTAGTGCAAACATTTTAGGAATCATGCGTGACCCAAAGTATTTCAAAATAATCTCTCGTACCCCCTGCAGTATCCCAGAATAACCCCTAGGGTTCACATATCCCCATTTGGGAAATATATTTTTCTGAATAACTATTATAGATTGATATTTTTCCCTGTTTTGCCTCAGTAACATTTTTTCATTCAATTATCATATCTTTTACCTCGTGATCGAAAAAAATAATATTCAAATGTCTGATTATTTTGCATTATCAGATGCTACAACTTTAAATGAGATTATAATATCTGTTAACGTTGCATGTGGGCCTGCACTACATGATCCATTATTTATTTATTTGTATTCAATTTTCTACTGTTATCAACAATCCAAGAGATTCTATCGATGTGGAATTCTAAATTAAGGCCTTACCACAGAGTCCATCGGAGGCTGCTGTCGCTCCACGAGTTCAGAGAGCCGTAGATTCATTTTGAGTAGAGTTGAGGAAGATACGGCATTCACATCCTGACAATGGGGGAAATATTTCTAACTGCTCCAAATCTGTGTCAACACTTGCCATACACGGCTGCACTTTGGGGAAATAGTCCTCTGACGGTCGTGCTGGAATGACGCTATCCTTATCTCAAGTACTGCTTCACAGATATGAAGAGAAACCAGCTTTGTGGGGAGAAAAAGAAATACGATGTCAATCTTTCAATTTCAATTTCCTGTGAAATGGTTCTCCAGTCCGTGGAAAACGAGGGACTGTATTTGAAGTGCCCGCACGGCGCTCGGACTGAAGAGGCACAGTTATGTTTGTTACTCTGGAAGTAGAAGCAGATTAAGTGGAAAATTACCTTCTACAAAAAAAATGTAACAAAACACACCTATGATCGCATGTATTCATGAAACCTCCTTTTAGGCAGAAGAATCCATCTGCCAACCAGATGACACGCAGTTTATTCAACACCACGGCAGGGCGGGAAGTCCAACAGGGATTTCAAACCGCCTGCTTCCTGTCACACTGTGACACGACAAGGAGAAGAATTTATTGTTTAAAAAAATGCAGTTCTCTGGAGTAAAAATAAAAATTGGACCAAGTTTGTGTAGTTTGATAATTCTCTCATGTCAAATATATTAAAATTAGATTAGAAATATGGAGAAAAATTTCACACAATCTCTAGTAGAGGAAGAGACGTTGACTTACGGCACAGTGGGGGGGTCATTTGCACGCAGCGGGTTCTGGGTGTTTATCAGATTATATCATTATATCAGCTGACCTGCCGCATAATCATTGTCAAATTGATCTGACTGCTACACAATAACCACAGCTCCTGTCTTTCCTTGCCACCTCAAAAAAGCCCGTATTTCCATTCCAGTGCTGAGCTACAGTAACGGGTTGAGCTCATCTGAGTCTTCGTCGGGAGGATATGGGAGTCACAGTCAATCAAGATTTGAGCCGCAATAAATACATGTAACAATTACAGCCGATTCTGCAACAACCGTTTACACACCAAAATATCCAAAACACAGGACCAGTTTTGACTGCAATTCAATGTTAACGAGCAGGAGCACCACCGCCTAAATCTTATCTCATCTTATCTCATCTTATCTCATCTTATCTCATCCTATCTCATCCTATCTCATCTTATCTCATCTCATCTTATCTCATCCTATCTCATCTTATCTCATCTTATCTCATCTTATCTCATCCTATCTCATCTTATCTCATCCTATCTCATCTTATCTAATCTTATCTCATCCTATCTCATCTTATCTCATCCTATCTCATCCTATCTCATCTTATTTCATCTCATCTTATCTCATCCTATCTCATCTTATCTCATCTTATCTCATCTTATCTCATCTTATCTCATCTTATCTCATCCTATCTCATCTCATCTTATCTCATCCTATCTCATCTTATCTCATCCTATCTCATCTTATCTAATCTTATCTCATCCTATCTCATCTTATCTCATCCTATCTCATCTTATCTCATCTTATCTCATCTTATCTCATCCTATCTCATCCTATCTCATCTTATCTCATCTCATCTTATCTCATCCTATCTCATCTTATCTCATCTTATCTCATCTTATCTCATCTTATCTCATCTTATCTCATCCTATCTCATCTCATCTCATCTCATCTCATCCTATCTCATCTTATCTCATCTTATCTCATCTTATCTCATCCTATCTCATCCTATCTCATCTTATCTCATCCTATCTCATCCTATCTCATCTTATCTCATGAGATGAGATAAGATGAGATAAGATAAGATATGATAGGATAAGATAAGATAAGAGACGATGAGATAAGATAAGATGAGATAAGATAAGAGACGATGAGATAAGATAAGATGAGATAAGATAAGAGACGATGAGATAAGATAAGATATCATAAGATAAGATAAGACATGATGAGATAAGATAAGATGAGAAAATTTTAGGGAAGATAAGATTAGATAATAGAAGATGAGATAAGATAAGATGATAAATGTAATGTTGTACAAAAAAATTATACTGAAAAGTAATATAGTATATGAGAGTTAATGCTGTTGTATATACTGAACTATCTAAACTATTAATCACTATAAGTTTATATTCAAGCTTTTGTGAAGCCAGAATGTGGAGAGTCCAAAATCTGCTCTGGACAAAATGACGATAAAAGATAAAATAAATGATCAGTCAAATATGAATGAAAAGAATAATAAAATTCATGAATGGTGAATAAATAAAAATCTGTAGAAAACAGAATCTTGTGTGGACTGCAAAAATAAAACATTTTTAGTATTACATTTCTCACATTATACTCTATATACACTTATACTGAGAAAGTACAGAAAATACACAATGGACTACAGAGAAACCTGAGCTGTCATCCCTGAAGCTAAGGGTCTATATACCCCCAAATACCCCAAATACCCCAAACCATTGCATTGTCAAAGAAATCATTTTGATTGAACTCCTCATTTAAATTGACTGATCCTATATTATATAACTATATTCAGTCAGTCAGCACTACGGGGGCCTGGAGGCCAGACCCTCCCCTAAACGACTCTATACCTGCTACTAACTAATCTCAGCCATCATGTCATGTATTGGTAAGAGATCATCTGGAACAAACATGCACAGGTTTTCATAATGTGCACGGTTGTGCACTGGCGATGCTTTTAGCACCAAACGCATCCACCGCAAGCAAACACACACACCCACACACCCACACACCCACCCACACACACACCCTCTCACACGGACATTAGGCTGTAAATTCTTATTGCCATGTTTCAGTCGTTGAGGAAATATGACAGCAATTACCCGACCGCCATGTTACTTGACCACCTCTGCAAGCCATTACACATAAATATGTTGTGATCCCTGTGTTCAACAATCTTTTATGGACAAAGATGCATTCCTCTCCTTTTAGTGTGCTACCATGTCTCGGGTCATGGCCGTTTTGTCCATATCTCATTTCTTGCCGTATCTTGAGCAAGCCAACCAAACCGCGTGCCGCAGCTCGGTCTGAGTTCTTTCTCTGTTGTTAGTCGATGTGGGTCAAAGTGGCATCTTTAGAAAACAGGAGGATAGGAATACTGCCCTGCACAAAATGAAAGCGGTTTACAAAGCTAGAGTTATTCTCTTAAACGTCTGACCAGAGCAAAGCCATATTCAGTGGAAATCCTCTAAGTGCTGCACCTGCTCCATCACTTTTGTACCTTTATACACGCGGAGTCATTGGGAGGCCTGTTCTGCACTGAGATTCAATTAACTTGTGTTATATTAAGGGGCAAAGACTGGGAGTTAGCAGTACACAACTACGGCTCGGAGCCGTGATTGACGTAAGCAATCATTCAACCTCAGCATGAAAGGAAGTGCTAAGTAAAATAGCCTGCTCTTAAAACCTCCTCTCTGTATTAAATTGTTCACAGACCCTCTTATTCTTTGGTAGCAGTAACGTGTCATGTTTGCACGCGGTTACAAGGCACCACTGCTGTCTACCAGATCTCTGCTGGAATGTGTTTGCATTGTGGCTTGTTAATGAATTGAATAAGTCTGTGAGCTGCGCTGTAAATCTCCGGGTTGAAGGACGAGCGGCGTTTCAATGCGGCCTCTATCTGAGGGAAGAGAAAGCCTCCGGGCGATGATAAAGAGCCGAGGGGACGACAGCGGGTGCGACAGCAAAGTGGATGTTTATGCAGTGTTTTTGAAATTTTTGCTTAAAAGAAGACTAACATTTTTTTCTTGTTATCTTTGCTGGTCTGTTAATGTCTCATTGATATCAAAGTGGTGACAAAACCGGATTGACGGTCCGGCTGTACCCGTGTTCCCGCGGTTCTCTGCGGACGGCAAATGGGTTTTGATTTGTGCTGAACGGATGACAATGTCAGATCCTGTGTCAAATCTTTCATGTTTCACCTCAGTGCACAGTTCACAGTCCTTCTTCCTCCGGGCAGCAGCCACAGAACACATCAGTCCGGTTTTGATCCGGGCTTAGGAGGCATAAACACACACACACACACACACCTTCATTTAAGAAGCAAAGACTGTTACGCATGAAGTCATTAGAGGCATTTTATTTTCCCACAGTATGATCCATCATCTCAAAGATGTACGACTTGAAGAACTACGAAAGAAGGACTTAGAGACATCATACATTCAAATAGTGGAAAAAGAGTTTTTTTGTGCTCATGTTTTTTGTTCTCTGGGTCACATTACTGTAAAGTTAAACTGTAAACGGAGGCGGCTGTACCTCAGTAGGTAGAGCAATCATCACCCAATCAGACGATTTGTGGTTGAATGCCATCTCTTGCATTCTGGTAGGGTTCTTGAGCAAAACCCTGGACGCTGATGTGCTCTTCATCACAGGGCTGCTCACTGTTCCTCGGCGTGGGTCAAATGGAGAGAATTAATACACAAAATGTTGTCCTGTATGATAATGTGATGGTAAAGATTACGTATGATTATTATGGGTTAAACGCAGAGAGCCATTAGTATTTATTAACCAAACACTTTTTTAGCGTTGCCATCTGACAAGTAAGTGATGTGTTGTAGAGGAAAGAGAGAAGAAGAAGAAGAAGAAGAAGAAGAGACAAACAGTCATCATCAGGCACAACTTAAAAACAAATAAGCAGTCACAGTCTCATTCACAAACACAGGAAATAAACTCACCTGCTCACCTGCACTGCATGTTTTACATCTATCTAGGAAGCCTAGTTGTTGTGCAGCGTGTTTTCCAGAGGTGCACACCTCTTCCCCGTCCCGCCCTGAGGGACCCCCGCTGTGGGTTGGTAACGGTCTGCATTTTTTTTCTTTTTGTGATTTTTCTTTTCCACCTACTCACAACCTGATCAATAAATATATTATACTCCAGCCTTGATGCTGGGGTGTGAGACGTGAGCCGTGCAGCATTTGTTTTCTCTCCCTTCAAAAAGTGAATATTCTCTCTGAGTGAATCTCCTCATAAGTGGAATGTCTTCTACTAAATATATTTATTTCAAATGAAGAATTTGTTTTAAGAAAATTCATCGAGGAAACAGGATTACGTTTTTCTTTTTCCCTTCATCCGAGCATTTGTTCTAACTATTCGATTCATTTTATATTTAAATCAGTACATAATTATACATAAAACAATGATGATCAGTGAAACATACGATCCTCAAACTAAGCCAGTGAGTTCTACTTCAAGCAAGCGTTTGAGTCGGTGGTTCATTTGGTTTTCCTTCTTTTATTATAATTTCCACTAGTTTAGGTTGAGTCTAAACGTTTGGAACACGTCTATCCACAACCAAATCCGAAAACCAGTGACTTGATTTTAAAGATACAGTTGAATGAGTTTGCCCAGTCCCAAAGTCATTCACTCATATGCATTAAAGCTGATTTTATGATACAAAAATACAGAACAGAATTCTGTTCTTCTGAATACAGGAGACCTACATAAATGACATAATGCCCACTCATGTCGCAGCTCTCATTTAATTAGGTCATCTTTTTGCACCCACTGTTTCTGCAGGGGTTGAACTGGACCTGATTAGTTCAACCAGCTGTTTACCCGATGATTACCCCATTATAGTTTTAAAACAAGAATGGATGGTAATGCATGTTCCAGCTTCTTTTTTCCCCTTTTTGGTATTATTATTTTTAGTCAGTTAAAATTTGGTCTTGAATAAAATACGGGTGAAGACTCTGATATTGAAACACTCAATCTGCTCCTTTTCTTCAGATGAAGAAAATCTTCTGTCAAATTTCTCTCAAACTCTCCTGGGATTTTTAGCAGACTGACATGATCATGGCGCATAGCCATATCTGCAAACACGTACAATTCTTGACAATTCTTTTGATATTCCTTTCAAGCAGTCACAACAAACAAAAGTCAGCCGTAAACATTATATTAATACAAAAGCTCGGTGCCCCACTAATCACACATTAGATATGCCTCATCTTACTTTCATAGTCCTCTTGATATTAAACAAATATTATTAAGCTGCATTATAAATAAACTATTCAGAATTTATATTAAACAGACTGTCTACTCCTGACTGAGGACTGGAGGTTTATTATCTGTCAACTCTAGTATTCTGCATAATGTTAGCCTTAAAGACTAAAATGTTTACAGATGCTCTGCAGCATGGTCAGCTGTTCTGGGACATCTCTCTCTCTAGACATAATGATCTATGTCCGACAGTGCTGATGTTGTTTTCCAAGGCAAATCTGGTTTATTCTAAATTAGAAAGGCATTGAATTTCTTTGGCTGAATTTTTCTGGCATCAAAAAAATGCATCTCATTATTTTGCTGAAAACAACTTTCAGAATTTTGATGATTTCATTTCACTTTTATTTTTAAGTTTCCTTAAAATTTAGACAAAAAAAAAATCAGCGCTTTAAAATTCAATGTACAAATAACTTTGCCGTCAACATCCGGGTCATCCAGGAAAAGCAATCGATCGTTCTTATAACGAACTTTCTTCCAGCCAATCAGGTGAGGGTTCAAAAGTATAGCAAGCCGTACACGATTAATTGAAATTGAAACGTGGGATCGCTGGTGAGTGGATTAACTTTTCTTTTCTTTTCTTTTTATCCCTTTACCTCCTTTTTGCGTGAGGAATACCTGACAAATTTCACATTGACAATTTTCTTAATTAATATGTTAAACGTTCAACAAGTTACATTTAGCTAGCATAGCTAACATGACTCAGAGTTGTAGGATATCTTCTAAGACTCCCGAACATCAAATACCTTTCTTCTTGTGAATCCACAAGCATGTTTGGAGGAGTAAATGCCTCATTGGAGAGAACATTAAAGCATACTCCAACAATTGTTCGTGGGACTCGATTCTCCTGTTTAGGTTTCAATCTGCAAACTCACCACTAGATGGTTAAAAACGGTTGGCATATTGACATTTTAGAAAACAGCATCTCCTCAATAAGAGTTATTAAGACCAAACATGGGATAAAAATCAATCACATAACATTTTCAATCACATAACTTTGGTTTATTTGTATGGAACAAAGTTATATAACTCTTCGCATAAAACTCTAACCTTTTGTTGTAATTTGGATTTTTGGTAACAAAGAAAAAACTGCATTTTGGGTGGCTGGAAATGAAAACTCTACTTTTACCGTCACTGTATCAACAAAGACGTTTTGATGTACTTAGATTCATGTTTCTTTTAAGTCGAAATACAACAATCTCTTTCTAACTTGTTTTATATTCTATTTTATATTCTATTTTATATTCTATTTTAACTTATATTCTATTTCAGCTGGGACAAAGATTATTCAAAATCCATGTCCCAGTTGGTTAAATTTAACACATCAGATATTAATATAGAAAAAGAAACCATTAGAAAATTTGCATGTGGGCACTTAATTATTCAAATATTAAAAATAGAGTTGTATTAGGATCCTTTCAACAGCTTGTGAATCACCGTGGTTAATTATGGGTTAATTTTGGTTATACCTGTATTTCAATCTTTCCTTTGTATTCAACGATGTAGAATGTTTGAGATGTGAAGAGCTTGTATTTAGGAGCAAACTATGGACCTGCATCCTCTCCCTCAACATAATCATTCAAACTATTTCAAACTATCATGGCATCCACTGAGTGCCAGTGCCGACTTTCTGGTTGGATGAAGAATTGTGGATATATTCTCCAAAGTCACTATCTTAATAAACGAATGGACCTCAAACATTCTTTCTCAGAAATTAAAACATGGATGTTTGTTTGCATTGAATTACTTTTTATTTGATGATCAGTTAAAAATAAAGGGATTTAATTTCATTAACATCATAGTTAAGGATGATGGGATTAAATAATTGTGTTTATTAAATGAAACAGAACTTTATTACATTCAATAGTACTAATAATGGACTTGGTGACATTTGCTTAAGAGTGTTTCAATAATAAGTTTTCTAATCTTTTTCCCATTTATTCAACCTAGTTTCGTGGGACTGGTCGACATAGTTAAGTTAAGTTAATGTATTCTGAGAGTGTAATGGGTGTAGGAATATTATGAATTGCAAATTCAGCATCTTGTGCGTGTTTGGAGACTTCCTGCCCTCTTGTGGTGGTGATGCTTTGCAGAATAAAACACACATCAGCTCCACCGTAAAACAAAAAGTCCTGCTGGACGGAAATGTGAGGATTTGTAATAATAATAATGAAAATATAGATAAATACATAAACAAATTGATTGAAAATGAAAAAAAAACACGCCAAGAAGTACTTTTCTAAACATGTACCTAAGAGAATTAATACCTTTTGGATGAGATATAATACATTTCTGTCATGAATTATACAGGCAACCACGAGTTTTATGCTATGTAGATTTTCCCTCATTATTAAAATACATTTTTCCATGTTGCTAAAGTAGTAGGATACCCCTTCGCTTGTTAAACACCTTGTCTCCTAAAATTAAAACTAAAGGTGGGGATGAAGACATCAGAGTACGCGTAGGAGCCGAATAGATTAACATAATTCACAGTTGGCAGCAGAACGCTGGAGCACAGATCTTCCCTGACTTTGAAACAGATTAGATGCAGAGTGAATCTGTTCACAAATGCCCAGCAAAAAGGTCAGCACCGTATTGGATTTTCTCAAATATTTCCCAAAATACCTTCTGGCATTGCAAATATTTTTGACCACTGCGTAATACTTTTGGGAAGGATGAATCCCCACTCCTCTCTGCCCCCATCTCTCACTCTCCCTCTCCCTTTCTTAGACACACAAACACACATATAGCACAACACAATGCCTGCCAATCTGCTCAGAAAAACAGCGCTCTGGGTTATTCATCGATTGACCATTGAAATCCCAGCATATGCTGCTCTGCCTCTCCTCCACCGCATCCTCTGAAATGAACCATTTCCTAATTCTTCCACAAGGCTTCCTGCTCTGCTCAGGAGTCACTCGCACACGATGTAAATGAGAGCGGAAAAAGTGGGCAGAAATGCAAATGATCAGATAAGTGTGTAAATGAGGATGTCCACGCGTGCACATGTGTATCTGTGCACACGTGTATCTGTGCACACGTGTATCTGTGCACATGTGTATCTGTGCACATGTGTATCTGTGCACACGTGTATCTGTGCACACGTGTATCTGTGCACACGTGTATCTGTGCACACGTGTATCTGTGCACACGTGTATCTGTGCACACGTGTATCTGTGCACATGTGTATCTGTGCACATGTGTATCTGTGCACATGTGTATCTGTGCACACGTGTATCTGTGCACACGTGTATCTGTGCACACGTGTATCTGTGCACATGTGTATCTGTGCACATGTGTATCTGTGCACACGTGTATCTGTGCACACGTGTATCTGTGCACACGTGTATCTGTGCACATGTGTATCTGTGCACATGTGTATCTGTGCACATGTGTATCTGTGCACATCTGTATCTGTGCACACGTGTATCTGTGCACATGTGTATCTGTGCACACGTGTATCTGTGCACATTCTGACCTTCTTTTTTTTGTTGCTGAGAGACACAAAAACAATAGCTCATACTTACTTCTGCTCGGCAGCATTGATGTTAATTTGCTGTATAATATATGTCAAGTTATTTTTCCCAACAATAGTCGGAATGCTGGTGAGCATGTCAACAAGAATCTTAGAGTTTGTGTCTACTTCAAAATGTAGTAGCGCTTTCCAAACGTCTCTACCTTTAAAGTCAAACATGTTTTCCTCTCCTCGCCCTCCTCCTGTTTTAACTCCTGTCGTTTTCTACTTCTTATCCATCCTTTTGATCGCCTAAAACATCAGTCCATCACTACCTGGAGCTGTGCTTTATGTCTCCCTGCTGCCCAGTGTCTGCCTTCCAGGGAGAACTCCCTCCCTGCTGAGCAGAGAAGTGAGCAGGTTTATACATGGAGGACTGATTTAATGTTGTTCAGTTGGTAGGCAACAATATATTCACCATTTATTCATCTCTGCGAGGCCAGATATCCCTCTATACACACACATACTCTAATAATCGCACCTTATCGGTCACGTCCACGTTAAACCATCTGAAAGGGATTCTTTAAAATGCTGTCTGTGTTGATGTTGTGTTGCAAACACTTGGTTTACTGGGATTTCTTCCGTGAAGCAGAGGTATGCCTTTCAACTGGGGATTAGGAGGGTCCATGGCCTCTATAGGGCTCCCTCAGAGCAAAACCAGTCCTCCCATGTTAATTTCTCAAGGTCAAAAAGAACCTCTGCGATGTTTCAGCTTTGAAGGTGGACTGAAGGTATAGGATCCCTGCTGCATAGGGGGGAAGAAGACACATAGCGATTCAATGTGACCATCTACCTCGCTAGGATCAAAGAGGACGGCAGCGTCTCAGGCCCAACAATAAAAGGCAGACATGTTTGCTTGATAATACAGGACCTGATGTAAAAACACGGGAAAAAAGAACCAAATCTGCAGTATTATTTTGGTCTCTGGTCTTGTCCCTGATGGTTGGGATCCTGGAGGAATAAGCATTAATATGTGCGTTCATCCCTCACTTTGCTCTACAAGCTGGACTGTCTGGGTCTAATTTAGCTACTTTACATTGTAATAAGGAAAAGGAATGCACAGGATTAAAGTGGACTGTGTTCCCCTATGGATTCAAAAAGTAGGGCTTTGGAAAAAGCTACACTGGAAGCGACTCGCCTTTTGAGATTTAACGACTGTCCTGTGACTCCGCAGAGAATTAGTGCCAGTAATTGATTATTAGAACTTGAAATTGCAAAACCAACATCCGTTATATGACCGGTGTGTTATCATTGTAATTTACAAATCTTGGCACTTACTGATAGCTGGTTCCAAAAAAGACAAGAAAAATATATCAGAGGTTAGAAAGGTGATTAAGACCACGGGCAATTATCTAAAGATTTAATGCATTCCTGAATATGGCAAGTACAAGCAGAAAAGTCCCTGCTCATATCAGAGGATTATAACTATTGTCTCAAAAGTGTGTTAAAATATTTGTTTAGCTTTGGTATACAATAAATGACTCATTATTAATGCTGTTACTGTTTTATTAGAATCCCCATCAGCAGACAACTTAAGGCTCGCTGGTCCTCCTGGGGTCCCTGCAAGAAAACTACTAATAAAGGTTTATCTTATCTTATTAATAAGAAATATTGCAAAAAAAAACAAGATAACAAATAAGCTTGAATAGATCTTCAATTATGAAGACTAAGTGCAACATGGAATTTTTTACTTTAAACATTCATATATAAAAATATAGAGGAAAAATGTATAAAAGTTTTTATTAATTTCATACATCTTGAAATCAAAATGTATTATACAAGCATTTGTATTCAAATATATTTTTTACTTTAATCAAGCAGCCTTCAATTGCTTGAAAGAAATATAGAGGAAATTGTTCTGCCTGAGAAGTATTTTAATGTATATTTTGGAGAAGATCTACATACTTAATAATAATAATAATATCCATTTACCTTTTCTATTGTGATTTTTTAAAATGATATCCTTGATTTAACCAGATCAAATCCTCACTAAGATTAAAATCTCCTTCGAGAGTGACCTGGTGAAATTGATAATTACACGTTTATTACCTAAAATCAGCAAAGTGACTGTCTTTGCCTTCAGCTTCTATGACCTGTTTATAACCTTTAAGACAAGATGATTGTTTATATTTCACATCTGATGATTGTCACTTTGGCGCATTAATCCAACACTGATATTTATTATTTGCAGGTAAAAAGCTAAAGAGGATGCAAATGTTTCACTTATTTTATTCTCCTACCAACCTGTGATTATCTTTGTGCCAGTCCAGTTACTGTAAAGACGTGCTGCATTTGCTTCCAGCGGTTGATTGGTCCTAGTGGGACAGGTCTTTGTGAGGGAACAGTCAAAGCCTCCAACATTCACTGGAGTGCATCCCCTAAACGACCTAGTCTCACTCTTTCTCATAGATGTCTGCCTAGACTCAGAGCCAGGCTCAGATAATGCCCTTTAGTGGATCAAGAACAGTGCAAACAGCAAGGTCTCTACTTCATTGGAGATAATCATTAACTGGCCAGAAAGCGAAGCCGGATAAATGAATACGGATTGGGGGAATAAAAGAAGAGGGGCATTAAAGAACCGAAGTTGAGACGGTCGAGTGAAAAACCTGAAGTCATGAGAGTGAGAAAAGAGGCAGGAGTGAATCCAATGCGGTGTTTTTAACAGGGGTGTTTGTCCACGAGGGCCCAAGACTGAGCGGAGGCTTTATTTGCTGGGAGAGATACTGTATCCACAGGCCGTTTGCGCAGGATGGAACTGGATGAATTCATTAAAGGAAGCCAAGTCTCTCCCAGCTGCCATCTCTCCCCCTGCAGCCAGACTCCGATCAATGGCAGGAATACATCCAAAACAACATTTAGCACAAGACCTCGGAAGCAGGGGTGCATTTAAGACTCCTCAGTGTGAGCACATCTCCCCTGGATGTGAGCGCCGTTTCAAAACGTGCTACTGCATTAGAGCAGAGGAGGTAGGGGGGCAATGTGGCTGTAACACAATGCAGAAGATTGTTTAACACATATGCTTTAAGACACTCTGTGGTGGATGGAAATATAATCACATCCTGTACTTATTTAATAAATAAAAATCATTCTATGGCTCTCATGCTCTTGGAATATTAAAGTAGCAGTAAGAAAAGGCACGTATAGAGATTGTTGTTGGCATCTTTATAATGTAATGTATAATAATGTTATGTGCAATGGCAGATGCTCAGACCCAATGACGTCTTGATCTTACATTTTTTTAATTTAAGCTCGTTATTTGTGAACTTGTCCATCATGACAGGTTTGATATGCATTATGTAATTTAAATGGAACTAGACCCAAACATACCTGTACAAACGTAAGCAAAATGCTTATACTACCACCTAGCGGCTACAAATGTTACTGCAATGGTAAACAGATGGATTTGTTGTACGAGCAAATACAAACTGCCCAAATGATTCAGTTAATCATTACAGACAATATTAGACTAATGTTTCCCATAAACTGGCCGATCAAGGTGACTAGATTAAATTATACTCATTACAATGTCATGATTTAAATATGTTCTTTAAAAAATCATTGTGAAAGGAGAATCACACCACTGTGTTCTGATGAGATTCAGCTGCTGGTCATCTATTTGAATTATAACCCTCTATCCCCAAATAACTATACAAAGACTTCAAGGTAAAGTTAACTTCAAGAGTTTATCTGTCACATAAGGCGCTACAGCGAACATGAACTACACATGTTGGTAGTTTTTAAACATCAAACAAATCATTTGTCCGTTTAACTTATGTAAACATATTGTAATTGTGTTTTACAGTGTGTAATGTATGACTTAGGATAAACTAGCCCTACAACGTCATCCCCAACAGCAAGGATAAATCCTGGAAAGCCCCCAGTCCCCTGCATTGTACAAGCAATCCCCCTGCCAGTCCATAGACTGTTTCTATGAAATAATAATCAGCATTATGCTCTAATATAAGAGCCCATAGTGACTCAACAATAAAGATACATACAGTTCACCATTTGTTTTTCTGAGCTCAGTAATAAGACAGATTTCCACGTGTCAATTCATAGGAGCTAAATTTAGACACAATTAGAATTGTGGTTGGAGAGTTATCGATGAGAAACCTTTTTTTACACAAAATCTCCCCTAATAAAGTTAGAAAATATGATGTGCATAACAACAGATCTCGAGTCGATTCACATGCACCAATCTTGGTCTAGGATTAAGAAATTATGGCCTGAAAACCTTTGACAATGAATCCCACCTACTGGTGGAAATATTCAACTGATTTTTCCCAAAATCAAACTAAGGTTTATGTGGGTATAAAATAGTTTGAGTTACTGCGTTAACAAGCATGATCTCTGCAGGTGACAGTTCCATAATATCCCCGACTCTTCAGGTATATAATTACACACAAACATTCATATATATGAAGAAAGATCAACGCACCCTCGTCCAGCTCGACAAAGAAACGGCGAAATAAATGCTTTCACCTCGTTTGAGTCATGGAACCAGCAGCGACACACACTTTATCAACCTGTACACCAGAATCATTGGAAAAGATAAAAACCTAAACTTTAATTCACAATGAATACAGACATTATCCAAATCAGTCACAGCAGTGGGAATAACAGTATTTCTTATTTCGATCTGAATGGCTAGAATCTATAAAAAAAAAAAAGTTGTGAAATCCATTTCACCGCTCTGCTCTACAACAAGCTCACAGCTAATTTCATGTCATACAAACATTTCATTTAAAGGTACAGTGCAGGTTTGTGAGGTTGTGTCCTGAGAGTTCATGTTCTCTCGCATATAAAACAATCTTTAAAAAAATACCTGAATGTTTACAAATATGACAATGAAAAGTAAGATAGCTTAGTCTCACTCAAATATACAGTTCCCAGCGTGATAGGGTTTCACATAAAAACCGAGGGCCTTTTTTAGTTCGGACCGTCATCAGCTCTGACAACTTGACATGGACGACATTCGATCATGATTGTCATGGTGTGGTTGAAGGACACATTCAGCTCTGCGACATACAGTACAATAATATCAGTCGTGTTCTCCGCACAGTGGATTTACCGTCACACTAGGACCAGAGAAGAACGTAAGAACTACAACTCATCTTCTGCACGTTTCAGTCTCGCTGAAACCAGATTTACCTCGCAGAGAAAAGTAATATGGAGGGACCATAGTGAAGCAGATAGTGGAGGATAACATTGGCTTCAGATATTACGGCCGTTGTTGGACAATCTTTACTCTTCGAGGCACCGGAACAGCGGGTGCAGCTGTCCAGAAAGGCTCCAGAGTAAAGGATGCACATGGGCCCATGGGGGTCTCTTGGGCCCCTTGGTCACAGGGTGATCCGGGCACAGTGATGTTTGAGCTTACAGGGCAACACGCCACGGTTTAGCTGGTAGAACTCCACCAGCTGGATCAAGTCAGTGAAGCGTGTTTGACCGTCATCCAGACTGTAGAGCACCTCTCCTTCATCCTCCATCTGCAATGACACATAAATAACTTCCTGAACACGTTGCTCAGGTGTGGAAGTATTCTTTCTAATTTGATGTGAATATGAATTGTTGAAATGTATTGGTCTGTACTCACAGGTAAGATCTGGAAGTGCTTGATCTTCTGTGTGTGGCACAGAGACAGGACAAATGTCTTGGGGTTGCTTTGGCTGTCCCTCAGAAGAAATACACTGTGAAGAAAAATAAAATGGAATCGAATGGAATTTCCCTGAAATATGCCCGATAATGCAAAAATGCATATATTCACTACATTTTCATAATTGCTCTTAAATTTTGCCCCACTTTGGAATATTAAAATTGAATTATCCACCATAAAATCTCTATCTAAAATGTCTTAAGCATGTAACTTAGCCTTTATTACTTGCATACAAGAATATCCCCCTTTTTTTATTTTATTTTTTTTAAAAGCCTCACTGTTGAGGATCATGAACCCAACGCTGTGAACCCAGGGGTCTCCCTACCAGCTACTGTCTGTAATGACACAATGTGGTAAACGGATTATGATTGCTCACCCGTCAATGAGACCCTGTTGAGTAATGAGACGCTGAGCCTCTTCCCGAGACATTTTACCGTGAAACCAGGACTGAGTCAAGTGGAAGCCTGGAGCACAAACATGCAATACAGAACTAAATATTTATTTCAATTTTTCACAGAAAGAACATCATAATAATAACTAAAACCCTTGTGTCCAAAGACAGATAAAAAAAACACAATTTGTGCTTATGTGTAAATACAAAAAACTAAAAAATTACAGGAAAAAGAAGAATGGAATTGTATGCAATACATTTTTGTGAATCTGGAAAGACGATATCCCCTCAAATACAGCCGTTAAGGATGGGTGAACATTGGTGCTTTATATGCCCTTTTGCCGGTGCATAAAAATATTGTTTCACCCACCTATGTTTGAGACGGAGCTCTGTGACGTGGACGGGCTCCCATGGCCACTCAGACGGTGGTAGCTTTTCTTCTGCAGGAGAAACGAAGCACAGCTATTATACGACAAATACTTTCTACATGTGTCCTGTCTGTCTAGAGTTTGTGTTTTCTTGTATTCTGACATGTGTGGTGCAGAGAAATCCAGGCTTCTTAGCTTTTATTTTATTGTATTATGCAACTTTTGTATGAATATAATCTAAACTGGTCAAAATTAGAAGCTGATAAATCTTGTTTCACTGGACAACAGACAAAGAAAACTGATTTTTTTTACAGCATTTTATGGTAGATTTAGAGGCTGACAATGACTCAAATTAATGAAGGAAACTTCTCTATCTTTCCAAATAAAGCTTTCTAGATGAACACCTTTAGCCATTATGTTTTTGCCTCGGGGGAGGTTCAGAGAGCCTTTTCTAGTTTTCACTAGTGTTTCTGACTCACCCTCCATGAGAGGCCTTCCTCCACGGCCACTGATAGCGCCTCAGACGGATTGTCAATCACCCTGCTCTTCTGACCAGAGAAGTCCATGGCCACCAGTGAACTCTCCGAAATGCTTCTCTGAAATTGCAATTATACATTAAAATGTTATTTCTGTATCAATTGAAAGAGTTTCCTCTGCTTTTGTTCTTAAAGACCACACAATGTATAGACACATACACGTATACATTTTTATTAACCAGGCAAAGGTTTTCTGGAGAGACTGAGTGTTGCAGTCTGACAGGATTGTATTGCCATCTAGTGTCGGAGGAACGAACCTCCATCTTCATCATCCCAGACAGAAACCTCTATTGAGGTACCAAAGAGATTAGGTTGGCTTTGAAAGAAATGACACACGGGCACATTTTAGTCTTCTAAGCTTCCATATAGTGAGTGGCTCACTGCACACTCCGGAAAATTCTTCTATTCAGGATTACCAATAAGCTCTTAAATTAGCGCCGCAGCTCCTCTGCCATCGACTGGGCTTTCTACGAGTGCTGAAACAAAGTGAGCAGTGTTTACTTTGATGACAGAAACATTCAAGGCTGTCTTATTCATACTGAGCAGCCCAAGCGATGTGAAGATATTGCTTGAAATGTTACATAAAGAGGAGGTACTGCACACTGAGGTACTTATTGAGCTGTAAGAATTTAAAAGAAATCTCATTTAATTTTAGTATTTAATTTAAGAAAATAATGCTTTTTTTTGATATTGATGAATTTATTTTAAAAAAGTAATAATTCTGAAGTTTGTTTATTGAAAAAGAGCCAAACATGCCACTAACTCATTCAAACCCTCTGAGGTCTGCAAGGCCAATTAAAAAAATATATAATAATAATATAAAAAAAATACAATTTAAAAAAAAAAAAAAAAGGTTACCGGCTGGTTCTGACTGGATAGCCCCCTCATTTTAAAATACCTGCCAATAGAGATGCAGGACTGTTTTTCTTGAATACTGTAGATAATACTTTTGGAAGTTAGTGCGATTGTTCAAACTTGCTTTGGCTTCTTTCACCTCTTGTCTGCATTTTACCCCTGATAATAGTGTAATGATAATCAGCGGGGAGTAACTTCAATCATTCTGTTTTCTAATCTTTTATAGCCCAAGTGTTACTATGAACAGCACAACCACATGAAATATTGATAATTCTATTTGAATTGAATCCACTATCATAGTTAGTGGCTGACATCACCAACACAAACACAAATAACACGGTTCTGTCATCAATGGTGGACCAAGTCAAATATTGAGGATTGCAGCAACAACTGCAGAGGCAGGAGGCTGCAAATTAAATATTATACTTCAACCAATGCCGTTTGTGCCTTCAAGCCCTCAGCCTGGAAATCAGAAAGATGATCTGTTTACATCAGTGTGTTTCACACAAAGATGAATTTGAAGACGGAACATTTGGTCAGATGTGACGCCTTAAAGTGGAGCAGTCCCTCCGTCACACTGCTAAAGTGTCTGACCTCCGACCTCCTGTATCACACCACTACAGGGGTTGTTGGCATTATTGTGCTCAAATAAAGCTTTTGACAATACAGAGATCTAAAAATAGTTTTCTCTTGAGGTGTCGTGTTGAGATAAATCTCTCAAATAAACCACACAGATTCTGAAGCCTGCATTTAGCATTTTCTCCCATCTTTCTAGCTAATCCTCTTGGCGAGGCTCCGCCGACAGCAGAGAAGAGGTGATGAGTTGTTAAGTCTGACAGCAGCTGATCACTGGGTATTTTGGGTATACAGCAGGTTCATCAATGTCTCCACCGGCTGTAAATAGATTGTGTTCACCGCTATGAAAACACTCCCAGTACGGCCTACTTCTATTCTGGGACGCCAAACCTTCATTAACACGTTGAGGGTGCCTCATTTGTCCGACACAAATACATTACTACGCCGCCGTGTGTCATTAGCCTGAATATTTTCTGCTGGGCATCAGGGCCAGAGGAACAAGCTATAAATTTAACACCTTTAAAAGCTGAGATAGCTGACAGGTTTGTCAATGGCCAATAATAGCAAACCTTTCAGCAAACATGCCAACAGGTTTGCCTATAAATCAAAACGGACACAATTTCCTCCGTTAAACATCTGGACTTGTAGCTGTTGAATGTTCTCATGAGAGCTGCCAAAGTTATCAGCCTTCTGTCTGGTGCTTGGCAGGGATTATAAAGAGAATTTCTGTTGGAAAAATGTGCCTGGTGTAGCGAGTATCAAGATGAATAAGTGTGTTTGTGGGCCGAGCAACCAAAGCTGTGAGAGAACATTAGGTAGAAGAGAAGAACTGGAGTTGATGTAATGTAAATTCAACAAAAACAGGGACCTTGTTTACATCAGTTGTTAGTCTAAACTTTAAAAATACATTTATTTTTAAATCTGATGATGCTTAGATGTGAAGTAAATATAAGACCTTTATCTTACCATTGGTGAGGCTTTTTGCTTCTGGTGTGGCTGAATGAAGTTCTGATACAGTTGCATCCCATACTGTAATACAAACATGCCAGCATTTTAAATTCACACCCAAACATTTATTATATGCTTACAAAACTTGGCGCTTTGTTACTGTAGTTGTTTCTGAAGTCATGCAACCCTTTTAATGATTCTTTGTATGGTCTCATTTTAGTGTATGAAAGTTGGTCACTATGTACTGTTTGGATTTATTGTACTGTGTCTGTTGAAAATGTTGTCACAAGTTCTGTGCTGTTCTCTTGGCCTTGTCACTCTTGGAAGAGATATTTTTAATCTTAATGAGGACTTCACCTGGTAAAATAAAAGACACAATAAGAGAAAATGTTCAGTGGACCTGTGGTGCAATGATGGAAAGAGGCACAAACAAGCAGGTTTACTGTATTCTATATATAGACCAGCAGGAGGGTGACTAATGCTCTATCCAGCAGATATCCAGACAATGAACACATGCAGCTTCTATAAAAAGTAGCACAACCTCCTCCCAAACCTAAATGTGATTCTGGTGCTGACTCAGCATTCCACCCTCAGTTAGTGATTGACAAGCCAACCTTTAACAAGCGCAAAGCTGTGATCCAGCAGGTCCTGGTCTGCTCATCGTCCGCACAGAGCAGCTTCAAGTCCCGGGCTGAACTACACTTTGTGGACTGACAAGTGGAAAAACAAGGAGACAAATCAAGTTTAGCATGCTGATCAATACTGTTCTCGTGCTGGTTTTTGTAAGGTTTTATTTACAGAAAGTGACTGTACCTTGACACAGAGCCCATAATCTGTCGGTGCTCCATGCAGTTTTTTGGCAGACAAGACTGTGTAGACATCACTGTCACTGAAGTCAGCAATGAACTGGAGGTGCCTCGGTTCCTGAAAACCAAAGAACAGCATTGGAATTAGCTTTCCAGCAAGATCAGATTCATGTATCAGGTCTAGTTTTTCATATCTATGACAAGTCTATAAATCTATTATATGTGCATGATGTAGATGCATGTCAGGTTTGTGTATGCTTCAATTTATTTATGAATAAAAAAGTGCAAATCAATTGGAATGCAATTTTTGGTAATTAATGTGATATTTTTTATAATATAAAACTACGATCCTGGATCAATAGCAACGGTGCTTGAATCAAACCAAAATTAGGAGTAATTTTTTGGGCAGAAGGAAAATAATAGCTCATTGGGGGCCTCACCCCAATTTAAAAGGGCAAATGTATCAATAGAACGGCGTTATCAGTCATTCTGGGTGTGATGACTACAATGAGAGAAATGATAAGGGCTGTATCGAGAGAGCCACATTGTGCTGAAGATAAATTTGTTGGAAAAAAAAAAGCACAAAGACACCATTGTTCTGCTTCCATGTCACAAGCCCCTCCCACTTCCTTATATAAAGTAATTCCTCAGACGTTACTGTCTGTGCTCATGGACCAGTAATGTGCCCGACCCAAACCACAGATGAATGGTAAACCTACAGGAATAAAAGTGGGCACTATCCCAAAGCCTTGCTGCTCTCAACAACAAAAGGTCTACTGTTGTAGGAAATGAAAGTTGCGTTGGCATGGCTGGTGCCGACATATAAGCTTCACTTGTCAGCAGTATTGAGAGAAGCCTTTCCGCCTGGCTGCTATGTCAGCTCACCTAAGGAAAATCATGCTCAACCCGTTCCTCTGCCCATAGTGCCACAACATACTGTACATCTGTGACTGACTGACACACACTCTCTCACACACACATAATGCACTAACACAGAACTGGGATTTTTCAACATCACTGCACTTTTTATTGTTTACAGTGTGACTAAGGAAAATAAGGATTTATACCAAAAAAGGAAGAAAGAAAAAAAGGGACAAATGTAATCTAACTATATATCAAAATAGGCACAGAACCGTTTTGTTAGTAACAAATGCCAATGTTGTAACTTTTCATAATGCACAAAAAGATCTCATTTTCCAGACCTTGGACGTTCCCTTGGTGGAGAAATAAAGCCCCGACCTCCTCAGTACAAAGTAAAACTTCTTCCAGGACTTCCTTGTTTGCTCTTTGGCATGGAGGTAACCGTGGATCTCTGGACAGGTGCTGGAGCTGAGGAAGGTCTGTGAGGGGAAGAGAAATATGTGATCATAGACGAATCACCGCTGTGACTCAAGAGTGTGAGGGTGCACTGTAAACACACAGAACTACCTGAATAAGCTGAGAATGATCTGCTGTGCCGTTAGTTTCACTGGATATGGAGATCATGTGATTTGGGAAGAAATCCTACCAATGTGAAAGCAACCATCAGTTATTAACTTCCTTATTTCAAAAAGTGGTGAGAATACGAGTCTGGTACAAAAGGAAAACATACCAAAGGTGAAATTATGTTAATGGGTACAATTCATTTCAAACTCACCAGGGGATTCCTGAAGAATTCATATTTAGCGTAATTCTTTCTGAAATACAGCCGACTGTCGGAGTCCATTCCCCATCCTGACAACACCTCCATAACAGACTCATGGTCCTCGATGGTTCTCTCTGGTCAGGATGCGAGAAAACAAATGAAAAGAGTAATATAGTTTATTATTCTACACCAACTTTAACGGCATAAGTATGAAATCCAATGCGATGAAGACTATCACATTTCTTTTCTGGCGCTCTATTGCTTTGATTAAGAGTTTGATTATTAACCTTTTGTCAATGAGTAACCTCTGGATCAGAGTTTGACAAGTCAAGCAGCACAACATTAATCATTTCCTAGAACTTAAAATGATTGTAAATTAATGGAAAACTTCTTTCCCCACCCCCCTCAGATGAACATGTGAAGCTTTGTTGAACAATTATCTATTAACAAAATTACAGAAAAAAGTAATTCATCTGATTGACATGACTGCTAGGATTATTCTGAAAAGTCCTGCTTGGTTACTTATTTAATTGAGCAAGCATTTACATGTAACTTCAACGTACAACATCTGCACAAAAAACTACAAAAATAAGTTCAGTTGTTTCTCATGCAAGTCCAAATACTTTACGTTTTCTGAATTTGGAAAAGGCCTTTAGATTGAAAACTAGAATTTGGTTTCAACCTTTGGTTTGATGAGTGTTGTATCATATTATTACAACATTCTTACACGTAAACTGAAGAAACATTCACAAATACTTAAAGGTACAGTGTGGAGATTTTCTAGCGGAGTGCTGGGGCGGTGCTGGTCACTCTGTCCCTCTCTTTATCCAATGGAATTTTTCCTAAGCAGACCCGGAGGCATTTGCGTTGCCACATCACAAAAGAAATGTGACCAGGGAACGAGAACTCATTCTGGTAATGTCCGATCAGTTCACCTGCTGAAATCACTTCGTAGGTCTACGGCCTGCTGAGAGTGATTGGTCCCCTGGAGAGGAGAATGTGCACTCTCAGCGGTGAGTCTTCATGTTACGCCTCACTCTCCGATTAAAAAAACAGGCTCTAGAGCCAATACGCAAAGGATTTGTAAGATAACAATGTTTATATTATATATTTAAAAAATCACATTACCAGTATCAATACCAGTTCCCAAGACGTCAATAGAGCCCATAATTGGTATACTTATTAGGAACTCATATTCCAAGTTTTTCCGAAATCAACACTTCCACATTTAAGAAACATATTTTATTGCATTTCCGTACTTCAGGATGCACAGGCTGTATCTCAGCACGCTCAAATAAACTCTTCTGGACCTGAGCAGAGTGGAGGCTGTACAAAAATAACAGATCAAATCAGCTCACAGCTCCCTTGGTTTCCTTATGCAGACAAGCTGCACTATAGTTCAACAAACACAGGATGAGAAGAAGTACTTTTGATGGAACTGATGCCTCTCATCGATCAGATAGAAGTCAGATCAGATTCTGCTCCAGTCAGTAATACACTATGTGCACATATTCCATCCCCCCACAGCCTAACACAACTCCTCCCATTATCAAATCAAGCAAACACCGCCCACAGGACTCCCAACATTACCCTCACATGTTTAATATCAGTGCATACAATACACATCTCCATATCCAATGTACTTCATGGAAAGCAGCCACACTTATTTTACTCGTCATTACATTCTATGAGTGACCCAGTGAATCAGAGATGTGTGACATGACTCAATCATATGGAACCAGGTAAGATGGACACAAAAGATGTTATTAGATGTTACATATTAGAATTTAAACTATTGCTTAAAATGATACCTACCTATTCCCAGTTTGGAGAGGTGTTCAAACAGAGTCCAGCTGTGGTCATCAATGCAGTGGTTCTTCAAGACAAACAGCTGGCATACGTCCCGGGCAGTGATGTCGTTAGGAACCTCCACGGCTCTGCTCGTGTTATCTTCATTATACACTTTAATTACCTGAAAAAGAAGCGTCGAGTTAGGAACCATTCCAGCCTTTAAGTAGAATGATAAACATTTCTCTTTGAAGGAGTTAAATTCTCAGACAAATTTATCAGTTTGCCACAAATACACTAATTATCTAACCTTTGTTTTCACAATTGCATTGACAAGATGATCAGAACATTTAGAGTTGCAGAAGGATATACAAAAAGGTACAGTAGATAACAATAGGCTTTTCCCAGGATGTTAAGAATCGAGCTTAGAAGAAACCTGTTGTACAATGTTGGAAAAACACACAGACACACTGAAGAAATAAATCCATCTTAAAGTAGAACTTACCCCCCTGTTGGGAGAAAAGCTGGGTTCTGACTTTGGGCAAGCTCTGTAGCCAATGCATGGCTGAGCACACAGCATTCCAAAAGACAGCTTATTGCCAGAAACATAGAAACATGCCTAAGACAGCAGCACAGCGGGTGTTAGCAAGGAGGCAACAAGCTTCTCTCTCTCTCTCTCTCTTGTTGCTAACAGAGGACCTGAAAAGAGGCAATTAGCAAAACTGCCACTTGGCGCAGGGCTGTCCTCACTTCACATATCCGTGTCACCTCATCTTACCTTGCTCTACCAGCAAGCGTTGATCAAAAGAGAGAGAGCAAATGACCTAGACTCAGAGCACACACATCCATTCAAAGTTTTTAAGGCATACAATTTGAAGTGGTTCTGATATCATATCAGTGTAATTATATTCCCCCTCATGATGCTACCAGATTAAAACTTTATTCCTAAAAATAATCTAGAAAGGACATGAGCGGATGAATCCTTGATTACCCAACAGCATGAAAACAAATAGATCTTAAAAATCAGCATTTTAGGCCGGAAGTTTGGACGTAATGTTGAAGTATTTTATATTAATTTGATTCCCGGACCGACTTAAGTAAGGACGTGTTCGTCACTCATTAAGAAAGTACTTCTTAAACCCTCTAACCCCTCGTCCCACCCATATCTTGTTGCCCCCCCTTGTTTACCTCACTACCAATGTGTTGTCTGACCAAAGTCATGAAGAACGTTAATGTGAGCGTCTAAGCCTCGAGTCCTTAAGGAGTCATAAGGAAATGGGAGCATCAAGCCATGACATCAAGCCATGACATCAACCCTCACTCTAAACCATCTAATGTTGAATCAACCTGCTAGGAGCAATGCAAAACAAACATCTGTGTTTGTGGATGTCTAACACAGAGAAGTAAGCGTTAAACAAATGACTCAGGCTGCCAGTGTTTCAGCAACACCGCAGACTAAATGTAAAATTAAATTGTTTGAACTGTCCCAAATTGTTATATAAATATGTGCAGTTAAACAGGGAAACCCAAATTTTTGTCCATAAAGTGAAAATACTTAAAGAACAAAATACAAATTATAAAAAAACAAAAAACTAGTGACTGTCAATCCTGGTTAGTGCTGTGACAAAGTATTGACATCCTGTGGAATTCATACTAATCATACAATATTGTGTATCACGAACCACAGGTGACCTCAGTAAAGTACAAGTTAGTCAAATATAATTGTATTCATTGATACACAAAGGTTGTAGATTACCAACTGTGTGTTTTCTTCCCCTTAGGAACTACATCTAAAAATCACCAAACTGCATAAATGACAGCTGGACCAGACACATCCAGACCTGATCATAACCAGCCCTGTCCAATCACATAGTCATTTAAATAGACTTTACTCAGAAGCAGGAAGTAGGCATGGTGTCTCACCACTTACACACTGTGCCAAAATCAAAAGAAATTCCAGAAATGTCGAGGTAAGAGATAACCGAAATACATTTTGGAAGGGTTTCAAAGCGGTTTCCGAGGCTCTGGGACTCCACAGGTCCACAGAAAAACACGTTCTCTACAAATGGAGAAGACTTGGAACAACAGTGATCCTTGACAGATATGGCCAACCTTCCAAAGTTTTTACGAACACACAGCAAATCTTCATTTGGGAAGTTACCAAATATCTGCAGCCCACTCTCGCCGTGATATAAGGTCAGCGTTCATGGAATCACTATTCGAAAGACACTGGGCAAAATGGCGCCCATAGGAGAGTGGCGAAAAGCCAGCGCTAACCCTGAAGAACATTAAGGCTCATCTGAATTGAACACAATGTTCCCGAGCAGAAGACTAAGGCCACACACCATGAATTAAAACAGCTACCTTCAGATTTTTTAGCATCAAATTCACAGTAACTGCGAGGTGAGCGAGCATGCGTGACTTTGGAAAAGGAGATAATATGGGCGCATCCATATTTGTACTTCATCACAATATACATAACCACAATATCAACATATCAATGTTATTACATATAACTCATGTTGTGTTGGCCTGGTTCATGCAGGGTTATACAACAATGTACCAGATGTTTCCAAACATGAAAGAGTCCATGTTGAATAACAAAGAATGAGTTGCAAAACTCTATATCCAATCCAGCACACATGTTAAATCTCAGGAGCGCATTCAGACAACATAGATACAATGTCAACAGATCAAATAACCAAAAGAATTACTTAAGCTTTAGAAATGAACTTGTTTTATCATTATATGTATTTTTTCAGTCTTACACTGTTAATCAATTGTTCAGAGTTTCTAATAAATGACCAGGCAAGATAGAGACGTCAGTCGTTTCTACTGCGTTCTGTCAGTGAACACAGAGCTGCATTCATCAGCAGGTAATCCTGATCAAAACGCACACATGCTTTCACCTGAAAGGTATTCATACCCGCCCACATGCTGTCAATCAAGGACACCTTTAAGGTTGCAACATGCAAAACATGGAAGTGAGTGGTGAGCTGCTTCTGTTGGTTACAAATGCTTAAATGGAATACAGATAATTTAGGTGAGCATTTGTTGCACTAATGGCAAAATAGGAGACCATAACATGAACAAAGCGAGGTATACTTCCTTCAGGGAAATGTTTGACATAACATTCTCCACTATTCAAATCTCAAGTTGGTGGATAGTTTCTCTTTTACCTGAATAAGTGACACAAAAATGTACGAGATTAACCTGAACAAACATATGAAAGGATTACATTATTCAACGATATCTATCCATCCATCCATCCATCCATCGATAGATCCATCTATCGATCCATTTAAGACTGAAAGAGCGCTTCTGTCAAATGGTGAAAGAACAATCACCCAAAGCTAAAAAAAAAACAAAACCTGTGAGCTTCTAGCAGACGACTACTACTGTAAACAAGCCTGACCAGCGAGTTATTGCAAAAATATCAGACAATGTTGTGGATGTTGCATCCCTCGCATTTTCACCCAAACACCACAGGATGATGGCGTGACAGGTAAGTTGACTAGATGGAAAAGTGTACCCTCAAGGTGATCTCAAATAAGATTTTTAAAAAAAGGGATGTTAGACCTTTTAACCACCCCATTCTAATCATCTAATCTGTGGCTCCCATTTGATCTTTATGCCAAACAAAAATTTGCTCAAGGTGTTCCTGAGAACGGGATGAGCAGATCGAAAAACATAATGCTAGTGGCTGTGGCTGCCCTGTACTTGACAAGGCAGAGTAAATCCAGACGCTGAGTGTGCAGCACTACTTATAGCATTGTTGAACATAAAATCCTCTTTTAGACCTCCTTATCTCAAGGACAGGACGGTGTGAACTTTTTGCCAATTAGACTGCTTTGGTTTAACCTTGAACTGCACTCCCACAGCTGCAGCTCTATCACTGAGGGCTGCTGAGGAGGTGGCCTCCAGCCATGTCTATCTCAAAAACTATTGAGAACTGTCCTCCCAGCTCCTTACTGCACAAGTTTAAAATACAACTCACAATCCCATGCTCAAAAATGATTTGCTACGTAAGGGCTGAATCGAATGCATCTATGAATTAAGAGTTGCATTGCTTCCTTAATTATCATGCGGAATCGGAAAATCATTCATCGTGCACCAACAATAATGAATTGCAACAGATTTTAATCGGACTTCACAGATAAAGAGACTGGAAAAGTAGCTGCTACTACTGTGACATGAATAAGAAGGTTATTCTGCTACTATTATTCCATTTGCACAATGTTTCACTCAGAGGACAAGACATAGAAAAATGTAAATATGATTCTCATTAGTGGAGCATTGCAGCTGTGCTGCGTGTTATAACACCATATTCATCTCGTACTACCTACAGACACTTCACAATAATATTTCATATTTATTTTATATTAATTGTGTATGCAAGATGTTGATTTTCCATGTGATCCCTGCAACGAGTGATTTTAGTGCAAATGTAATATACAGCGTAGCATTGGCAAGTCAGCAAGAAGTGGTGAGAAAGCGAGATAGAGGCAAAGAAAGCAGTTTTAAATACAAATCCAAGTTTGAAAATGTTCTTTGCATTATTCTTGGACAAATAGGACAATTTGTTTTTAGAAGTTTTAGGAATTACAACAAACAATGATGCATGTTCTACATGTAGAAAGGACTGCACCACAGACAAAAAAACGCATGTCTGTTGCTTTTCGTTACACTGACAACATCCATGTAACCATTAGGGTTTCAGTTCGTATTACAAATGATTGTTATGAGCTTGAAAAGACAAATCATGACAACATAAATGAGGACAAGAATCAAAAGATTTGCTCAAAGAGAGTGTTTACATGGTTCCCACGCATTCATCCAGTCGAAACAAAAAAGACAAAACCTTCACTAACGCAGAGAAAACTCAACATCGTAGTAAATAATATACATTTTTAAGATCCCTACCCGCTTCTGCAGACAAAGTGGTGTGATGGCAGGCAAGGTGACTCTTCTCGCATGGAAATTCATGCTTCTGCCTTGAATACGTTAGGTGCGTAAAAAAATCTGTGCATAGTCATTTAAAATTTGGATAAACTAATGAATTGGAAAAATATACAACGTACTATATAATACAAGTTTTTTTTTCTACATGTGCCACTTTGACCGTTTTGGAAGACATAGTGGCATCCTCCACAATGACAGTGTAAGAAAATGCAAGTCCTGTTGCCTCCCCTCCACACAAAGTCCTCCTTTGTCCTTGAGAAAGCAAAAGCTTTTCCCTTTTCTCTCGTTTTAGAAAGGCGGTTGTTATAAACAAAACTGGAGAAAAAAGATTCTCATGGTAGACAGAGTTACAATATACAAGGATTGAAATAGCTCAAGTGCTTGGAAATTGTGGCTTGTGATATACATTATAAACCACAGCAAAAGAGCAGAAGATTTCCCTCAAAGTAGACGTATTGTTGTAGCCTGTTGACAGACACTGAACAGCTATTTTTAGTCGCAGGCGTGGATACGTTTCACTCACGCATTGAAAACCATACTAATGTCAACCTTAAACATTATATAAGAACGTATTATTAGTCAAAATGATCATCAAATAATCCTACATTTTCATTACTACTCAACATTATTTTTTTATTCTTTTATTTCTTCTTTAATTGGACTGTTTGAATTATGACTTTAAAGTAATTTCCACATTTTGAATTGCAATGTTTTGTCAAAAAGCTTTAATGTGTAAACATTATATTTGTTCCACTGTGGCATTTAATTACTTTCTCCTTGAATACTATCAATTTAAGATATAACACTTGATCCTGAAAGTATATCAGCAAGAAGTAAATGTAGGATAATATTTTTTTGTGAGTAGTAACAAGAAGTTTTGAAGGTTTGGCTTATAGCAGTTTTCTTGTCATAACCAGTAGGTCAATAGAGAAAGGACAAACAGATTTTAGACTATGTTTTGAATATTGTGTAGGTTTATGTCAATATTTTATCAAAGCATTGGTAATACTCTAACCTGGTATCGAGATTCAAATCAAGCTCCTCCAGGGAGAAAAACGTCCATAAAAGCTCTTCGTCCCAGTCGGAATTCACAACCCACATCTGTTTTACCATAAAACTAGACAAAGAGCTCTTGTGAAGGAAGCTCTTGTGCCATCTTTACACGGCACACTCATTTTCCAGCCCTGGTTTGGAGTATGATAAAGAAGAGATATCTGAAATGAAAGTTTTAAAATGTTGATCAGTAGAAATGAGCATATTTAATGTTGTATAACGTTCCATTGGTGCCACATTGGAGCGATATACGAGTAGTCATAAGCAGCAGTCTGAACAAAAGCTCGTATAAAACCACTACTGTGGATGCTTGTCAATAAATAATAATGCATTCATAAGGAGGAAGCAGTCAGACCACAAGGAGCCACAAACTCATTATTGAAGACCACACACATAAACACACACACACACTGTGGTCATTCTGCAATGCTCATCCGATTCATGATAAGACAATCTGTTGTTATTTGTTCGTGCAAATGTAAATATGTTAGTTAATGTAATATGCTGGAGGGGAACAGACAGAGCAGCCATTTTGAAGATCTTCTGTCATCAAGTCTGTGCAAAGTAAAGTAAAGTTTCACAGCCCTGAATTTGAAAGTTTGACAGCAACAATTGTCCACTCTTTCACCTCATGAGAACGGACAAGAGAAGAAGAACCCCCGTAGCAGACTATGTTTATCTGGAAAGCAGAACTGTGACTGGTGAGAGCACAGACATCAGCAGACTCTGTTATTTATCATGCAGTTAAAATGAATTAGAATTATTGGAGCCAGAATGATAACAGAGTCTCTACAACTCCCATAACATAGCCGCTCCACTCATTGGCCTTGACCAGGCTGAGTTTAATCGAGACACCTTGCAGGCTCTGTTAGAGTAACAAGAGAGGTGGAGTGGTGTTTGAATGCAGGTATGTGGTCTTTGGAATGTACACCTATCCGCCATAACATATTTTGGTGGATCCTTTTGCTACCAAAACAGCTCTGGCACATCAAGGCAAGGAATCCACCAGATCTCTGAGTCTGTGTGTGTGTGTGTGTGTATTTTGTACCAAGCCTTTAGCGCTAGATCTCTAAATCACATTCATTTTAAATGGGTGCTATGAATAAGACATGTTGGTACAGCATTGACCACATGCCATAACTGATCTGGAGGCAATTCTGAACCATTTGCACAATGTGGTAGGGCACATTATCCTGATGATGCAAGACACTGCCAATACTGAAAAATGTTTTTCATCAAAGGGGGAAACGTCTGGGGTCTGCAACAATGTTTAGATAACATTCCCATAAAGACACTGTCATCTCTAGGCTTTCCTCTTCTTTTGGTCTCTGTGGAATGCTGCGTTTGGTTTAGGTCATCCGTGACGGGACCGCCGTCTTCCACACCATTTTAATTTCGAGAGTCAACAGAATATACTCCCAAACATTCTTAGTGTCATGAAGGTGTGTTGTGGCAACATGCAAATGAGCCTCAAAGGTTAGTCTAAATGCTAAAATCAAATTCTTCTTAGATCGGATGCTTTTGTGTAGCTGTTCACATTTCTTTTAGAGTGTGGCCTATATCAGACTCCAGTATGAACTCTTCAAGTTCAAGGCCCTAAAGTGACTCGCATGTGCAAAAAAATAGTAACAGACGTCACACGCAGGATGCAGACGAAAGGGAAACAAAATGGAAGTCGAAAAAGTTACTTTCTAAGCTTTGGTTAAAGGTTTTATAGTGAAATTTGAGTGAAAAGCAACTCAAGCCTGAGCAGCTTTGTGACGAATGTCAATGGAAGATGACATCAAGGTTGCATGAATTACGATCTGAGGGGTCAGGCTGAGGTCACATTGCAAAGAATCCAACCTGATCATAGGTAAGTGGAACATATCAGGATTTGATTAAAAAAATCCGATTCCATGTGTTTTCTGCTGTTCACACTGCCATGAAACGTTACACATTAACACAAATTGAAAGATACATATTGTTGGGCTACTTCAAATCTTTTCTTTAATTATATTGTATGCATATATGCAAAACATGTACATTGATCGAAAAATACTTATTGAGCAGTGCCGGTCTTTCTAAGACACCTGGGTAAGGGAAAAGCCATGAAACCAGACATTGTTGACTGAAACATTCAGAACAACAAGAAAACATACTTTTATCTCTTATGACTGTCTGTATTTAAGCATTGAGAGATGGACATGAAGGGACTAACAGTAACTAATACTTAGGACTTCCCATTCCTAAGTATTAGTTATGCACACAGAATGAAAGTTAGCTGTAGGGAACATGGCTCTGGATTCTTGAATTTATTCATTATTGTATTACTTAACCAGCAATGTGCAAAATGTATTTCAAAGGAGTTCCAATAAATAAAAAGTATTTCATGATAATGTGGAGAAGGGCAAATGTGGCATCAGTACAGTTCAGTTCAGCTTCGTCAGTGAGCAGATTATTGACAATTAGGCGGCTATAAATGGAGATAGCATGAATTAATATTTCATGGCAGTTAAGTGTGACCCTGAGGACCTCATTACATCTGCTGTGGAGGAAAGGCTGAAGAATGTGAACATAGTGTACTTAGCACTTATATCTCTGAATGCATTTTCTCTGAGTCATATGGCCAAAGTGAAAACTCCACACTGACTGATGCAGACTGAGTTCTTCTGGTTACTGGTACGCGTCCAAGAATGACTGCCTGAAGAATGAAGGCTGTGCTGGCTAATAGCACTTCTTCAAAACCTTTATATTTTGTTATTTTATGGTGGAGATATGCTAGCTGTTCCATGTTCCATATCAAAACCTAACTTAGTCTGCCCTGACCAGTATCAGGGCTTTATCATCAGAAATTAACAAGTGGGTGAATCACAGACTTCCAAATTCTACAATTATGTGTGCTATGACATACTAATCCACCGTAGTACACAGGTGAAAACAAAAGAAGCCGTTTCTCGTAGACCAGAATACCAGTGCAACATAAACGGTACTTTGGCCTCACAAGTGGAAGGAGGTCTTACTTTCAAATCCACCACCGGCTTTCTTCTCAGTGGTTGCATGTTTTACCCATGTTTGTGTGGGTTCCCTCCAGGGACTCCAGCTACAGCCAACAGTGCAAAGAAATGCAATCTAGGTGAATTAGTGACTCTAAATGCCCGTACGTTTGAATGGTCTTTGATATTTATGTGTTGGCACCGTGATGAACAGGCGACTTGTTCATGTTTTGCCCCGCCTCTTCCCAAATGTCAGCTTGGATAGCCTCCAGTGTGCCCCTCCATTGATCTTTAATAAATTGGATAAAACGCTAACTTACTCCCTTATAAATTATTTTTTGAAACTGTTTGAACAGTAAATCCACGTTTCCCATAACATAATGGGGCAGTCCTCAGTTTGTGAGTTTGTTATGGAAATGAAAATAACAAAAAACTTGAAAAAACACGACTGACATGCTTTGAGTCCGGAATATAACAGAGCAACATCACGTTATGGTTTAACCCAGCCACAAAGGGGTCTCAAGCCAGCATCAGATGAAGGGGCATCAGATGAAATCTGATTTCCAAACTGAATGGGTTGGGGCCCGGGTTAATAATGTCCGCCACTGGCATTGTTAACCAGCATGGTGCCGGCGGAGTCTATGCTACTGTTGGTCGAAGCAAAAGAAGATCTAGGGAGAAAACATGCCAGCGGGAGATGAAGTAAAGGCGGGAGTCTGGGGATGAGAATAGTAAATTTAAATGTTGGCACAATGACAGGAAAAAGTAGAGCTAGCCAATATGATGGCGAGAAGGAACTTAGATATAGATTGTATTCAAGAGAATAGTTGGAAAAGCAGCAAGGCTAGAAGTTTTGGAGGAGGGTACAAACTGTTTTATCATGGTGTAGATGTGAGGGGAAATGAGGTAGAGAATGTGAAGTGTTTTCTGGAGATGAAGAGATTGTCAGCGAAGTGATGAATATGAAGATAGAATTGGAGGTGTGATGATGAACGTTGTCAGTTCTTCTGCCCGACAAGTTGGTTATGAGTTGGATGAAGTGATGCAGAGTATTCCCAGTGGTGAGAGAGTGGTGGTTGGAGCAGACTTTAATGTTCATGTTGGTGAAGGCAACAGAGGAGATGAGGAGGTGGTGGGCAGGTATGGAGTGAAGGACAGGAACGTAGAAGGACGGATGGTGGTAGATTTTGCAAAAAGAATCAAAATGGCTGGTCCGCATCTTATGCAGAAGATATAATCGGAAAGAGATTGGAGACTCCAAGTGGGTGACAGGGGGGACTCCAGCGGGGAGTAGAATGGTAGACGGCAAATGGGATAAGGGAAACAGGTAGGAAGGTGTTAGTGTGTCACCAGGACAGAGGAAAGAAGATAAAAAGACTTGGTGGCGGAATGAGGAGGACAGAATACATTTGTGTGAATGAAAGGGAGACAGGTGGAGCGGTGAGGATGCAAGCAGTGGAGTTGAAAAAGGTGCAGTAGTTTAAGTACTTGGTATCAACAGCTCAGAGTAACGGAGTGTGGAGAAGAGGGGAAGAAGCAATTTCAGTGTCAGGAGTTATCTGTGAGAGAAAAGTAGCAAGAATGAAGGGAAAGGTTTAAAGATGGTGGTGAGAGCAGCTCTGCTGGATGGTTTAGAGACAGCAGCTATGATTATAAGACAGGAGGCAGAGCTGAAGGTGGAAGAGATGTTAAGATTTTCTCTGGGAGTGAGGAGGATGGATAGGATTAGAAACCAGCCGACTCATTTCATAATTCAATACTGTCCAAGGCAAAGGATTATCATTTCAAAAAATTGGAACCTAAAAAAAGACAGTGGGATACTTAAAATGACATTTTCCTTCAGAAGAAAGTTTAAAAGTATCTGAAAGAATCCGAGCAGCACAGCTGGGCGATGATGACATTATTTTCTGGAGTCCTACCCTTTGACATGAGAATTATTACTCAAAAGCAACTTGCCTGTCTTACATACTCCCTCTTTCTTACAAATGCCACAGCTGAGGGTGTCAGTACTATTGGGGAGCACACATAAGGAGATTTGCTAACAAAGAAGCCACATTGTTGCACAATGAAGTCAACTGGATGTTATTTTACGCCCTAAAAGAAAACCTCTAGAATTATTCTAGCGCTAAACTCATGGAAGTCTTTGGCCTGCCTTCCCAACAGGCTGCTGCGAGCAGAATTAGTGATTTGGCAATCACTAATTCTCCTATTTGAATGCAGTGGGGTACAGTGTATCAATAAGACACTCCCATAATCAATCAATAACTTTCGATAATCAAGTAGTTTCACTATTATTCATGCAGACCAACATTCTTCTATCATTCACATGTCTTTCAATGTTCAATGGAGGCTTGGAGAAAACATAACTATCTCGACAGACCTGGTAACTATTGATCTGTCAGGTTTTCTGGAAAACGCTCACTGAATATAAATGTCCCACTATGGGGATGCATCGGTTCATAGAAGGAGCCACCACCATAACAGTTTCTTTCAGTGTTTTCCATTATAGAACCATGGTATGGGTAAATCAAGGTCATAAAGCAAAATGTTATAATGGCCCATTTGATAAGCCGTGTATAGTTTTAAGCAAAATAGTAATTTTCCTGCAATTTTGTAAAAATATGTCATGCATTAAACATCATACGTATTAACTTAAGAGATGCTGCCCCCTTAAGTCACAAGAGAGGAGTTTTAGGAATGCAGCATTTGTTAGAAGTCAACCCTTACCAACAGTTAGGACCACAGTAATATGAATATGATTAAGATTTCTGGCAGCATCAAACAACTTCGGACGGCTCGTCAAGCCACTTAGAGACAGCCCAACAATCATGAATACTCCCGTTTCAAGATCATCCAAAATGGCTCAGATTGTTAATTCTGTAGTTTTGGAAAGTGGTCGTATCTTTTTTCATATACACAAATCCATCACTGGTAACCTACACAAACTTGTATTTTAAGTAATGAAAATATTAAAGGGAAAGGGACACTTTTTAAAGTGTTGTTACAAACATTGATTCTTTCGTATTGGAATAGGAAATCAACGGCGATGAAGGTTCTCGTAGAAATTAAACAACTCATTCCTAAACAAATACAAGTGAGTGACACAAAGCCAGGTATTTCCTGGGTAGACAAATTTAGTATCAAGTTTCAAATAAAATATGCACAGGTGGAATCTGAAATCACAAACATTACCCGTTTTTATGTTGTGCAGTGGCCTCTAGTCTGTATGCCGGTACAAATCCAGGCTTTAAAAAGTAATGACACTGTGCATAGAGCATATTTATCTCCTCACTGCAACCAGTTTCTCATATCCAAATACCCTGGTGTTCTGAAGAAAAAAAAATATTACAAACCAAGCAAGTATATATGAATTTATTGAAAAATGTCTTGCAGTTGTATTTCTGGTATTTCTTCAAATTGAAGTCGGCACATTTGACTGTGTTGACTTCAGGTAGTATCTGGAAATATTTAAAAAGAGCCTGTCTTTTTCCAAACAGAATGCCCCATCGTGTCAACCTCCACTACTGCAAATGAAGCACTCACCTGAACTGCACTGCTTTTGGTCCAAGGCAACAGACTTTCAGAGACCATGGGGAGCAGGGCGGAGGGGGTAAGCTCATCAAAAGGGTTTGGAACAGGGGAAGAGAACGACTCCTGTCTCTCTGTGTTGCTCCTGGAGGATAAAAACATAAAGACTGAGAGAAACAGATGCTGTGTAACAAGAAACAAGTATTCATCTAAATCTTCAATATTTACATCTGCCAAGGAAGGAGGTTTTGTTTTTACACTCCTGTGCGTTTGTTTGTCTGTTCGTGAACAAGATTACAGAAAACTAACGGATGGATTTGCATGAAAATTTTTCCCAGAGGTAGTTATTTGCATATCGTAGAGAGAATTTTATTTCGGTGACATTTTTGTGTCTCGCAGTATTTAAAATAAGCCTTTTGGAGAAGTGACCTCAAAATATGGCTTACTGCTTTTGTTACTTTGATTGTTTTGATGATTATTTTGGGGGTGACCTGGGGCTCAGTGGGCTGAATAGAGACGATGAAGTGGAATCTCAGAAATATTTGAGACATACTTAAAGTTTGTAAGAGTCAATAGATTCAGAGGCTGACAAGAACTCAGACGTTAATGTTGAAATCTCCATGAATTGTCCCTAAACCTTGGATACTGTTGTGCATTGGCAGAGGTTTGTGTTCATTTTATGAAATGGAAAAGTATAAGAGATCTATTCAGATATATAATTCATAACGGTATTGCCTAAATCTTGAGTTTAATATGTGAGAAATCATCCTTTTACAATGATTTAGACAGATCAGTTGTACCCCTGCCTGAAAATGTGGGTTGGATCCAAAGCAACTGGACTTCTGTTGTTGCTTGAATACATTTCATCTGTAATCCAAGAAGGTTCTTCAGTTCTAGTCTTCAGAACTGAAGAAGCATCTTGGATGAGATTTGAAACGTATTCAAACCAAAACAGTTTCTTTGGATTCATCCCATGTGGATTACCATGACCTGGATGAATAACAATCTACACAGACATCAAACTTTATGCTACACGGATTTGGCAGTCTTTAACTCGGATAGCTCTGTTAATTGTGACCCATGTTACTCCCCTTCACTACACCCTCCTTCTCCCAACCACCAGATGACACACCCCCTTGACCAGGAGAGTTTTAATAAGGTGGCAAATCATGCACATGTGAGCTCACCACAATGATATACAAGATCCTAGAGTTGAACTGCTGGCCAGAATAAATTGGAAAATAACATTGTCAAAGAGTAAAGGTAATTTTTTTAGACACAATTTCATAATATTCAAATAACTTGTGACTGCGACGGATGGATCCGAAGATCCAAGGAAGGTTGCTTTTGTTCTTGTGTCAATTCTTTCAGGAACTAACTATGGGTCAATGATACTATAACCCGTTATTAACATGGGGTTTGAAAGGTTTGGATTTCTGCACTCAACTTTCTCTAATGTTCTGACTGCCGTTTTCTTTACTGCTCTGTAAACACGGCCGATACTAAGTTACTGATTATCTCCCCCAAATGAACAGGTGCTTGATTTGATTCCAGGTCCTTAACGGCGCTGTTGAAATCATACATTACACTTCATTGACAGCCGTGCTGAGCCAATTGTGTTTACAGGTACGAAGTCTACACTACAGCTTTCAAACAGGCCGCTGGGTCTCACTCCACAAAGAGTGCTCTATACTTCTGCTCAGGTTGTAAAACATAGTGAAAAAAACAATTTCAAGTTTAGTGCAACTTGATTTATCCGTCATGGCAAGAGTAAAGAAAATGGAGTCATACCTGTTTCCTTTGCAGAGTGTAGTCCTGCTCTTCTGGTCATTAGGTGTTAGTAAAGGAGCTCGCAGAGGGATTAGGGTTGGGCTGGGAAAGTCACTCACATTACTCTTGCCACTGTGAAAAATATCTGCTTTCTCTTCAAGGCTTCCAGAAGTGTGTATTCCATCCAGTGCGTTATTCATATCACTCATATGAGGCGGCTAAATCCAAGGCATCATCTGGAGCAGAGAGCAGAGACAAGCTGTTGGTCTGGAGTGTGTGCAGTTAGAGCAGGCTGGCTGGCAGGGTTCCAACACACTTACACACCCTCTCTGCTTCTCTGGCTCATCTGCTGCCCACAGGGCTCGCCCAGTAGGGCAAAACGATCCCTCCTACCCAAACATGAGTATGGCTCACTAATAATAAACTCATTTGCTCAGCCTACTAAAGATTGTTGTTGCTTTATTATCCTTCACATTGCTCATTTTCAAATACTTACCGTTTGCAACAAGGACACAAAATACATTTTAACAAAAGAGGTTGTCTTTACCTCAACGTTGGCCGTCAGCGTCATAAATCTAGCTACCCCTCCTAACTACTCCCATCCAAATTGCACTTTAAACTTAGTACACTGTACAACGTAGAAGGCATTTGCCCAGTGGATTGGTTATGTTGTGGGCTGTGTCATTCAGTGACAGGCTCCATGTGGGGGATGGTTGGGTTGATAACATCTTTTTGAAAGGTAATGTGTAACAGAGCCTGGCAAGGGAGGACAGGCTACTGGAGATAGAGACTAACAAGGCAGCACAGGGTTAAAGTAATATCTCACTAGATTAACAGATGACAAGGCTAACCTGATTACTTTGGTAAATATGTAAGGCTGGTTAAGCGGACATAACTCATCTGCATGAGTCTTTGTCTCTCTCGTTCCACTCACTGCAAGTAACAACAACCTTGTCTAAAGAGATTTTGTTTATTGACCATCATGTAGCCCATACAATAATGCATTTAATGTGGTGACCATACTACAACTACCTCTACACAATAATTGGTGAGATAAACATTAAATATCTTGTTTTGTACCCGTTTTTAATTCAGTGTGTGCTTTTCATACAAAAAACATAAACAAATGTCATTGTGGTATCGGTCGTAACATCACATCTCTATCGTCACCCAGGCAACCTGGTGGCTTCAGTTGTATTTTGACACATGCAGTAAAGATTCCGTGGATTTAAATAGCATACTATGATCATGGAAGAAATAAATTACAGATCTGCGCCTCGATGTGTCTGTGCTGCTCTTGGATCCAGTTTCGGTAGTAGTTTCTGGTGGTTGGTTCCAGAGAGCAGTGGGACATGGGGCAGAGGGAGACATATGTTTTAGTTAATATCCTACAGGGGACTGATACAAGGACAAGAAACCCCGGCAGCATGCGACTGCCAGAAATAACCCATAGCCTGGAACACATTCTTCTGGTATCAGTCAATGCTATTGCTAATTACACTGGTGTGGGATGAACAGCAAATCTATTTTAAAGGAGCTATAACAGTGTTCCACATAACAGCAATATGGAGCTTAAAATTAGTGCAGGCATATTTGTGTGGAGAAAATGTTGTGTGACCTAGGTTATATTTTTCATGTCTCAATTTTTTCAGCTGTCTGTCATTTTCAGACAGTTTATATTCCGCAGGAAATATTGTTTGAGGCTCAGGGTTACATATGCTGAAAGTTAATACAATTCAGAAAGAGACTTATTGCTATTATCCTCATCGATAGAAGTGTAGAATTAAAATTAAACAGTTGAAATCATGCTTTATAATACAGATTTATTCAATTTGTGAGTTTTCAAAGATGTAAAACTTAATTAAATTCTGGAACCAGCTATGCTCTCAGTGCCACAGCACCAGTTTACCTGCAGTTTTTGGGTGTGTCTATCACAGGTTTAACAGCAGGTGAGACCTCTGCAGGTGAGACCTCTGCAGGTGAGACCTCTGCAGGTGAGACCTCTGCAGGTGAGACCTCTGCAGGTGAGACCTCTGCAGGTGAGACCTCTGCAGGTGAGACCTCTGCAGGTGAGACCTCTGCAGGTGAGACCTCTGCAGGTGAGACCTCTGCAGGTGAGACCTCTGCAGGTGAGACCTCTGCAGGTGAGACCCCTGCAGGTGAGACCCCTGCAGGTGAGACCCCTGCAGGTGAGACCTCTGCAGGTGAGACCTCTGCAGGTGAGACCTCTGCAGGTGAGACCTCTGCAGGTGAGACCTCTGCAGGTGAGACCTCTGCAGGTGAGACCTCTGCAGGTGAGACCTCTGCAGGTGAGCTAAGAGGGTTGATCTGGAGAAAAAGATCAACATTGCATTTCCTTTAGGATAACTATTCTGTAGCTCAAGGATCATGTAAACCTCCAGGATGCTCCAAGGATACTAGAACAACTGTTTAAAGCTTCACTCACCCATATACCTTGACATACTCAATATTTTAAAGAAAACTGACCTTCTAAAACAGAGTTAACTGACGGCCAATTCTTAAATGCGTTGACAATGTGGGCCATAACTAGATTTTTCTTTGCTATTGTGTTGCCAATTCATTTAAGAATTGTAGTAACATTTGGCTATAAAGCTATAATTGGGTAAAATTATCCGTTTTGGAATAAGTAGTATTTCTATCCAACAGCACAAAACCTTTTTCATTTCATAAATGACAACGAAAAGCAGCATTTCCTGATGTGTAACAAGAGGATGCCTTTTATATATATAAAAAAAAAAAACTAAAATAGTTGACAACCAACTTTTTTTCCATCAACTAACTGATTAATCACTGCAACTCCCCAGATGTCCAGGCATGGTTTCTACTATTTTGTGTGTATCTGCTAATAAACTGTGTCAGACCCTCAACAAAAAAATCAAACTTGAATATAAAACTACCAGACTACATTAATAAAGGGTTGAAGAAATACTGCTCTCCATTGTATAGCCTGCATCTTGCTCAATGCCAGCTGGGACAGGCTCCAGCTGGCAATAAGCATATGCAGAAAATTGATGAATGAACACTGATTACTAACAGCTCTGTTCAATCAAATCATCACCTAAAGAGACATTGGCTCATAGACCTCAGCAGTGAAGGTCTGCAGAAGGGGCTGAAGGGTCTGGGAAGGGTTACGTAGCTATTTCTAAAGATCTGGGAATCCATAGAGCCATAAACAATGTACAAATGAAGAAAATTTGGAACAATAGCGGCCGGTCGGTCCAAAAATTCCCCTCAAAAGTAAACGAAGATTCATTCAGGAAGTCACAAAGATCAAAAAGAAGAAAAGCTGAACTGTTTAGAAGACATGGCTCCCATTACATCTGGAGTAAACCAAACACATCATTCCACAAAAAGAACATTATACCCTCTGTCAAGCATGAAGACAGCGGCGTTATGTTGTGGGGATTCTCCGCTCTTTTCAGGGCCAGGACAACTTGCTAAGATTAAAGGCCCTCCACCATATCATTCTGAGAGAGAATGTCAGGTCATCAGTGTATGGGAGATGAAGCTCCACCGCAACTGGGTCATGTAGCAAGACAATGATCCCAAGCAAAATTGAAGGTCCACCTCTGAATAGCTCTGAAAATGATGGCCGCGTGGTTCTGGAGTTATCGCTCCCCAAGGGAGGAGATGTTCTCAGTCTCGAAAGCGGCGAGGTCTGTGCAGGGGCACTGTGAGGCTTGCTGCACCCTCCCTCAACATTTTCCAAGCCAACCCGGAACCAGTTGCGTTGCACCATTGCAGAGGAAACATGTGGGGGAATAAGCATACCACACCATCCATGAAGACGCCCGTCGCCTGCACAGTTGCATCCCACCAGTTGATTGATTGATGGTTTCCTGAGTCGGGCCTTCATGCTTCCTCCGAAGGCAATGTTTCATGCACCAATGATTTTGGTTGTGCTAAATAATAAGTATGATCCTCCATTTGTCTACACACAAAATTAAGAGCATCATACTTCTGCCTGTTCAACATAGAAACATGAACGGTTCTCTCTAGAACCAGTGCTCAGCTTGTCCGAGCAGGCTACTGTACTACTGTTACGTAATACACACACATATATATCATATATATCAGCATTTATATCAACAGTTTAGCAGATTATATTCTAAAATAGGTATGAGTATTATATTAAATATATTCAAAAAGATAGCACTACATTTTACACACTGCATCTTCAAGTAGAATTTGGTCCGTATTTTTATTGGTTAATTATAAAAAAAAGATCTTAAAGAAGATATTAAAATAACAGCCTCAACGTTCCTGGAAGGTCGATCAATTCTCATAGTTTAATGATGAACATCAGGAAGCACGACTTTCAACAACTGTTAGATGACGTCATCTCTGACAGCTCAGCCAGGCCTTAACGGACAGTGAAAAAGTCACGGAAAGGTATAAAGTGTCCTGCTGTTTCACACACACGGACGATTTTTGGGTTAAATTTGGATCGATACCTACGACAGGACGCACTTTCATTCCAAATAGTAGCCACTTAAATGTAGTTTAACCCTAAAAATACTGCCTTCAGAATGAATCCGTTCTGCCTGCAACTCGTAACGAACCAGCTGCGCTATTTCTTTATTTTTAGTTTAACGAATTTTCTTACCTTGTGCCTCTTGACGGAGTCTCCAATTAAGACGGTGAAATCGGGCTTCATATCGGTGCTCCAGTGGGGAATGAATCTCGCCGTACACACGTGCAGCACAGGTGTTCTAACTAGAACTTGCTTACGTCACTAACTCTGGTCACGTGTTACCTGCTGCAGTTCAACAGATCCCAGTTCAGCAGTTTTTGCATGAGAAACAGACACAAAATACTCAGAGAGTATTGACTTTTGTATGATGCCCCTTCTATGAGACCAAAATGCACGCACAGACTTAGACTAAGTTCCACTTGTAACCATGGAAATTAAAATAAAAGTTACTAAATAGCATAAAGCACCACCTCGGTACTTAATACTGTGTGTGGAAAGTTTTGTGAAATAGTATTGGAGAGCTACTCCAAAACCAAACGTAAATATGAGCATAGGTCGAACAGGTAGCCATGGGAATTCAAATAAAAGCTCAATAACAAAAGACATAATTTCTATATTTAGTTGTTTGTAGAAGGTTTTGTAAGAATTTTGAATATATAGAAGCAAAACCAACCACCAAAGTTTTTTGGAGTTATGCTACAGAATGATGGACAATGACCTTCATAAAGACAAATGAATTGATAAAGGCTTTATTTGTAACAACACTGACAAGAACAACAAGTGTGCACATCATTATATTTTTATCATATAGATTAATCAAAAATCTGTAATACTTAAATATAGATTTGGTGAATAATCTGAAGATCATTTAAGTACCATAAGTAAGACCTGGTCTGTTCTACGCATTCATCATTATTTATAAACCCCATAATATTACAACTGTGGAAGTCTAATAATTTATAGAATTGTTCTCATTTAATGTTCTTTTTCACTCACCACAGTAATGCATTAAATGCAAGATAGTCATCTCATCAAATAAAAAGGAGCAATGAAATTTGTAGGTCTGCCATGGTTACTACTAAATAACATATTAGAACAGAGAAAAACGAAATATAGCACTTATTAATTATCAAAATACATCATTTTATGTACAATGTTGGTAACTTCCAAGAAGGAGGTAAAACAAAAGCCTCAAATTAGACAAGATACGCTCCTCTTGGAAGAGAGGTGTGCTGTGGAACATTCTATGTCATCCATTAGATCTTGCTTACAGTAGATCATATACTGTCAGAAGAATTAAGGCACTGCTATGGACTGCTCTCTCCCTCCATTAGAATAATCCCACTTAGAGATGGTGCTTCATTCTCTATGGCCTGAAGAATGGAGCCTTTGTCATTGTCCACATCTTCGCCTTTACATTCCTGGGATAGTAAAAGAGATAAAACATACAATCATCTGTGTCATCAACATAAAGGTCACTCTTGGAAAAGACATTTTCAATCTCAATGAGGATTTTACTTGGTAAAATAAAGGATATATGTATAAAGAAGTAAAAAAAACACAAGATAAATCACAGCAGTATCTTCTTAAAGGTATTTCAACAGCCAACAGAACAACTCTACTGACCACCTATAAGGTCAATGAAACTTTAAATTGTATAGGTAAACAAAAAAGAATGTCTTTTGTTTGGACTGTGTGGACTATTTCCTGCCCTGCACACGCTTTATTATAGATTCCTGGGAAAACCATATATTCAGCTTTGGACTTCAATGTCAGGTGAAATATTTAATGTAGTAAAAACAATTCCATCCAAGTCATTTTTGTTTTCAGTTAATTTTCAAAAATGTCACTATTTATATTGATCTGCATGGCAGACAGGAGAGGTGACCTAGAAATACAGTATTTTATTCATCATCTGCGTCTTTGATGAAAATGTGTCGTATGTAAACGTATAAACAAAAAAATAATAAAGGATTATAGACCTTCACTGGGTCCTGGTGTGTTTTCTCGAGCTTTGTGGGTAATCTGATTGTGTCAAATAACAAAAGCTTTTCTCTTCCTGCCAACCTCAGAATGAAAGTCTTTCTTTATGTTGAGTAAAAAAATATATACTTTACTTAATGATATATTATGCACTGTTTTTAAAACTTGAATTACTATCAGCTGGACTGACAGCTTAAAGCGTCATGAATATTGTACTGTACATAACATACCGTAATGATACTGTATGTTAAATCATCAAAACACTTTGTTCTATAGAACATAAGCACGCTCCAAATACTTTACATTGTTAGTTTGGCGTGTGTGAATCTGTTTAAATGAAATGAAATATCTACCTACACTCTGACCCACCCATCAAGATGTGTAAATAGCGTACAAAGTAATAATTACTTTCAGTGCATATCAAAAGTGATAGATGTATCGTAGTCATTTCAGAACTTCAAAAAAAAATGAAACAGGAAAATCTCTCTGTGATTAAAAATATATTTTTAAAGAGCATCTGGCTTATGCTGCAAATTGGAGGTCGTATTCTACAAATGTTGATGTGTGTATAGGTATTTATGGTCAGTTGTAGTCAGCCACGTTTTCCTCATTGTCCCAACCGTCAACTCTCATTCTATTTTATTTATTTCTATACTCGACGGATCAGCTTAATATTTTATTTCTTGTTAATTAAACTGAATAAAAATAAAATGCTGACATCACCTTTATGGGTTTTGGGTATCATGGTACTTCTATGTACTGTAATGATCGTGAGAATCAATAACTGACCAGTGGTTATTGTTTAAATGGCTGATAATGAACTAGACATAAAATTATAAACACCATAGGGGTTGAATAAATGTTTTTTTTCTTCCAAATAAAGCTTTAACGCTGTCATCTTTGAAAGGAAAAACAACTGTGAGCAGAGTGCGATAGTACTTAACCATCAACACACGTCTACGGGTCAAGTATGTAAAACCATAAAAGCAACCGTGACATCATGAGTAGAAAAATACTACTAAATACTACCACTTTGCTGCTTATGACTTTATCTACATTTTTTAAATATAAGTAAACTCTGTTATCTGAACTTACCTTGAGGTTTGATAATCCTTTCGACTCGATGGCTGGTGAGCGACCTGGGATTGGGGAGACGGGTTCTGATGATGGCGTGCGGGGCGGCGTTGGCCTGTGGGATAAGGAGTGACTTCTTTTCACGGCAGAGGACACTGCCTGTGCGAAGCGGGACTGTGTGGCGGGGGAGAAGGGCCTTGGGGCGGCAAAGCTCCTTAATTTCTCCAAACTTAAGCCTGGCCGTGGCTCTTTAGTAGGTAAAGAACTCTGCCTGGTGAACCTAAGGATGGGTGCATGTTTGTAGTCCCTCTTAGGGGTCAGCTCAACATCAGCGCCCCCTGTCGTGTCCTCTTGACTCTGCACAGGGTGAGAAGGAGGAGGAGGAGGAGGAGGAGGGAGGAACTGTGCTCTCTCTACATTCTGAGCCTCCCTCTCGCCGCTGCTTGAACAGGAACCAAGACTCCTTTCTACTGCGGAGGTTACATAATACCCAGGTACTTTTTTATGCTGTGCCAAGCGGAAAGAACCAGGCTTAGGCTTTGTTGCGGGTGGAATTTTCACATCCTTGACCTCGGTTGGTGAGCTTGCTTGAGATGTCCGAGCAGCTGAGGATGACGTTTTGACGTCAGGTTTAGGGGAAGTTGTCGGTGATGCAGAATGAGTGAGTTCAGGAATACTTCCGTTAACAGTGTGGTTAGTAGTAGTAGCACTAGTCAGTAACGCTTCCCTGGGTTTAGAGGATTGCAGCCCTTTTTCTTCCTCTGAGACTTTCTGTTCCTTTTGGGCCGGGCTCTCCTCCAGCTGAAGAGAACCAATATCCAGCCCCTCTTCTTCAGCCACAGGCGGCGGTGACTCCAGTGTCAGTGCAACCTCAAAATATCTAAGTTTCTCCAGAGATTTCTGAGGCACAATAGTATATGTCGTCATCCCCACCTTGGGGATGTAGTCCCTCGTCAGCTCGTTGGAGGGCTTAGGCTTCGGCTCAGAATCTCTGGAATAAATACAAGGTGCCTGCGTTGTGGCGGGGGCACTTGATGTTGAGTCTTGGCATGAGGTCTCTGAGTTGTGGGGTGAGTCTTGCTTGAGGTCAGGCAGTTCCGGTTCCTGCTTCGATGTAGCCGCATCTTTCTTCTCTGCCGATTCAAAAGCGGGCTCCTTAGCCGAGTTAGGCACTCCATGTGTGGGCTGGGGTGAAGGCACAGGTGGCGGTGTGATCTGTGTTTGCACTTCAGCATCCTCCGCTGGCGAATGTGATGTGCTGGTGGCCACCGGACTCTCCGGTCCGTCAGTTTGCTCACAGAGGGTTTCAGTGTTTTCCTGAGCAGAGGCCTGAGCTTCTGCTTCCTGCGTCACAGGTGGAGGGGGGTCGCTGGGTACAGTGATGTCATCATTATTGACACTTTCTGGTGCTGGCACTTTTTCAGATTCATCTGGACTCCGATCTGCATGTAGAAAAGAAAATGTGAAAAGTGAGACTTTCTATGGCAGTAAAGATGCAGGAGTAATCTACTTGTGGGCTGGACAGTACCACAAAAACCCAAGGACACTCTCACCAGTATCTCCCGGTTCAGATGAGGCTGTGACAGCTGTCATTACATCACTCTGAGCTGCAGCATCTTTCACTGGGCTCTGCTGATGACTAGAAAAAAATCAAGCAAAACAAAGAAGGGAAGTAAAAGTGTCCATAGCGCTGATGGAAATATGGCTCACGATCAGGAAATCATAGTGGAGCTCGTACTCGCCATCTGAGGACAGATCAGGAGACTGATCGTCTCCATTGCCTTCAACAGGCACAGTGCTCACTATGTCTGTCTCCGGGGACGGAGAGCTCAGTGAGATATCAGCAGACATGTTGAGGCTCCTGTCCTCTCCCTGGGTATCACTAGCAGGTGGAGACTTCACAGAGGCGTTTGACTCCTCTTGCTCACTTATCTCCCCCAGTGTGTTAACAGTGATGACTCCTGCACAACAACAACAACACAAATACCATATGAACATACAGTTAAATCAGGGGATCGACATCACAGTAAATGTCTTCAGGAAGAAAATAATGATTAACATAATTGTTGAAAAGGTATGATCAACTCAACTAAAAAAAAGGTTTTAGTTATTTGTTTTATGTCCTACCATTCGCATAAAATACAAAGTGGAACCCACTCCTCATAAAAAGCCTTTTCATGGGAAAAATATCTTTTTGATAGGATAAAGATAGGAAGTTGAACTTGAAGGAAGTGCATCACAGGAGCTGGGAGGAAAAGACCTTTCAAGGCTGCTCGAGCAGAACGACAGTTCCTCTCTGTTCTAAGCCTCTGATCTGTGGACCTTTGGGGCAGCACCGTGCTGTTGCTGGAAACAGCAAAGGAAGTTTTATTTCTCTTTGTTTGGAAAAATGATGAACTAAAGCAGGACGGAAAAGGTGTAACACAACAGTGGTTGAAAAAGGTCTTTGAAAAGAATGTTATCATCATAGTTCCCATCTATTAACACGGTCTGGGACATAGTGTAAGCTAAAGGTGAGGGAAAATTTATTATAAAGGAGTTTTTTCTGTTGCAAATAACACAATAAAATGATAGAGGTCAAAGTTCACTCCTATCTATTCTCCATGTACTACAGTCTATATCTATCTGTCTTTTTCTCTTGTTTTTACCTAAACCAGCTGAAATACAGAATATATGTGTGTGAATGAAAGGGAGGCAGCTGGAGAAGGTGCAGGGGTTTAAGTACTTGGGTTCAACTATTCAGAGTAACAGGGAGTGTGGAGAAGAGGTGAATAGTGTCCGGAGTTATCTGTGACAGAAGAGTAGCAGCAAGAGTGAAGGGAGAGGTTCACAAGATGGTGGTGAGACCAGCTCTGCTGTCTGGTTTAGAGATGGTGTTTTTGACCAGAAGACAGGAGGCAGAGTTGGCGATGGAAGAGTTGAAGATAAAGATTTTCTTTGGGATCACATCAGGCACTGTCCAGGTTAGAGGCCTTGGAGATTAACTAAGATTTGTCTCTCCAGATTGAGATGGTTTGGACACGTGAAGAGGAGGGAAGGTGGATCTATTGGTAGACGGATGCTGGAGATGGAGCTGTCAGGCAGGAGAAAAAGAGGGTAACCAAAGAGAAGGTTTCTGGAAGTGGTGTGTAAGAGGACATGCAGTTGGTTTGTGTGAAAGAGAAGGATTCAGAGGAAAGCCTAAGATGGACACAGATGAGCCGCTGTGGCGAGTGCTAAATGAAACAGCCCAAAGAAGAAGAGACAGGAGAGAACTTTATGGGTTACTTGAAGCATTTATATGAAACCTGCTTATTTTATATATTTATTTTAATGTGAAACAGTTGCTGGATTGAAGGTCATTTTTTTTGTTAAAAAAAGTTTGTGGATTTTATTTTCATTCATTACTTTATACTATTGAACTGTAGCAGGTATAAATGACAACAGCAGTGTCTGTTAGTATGTCTGTGATGTCCTAGAATATTTGTTTTCTGGCATTAAATATAGTACTGTCAACCAAAAAACAACACAACTACATACATGCATGATTAGATCATGTGGAAACCAAAAAAATATATATTATCTCAACATTCTGTACGGACTTAGTAAGTCACATTTCATTCTTTATGTTATGATTTTTCCTCGCCCGTAAGTTTTATCTGAAGGAAATATTCTTGGTTTTTGCGTTAAATTGATGTTAATGCAAGACGGGTGGAGTTTCCCTCGCAGGACGATACAATGAGTGTCCACACAATAACAGGAAAATACATGAAAGCATGTTAATTATAGTCCAGCATGGAAAAAGATATCAGGGTTTTCAAAAAAAATACAGTCATTTATAATGAAGCAAAGGTTCCCTTCTCTTAAACTGTACTAATACTCAGCATACAGAACGTCCATTTGTGAAAGAAAACGTTGTTAAATAATGACCATTAGGTGGCACTATAGTCAAATAAAATACAAGCGAGGGTTTGAAAAGGCCTGTCTTTTGCTTTAAGGTCACATGACAGGAGATATCAGACAACATTCTCTGGAGGCAGAAGGCAAACAGCAGCAAATTCATCTGAATGTATGATTAAATAAAACTAAAACAGCAGCCTCACTGAAGTATTGCCTGCATACAAACATGTCAAACACGGGCAAACCTTGCAAATCTTCATCTACAGGAACCATTCGTTGGACGACGGGGCTGGGGGACGTGGGGGGTGGAGGAGCTTTGCGTTTAGTTCTCTTCAGTGAAGATTCTCCTGAGGAGCCACGACTTAAAGCGATCTATGGTGAACGACAAGATTACATCCATTTAAATAATCGCAGAAGACACTTTGCTGTCATTCTCACTTATATTGTAAAAGGTGAGTCCACTCACCTGTTCTCTTTCCAGTTGGGTGTTAGGTTCAGAGTTGATTCTCCGGCGAGCAGTGAGGTCAGAGGTGGCGCTGGGCGACACAAGGACTGGAGGCGGAGGTGCACGTCTTTTCTTTGGCCCATCGCCGGGTAGTGTGGCGGAGCTGAACGGAGAGGAGTTTGAGCTGGGTAAAGCCATGCTGAGCGGTCGAGGCTTGCTCACTAGCACAGGAGAAGCTGGGGCACTGGCTGTCACTGCCTACGAAGAACAAACAATCAAATAAGAACATGATAAGGGGCCTGTTCCCAAACAACCTTACACGTCAGCCATTGGTAAACCAAAGTCAACAGAACCTCCCTCTGAACACTTTCAGTTACTTAATACTGCCTTACCTGGTCAGACTTTTTCTTGCTTTTCCTAAACTTGCTGAGAAGGCCTTTATTTTCTTCCTCTTTCTGATTTTTATCTTTTCCTGGGAAGACTGCTGCTTGAAAAAAAAACAGTTAAATAATTTAGAGGGAAGTTTGAAATCTCCACTGATTTCAGGCAATGACTAAACTGAGATACCTGAGAGCGTGGGTGAGGACTGAGACACAGGAGAAGCAGGTTGTCCTGCAGAACCAACAAGCATTAAGACTCTTAATAACAACTGGCTGTTTCACACAACCATACCTGACTTGTTTACCACTTACTTTTAGAGTCTCTTGCATAAAGCTCCCGTATTGCGTAATCATTCAGAGAGCAGGACAAGTCCAAAGGGGCCAGTGACTGGACATCTCTCAGCAGAACTGTAGTTTCCATCTCAAATTCACATTTCTCACAGATAGCTGGTAGATGGTCAGCCAGGGGAATTCGAGGATTGACTCGTAAAATGGTTTTCTGCGTCTTTCTGTAATTTATCACCATCCGAACTGTTGCCTGAGGAAAACAAAATGTGCCACAAAAATGTGTTTACTTGATGAAAAACAAACCAAATAAATGGTAGGTTCTTGCATGCTGGGATGTGTTTAATGTACCTCAGGCATCTGGGGACCCGTTTTCTTATTTTTATCCTCCCCTTTAGGTTTTAGTACAATCTTCTCTGCATCCAAAGTTCCAATGAGGGCATTGGGTTTGAGTTTGGTGTTCTTCTTGTTAGTGGTGACCAGTTCTAGGGTGTGGCTCGATGGGTTCAGGTGATACTTCGCACAAAGCGTCACTAGTAGATCCATTAAGGGTTTGCTAAAGGACACAAACAAAAACAAAAAATAATTTGCCAATGTCACTTTATAATGTTCTGGAGCTGCTGTAATGACCAATCTCTCCTGGAGGGGAATAATTAAGTTTATAACTATCAATCTGTGTAAGAAGGGAAACAAGAAATGGGGTTATCTTCCTGTTACACAACGCAAAAGACGTTATATGAACTTTGATGTCTCGTATTTGAAGTCAGGCTGCATTGAAATGGTGTCGCTTATCTATTAATATTGGATGTAGGATAATTGAATGATGATTATAATTCAGCAGTAAGAGTCAGCACGTGTCACAAAACCAGAGAAATATCTCCGTCATTGTTTCTATCCCAGACTCCAAGCTACGTAAGTTTTTTTTTGTATGTCTATAATCACGTAAAAAAAAGAAAGTTTGAAATTAAATCTAATACCTACTTGAGAGTTTGGAACCAGTCATTATTTGCTATTAAGCTTTTAAAACATGAATTAAATGACTGTTGTATTATGGAATCACTGCTGCAGCATCAATCCTTAGCTACAAGTCTAAAACTATTTCATGGATAATTTTCAAATTCTATACCCACACAGATCTTAGTGTAAGGAAAACATTGACTGATATCGGGAAAGTTTGGTTGTATTTTTCTGCCTCTAAGCCTTAGAAGCTTTATCTCAGACATAACTTCCTAACTGTTGGTCCAATTTAGTCCATATTTGATGCCTATGAATTGACTTGAAGACATTTGTTCTGTATATCTTATAGCTCATATTTCTCTCATGAGGGGGAGCTTTTTTCTTATAAAAAAACAATTTTGGTGCATATGAATGAACTGGATTGATTTTTGGAAAGGTCCGTTGTATATTTCTGACACTGGGAGGAGCTTTATCTCTAAGATTTTCAGCACTGAACTAAATCAGACCATCCCAATTCGGTGAATATCAATCGAATCGTAGAAATCTATCTTGTATGTATCATATTTTGCTGTAATAGTTCATATTTCACTCACTTATCCGGAGCTTTTTACGAAAAGCACTGATTTCGTACATAAATTCAATTCAGAACTAATTTGAGGAGTTCTATCAGGGGGATTTCTTGTACAACGCAGGGCAATGGGGTCTTTCCTCATTACAGAACGAAAATTACAGAACGTTCCCCGTAATCAGTTGGTGTGGGATACGGTCTTCTACGCCGGGGTCAAGATGATGGGAAGTCACAGAATGTTCCCTATCTGTCCTTGGTGTGTGGGGCGGTTGTGTGGCCAGCTGATTGTGGGATCACCAGACTTCTCCTGGTGACTCTGTTTCTACTTGGTATAAAGATGCTCTCTGTGCGCGGTGTCTACGAGCGCTCCCTGGGAAAACTGTTTCTAGACCAAGACCTCGTCTTGTTAGTGTGATCCTTCAGTCAATACTCCGACACGGGGGTTTATTCCCCTTGCTGTCAGGGACAAAAGCGTCTTTTGATTAGGTAATTATTAGAAGAAAACAAAATTAAATTTCTGTCACAATTTCCTCAACAGGTCAGAGAAGTTGGGGGACTATTTGAGGACAGACCTGATAACAGAGCTTTGTCACATGGTGCAATGACCTCAAGCTCAATATTACAAAGACCAAATAGCCCAAATAGCCCGGGCAGACTGCTGCTGGACATTTTGCAGCATGAAATGAAAGTTTTCAGTGTGTAACAATAACAAGAAACTGATATATACCTTTATACCTATGATTTATACCTTATATGTGTTCACCTGCTTTGTCAATCCATCTGGTTCTGATGTCATGCAATTAAGCATTTCAAATCTGGCTTTAAAGATTTACACTATTTTACCAAACCATTAGCATCCAACCAAATGTGAAATAAAGTCACACTACAACCCCTTCTACCCTTGAGCTCTGGTGCTGAATAACGGCCAGGAAAATATATGACGTCAGAGAGAAAATGTCCTTTGAGCGTTGAAAATTAAAATGGTATCACTTTTTAATATTTTCCTATTAGACATATTTCTGAAACTATGTCATAATTAGCAAATTAACTCTCAGTTCAGGGCCAAAATTGCAATTTGTGAGGTCAGGGGGACCTTTGACCGGCAAATTCTAATCAGTTTATCCTCGAGCCAGAGAGGACAATTGTGCCAGATGTTATGAAAGTCCCTGCTGGCATTCCTGAGATATCGTGTTGAAGAGATGGGAGAAAGAGGAGCAGACAGACAAACTGAAACGCTGGATGTCGGCAAGGTGGAGGCATAAAAAGACAGCTGAACTATATTTGGGTCCATTCAATGATTCACTGACAGTGAAGTGGATTGAAACCTGAAACGTAATCCACAGAACATTAACACCAGTATTAAACCTGCGGAGCAGGTCTAGAGGGAAAAAAGCAGGTGAAGAATTCCGTTCTTAATCATTACATAATGGACTCCACACCGCACTTTCTCAAGAGGCCGAGATGTGCCTTGGGAGGAATATTTGTAAACTGTGTGCATAGTGAGAAAAGATAGTGATATCTTAAGTAAACTCTGTTGGTGGAGAGCCTGAACTTTGTGACGGCGTGAACTTACAGAAGTACGCAGAGACCATCTACTAAAAATTTTGAAGTAGAGGAATGTTGGCCGGATTACTGAAAATGGTGAATGGTGAGATTTTTTCTATGCACCCTTGATACCCCTGAAAACGCAATCAAGTACTCTTATATGACGTTTGAGAATAAAAAGTTCACTCATCCATTAATATTACTACCTCATCCATCTGACGTCTACATCAGCAATGACGTAATCTGACATCAGCATCACGATGGATTGCTTATTATTGGAAATGATCAGCATGTTTTTAAATGAGATACTGCTTCAGGTACCTTCCATGGACTGTGGTGATCTTTTCTTCTCCACCAGGCAGTACCACCACCAGAGAGAGGTCTTTGTCAATCAGGTTCTCCTTCAGGTCCATGGTTAAATGAGGGTTTCCTGGGATCCACTGGGAGAAACCTGGGGGATCCAGTTTCTTCAGTCCTGGCGGGGATGGTGCTTTGCTTTTGGTCGACACCCTGCAGTTTGACAGGAATGTTTTAGTTACTCCCAGAGCTGCTTCAAAATTAGATTTTGAATTTTGCTTGACGGTCCCTGCATTATTTTGCTATATGATCTCGGATGAATTATTTTGTTTTAGAAGACAAAAATCAAAATAGAAATAGAAATACATAGAAATATTTATGCCTTTTGGCCATCAAAAAGAAAAACGCCTTCTGTGTCAACTTCAATTTTTTTGTCTTTTTAGTAAATAAATATTAATTATCCACTAATTTTTCAATATTAACATCTTATAAGAAAATCTAATGACTAAAAGATACACAGACCCTGGACACATCATTAATTGACAGATTAGAGGGGATTACTTTCTCTTATTAAGATATTAATTAAAAATGGCTCTGTAATCCCAAACAGCCATTTGATTGAAAACCAAAGTGCAGCGTAGAGGAGTATGAAAGGATTCCTTTCTACCCCAGGTTTGATAAAGCATTGAGGTCGATACATGAAAGCGCTCCAACCCACTTTGCAAACCAGTCACAAGACAACCGAGTGGACGGATTTACCCACCGATCCTGAAGAAAAGGCTGTGAATGGACAGGTCTGTGAGAGAGACGGATAGAAAGATACAAGACAGAAACCACAGTCTCTGCAGCTGCAGGATCATCTGTGTGTTATCCTGTGTGTGTGTGCTGTGGGGAAAATATGAGTTGGTGTTGTAGTTTAAGTCTATGCATGTTTTTTGAGTGTACCCATGCATCAGTGAGCATCCCTCTGTGTGGTAGGATGTTTTAAGTGTGACACCAACATTGCACTTTTGAATAGGTTTTGAGTGTTTGTCTATGCTTTGCATTCCTGAGAGCAGCGGCAGTTCTGACAAAGCTGCCCTTTGAACCTGTATATTACAAAAAAACAGTACTACTATACGATATGACTACCTTTATAAAGGCTTTAAAATGCTTTATGATTAGGTCATTAATAAGGATTTAAACACTCTATAAGTCATTACGTAAGGTTTATAAACAGTTTATAACATAGCACTGAATTTATCAATGTGGATCATTACTTGGCAATATCAAGTTAGCTGTATGTGTAATGAGTGTGCTCACTATTCGGCAAGCTTTAGTTCCCTTAAACAGTTTATATCTAATAAGATATAGCAGATTATTAATGATTTGTAAAGTGTCAACTATGTACAATCCATTTAAGGGGAGTCTTATTGTAAAGCGGTACCAAAAGGAACATGCTTTGTAAAGATTTCATATCACTGATTTCGTTCTTTCAAAGGTTTTCTGTTATAATGCAGCTGAAAGGGGATCATAAAAAGATCATGTCTGATTTTCTGAAAACAAAACAGTCACTATGAATGCTTAAGAAATAGTTTGTTTTGTTTAACCATTAGCTTGAAATCTAAAGCTGTAGATGACATGATAACAAATCACAGTAAACACAGGATCGCATCAAGTCAGCTGAGTTCTCACACTGTTCTAGTGTGATTCCATCTAGAGAGGAATCAGTGACTTCAGATGCATTCAGGTGTCACATCATTCAGTCGGCATCTAGATAAAACACAGTCCTGCAGACCAAACGCTTTGAATTACAGCCCTTAAAGTCACATGTGGGCGAACTGCTTATTCAAACACAGGAATCCGAACAATGTAAGGTCACAGGTTCCACTCAGTGAAGTCTAGCAAAGGATTAAACTGCTATGAGGGTGGTTGTCCTCAACACTGACTTAACAAAACACACACACACAAACTAAGACATGCATACCAATGTTTACCCATATTTCAATTAAGAGTGAGATCAATATACAGTTTGCTACACATATGACATGTTTTCCTAGAGTACAAAGTGACATCAGCAAAACCATTCTTTTAAACATATTCTGCAAATAATTACCCTAACTTACTTGATTAGAGCCAAAACGGTTACTACTCTGTCAATAAGACCGCTATTCTACTGCACAAAGCCATGACAGGATATTAATTATCAACTAGTGCTTTTATGACAGCTGACAACATTTCAGATGCTTTTCTAATGTTTGAATAAAACTCAAAAATTCTAAACATTGACATTCCTTAAGCAAGAGGATGAAATTTACCAGATAATGTCAACAACAGACAGTAGGCCTACCAAGGCGGAAAATGTAAGTACAACGAGCAAAACAAAGAGCTTCGGACGCAACGGAAGTACACTTTGATCAAATATCACTGCTAACCAGTATGATAAATCCAATCATGTTAATTCTAACTTACTTGAGGCGGTCTGTGGCGACATCATTAAGCAGGAAACATTCTTCTAACTAGGAAACCCCAAATATCCTATAGGCGCGGTGGCCAAGTGGTAAGGCGTCGGTCTCGTAAACCGAAGATCGTGGGTTCGAATCCCATCCGTGCCTGCTCTCCCTCTCCCAGTGATGTCATGTCTTTTGAGGTAGCTTTGGAGAGGACTTCTCAAATCTGGCTCCAGAAAGGTTCCCCGGTCTCACTATTCCCAGAGAAAACTCCTTCGGTACCTAAGTCTAGGAGTCGTTCCGACCTCTCCCCTGGAGACCACTTGACGTTGGGATACCCTACTAAGGCAAAGTCCTCCTTCCATTTGGCACCCAAACAAATGGAAGGTGAGATGGTTGTGTTTTACTGCACTGTCAACAGGGCAGTTCTCTAACTATGACTGCCACTTCATAAGACATAGTTAGAAAACCAGCCACACCTTTTGGATGAATCATCGTTTTTTCTTTTCAATAGTGTGAGAGCCTGATGACAGCCAAAGGAAAGTCACAACATATGAGATATTCTTCCAACTGTGCAACAGAAAATTGGGCAATGAGCCTCTTTGGTGCACTTTACATCACAAGAAAGCTAAAAACTTTGGACTGAATCTGGAAGGAGCCGTGCTGCTCAAAAAACAGGTTAAAAAAAAGGTATAATATGCTCAGCTTTAGACGTGAATAAACAACTTCAGACTTTTTTGAAAGTAGAAAAAGCCCTTGAACATAAGTACTAACTGTATCTTGTATGGTGATATTCTCTTAATACACACATTTTCAAGGCTTTCTGTCAACTTTTTTAATTTTATCTATGTTCCGGTGGCTGGAAATCAATTTTTGAGTTTTGTTTGCAATGGTTATGAAAAAATAAATTTTTCTGCCTGTCATAATTTTGAAAAACATGATATTCCAGCGAGGGTTGAACTGCAGAAAAAATACACCAGATATCAGAGAGTTTTGCAAACGGATGGACCTCAGAGCGGTTCTTGAGGCTTTGACACAAATTACCAAATGTTGTATTTAGTCACACACTTTAATTTAGTAATAGGCTGTAGAACTCAGGCTGGACACAATAATAGCTAACATGTGCAACAAAGGGATTACCCCAGACCCCGAGGTAAACACACCAGGATTATGAATCACTGCTAAACTTCTCTGGACATTGTGGAGCTGTTGAAAAGATGCTTGCATTTCAATCTGCTATAATAATGATTGGATTAAAACTCAAATTGTCTCCAAACCATTTTTGGCCTCTAATTGTTTGGATTTTAGTGAGATAAATCACGGCACTCCACAATCTGAGTCATGCAGCAACTTTACTCCAGTCCAACTTTAAGGAGCCTACCTTTCAACACTGGGGTCTGAAAGCCTTTCTCCTACCACTCTTCAAATACCTCTGACATTAGGCAATGCTGCTGCAGACCAGTAATTAAATTATGTCCGTTAATACCAACCCAAATTCTTTTCACAGGCTTAACAAGCACAGCCATGGGATGCGCCTTCAAGGCTAGTTTCTGTTCTGCTAATAAACAAGGAAAGAAGGAGGAGAGCATCGAAGGCGCCACACTGGTTTTGTCTCTATGACATCAAACAGCTGCACCTGATTGAGCTACGCAGAGAAAACCAGAGAAATATCTCTCAAATCGGGATATTAGCCCTTTGAGATTTGATCCAAATGTAAAGTGCGTTATAATTAAATGTATTATTATTATTCATTATTATTATTCCTAACCCTAAGGGTGCATTTCAGTCCAGGCGTGGGGGGGGGGGGGGGGGGGGGGGGGGCATTTTTTAAATATTATGCATATTTCTTGAAATAAGTGTATTGTGAAACGTTAAATAAAGATGTGAATAAGGCACGTAGCCGTGTAGCGAATCTTCCCACTGCAGGAAAATCTGAACCAGGTCTGATTTTTTGCTCATATGTAACTTTTTCGTGGCAGTGTGAAAAGCATAAATCCACATAACATGGAATCGGACCTTTGGAGTGGAATTCATTCCACTTTTACTCGACATCACGACTGAAGACGACGTCGTTGTCCCAAAGCTGCGCGGCGAGAGTGGCTTTTCACAAGAAAACACTTCTGTAAACGCTACAAATCTCGCTATAAACACTTTTACTACAAACAAAAGCGTCAAAACTTGCTAGAGTGTGCTTTCCATCTGTATTGACAAATGGCTGGGTGTGTTTTCTTTGTTATTGTTTGTTAGGGCCCTGAACTGTTTATACTGGAGCCGATACTGGGCACATCCCTCTACTTAGTAAAATACGAACTATTAGAGTAACAGATGATAGACACAGGCTTCGAGTCGATTCATATTCACCAAATCCTGACTTAATCAGACCACCGGCTGGGAAGTTTTGCCCAAAGAAACATGTTTTTCAATGCACATTTGAAAAAATTACAGTGGGCAAGAAATTGCGCGCAAAAAATGATCAGCGTTGAGATTAGATAAGATAAACCTTTATAAGTCCCACAACGGGGAAATTGCTCGGTTACAGCAGCAAGAGCATATTACAGAATAGAATAACATTTTGTACAATTAAATAAAAATGGATAGAGTTGATCGATAGAGTGAAGGATAAGGTATTCAAGGTTTGGATGTCTGATGTGTAAGGGAAAAATACAATGCAGAAATAGTTTTTACTTCGGGCCCACACTCATAAATAGAGGTATGGAATTTCACCTACAATGGTACAAATTCTTAATCGCTCCATCTTCAAGGTTCCAGTGACGTACCTAAAATCAACACCTGTCATCACGAGACGTGCAATTACTTTTTTACAAACTGACGCCTATTACAGGAGATGCAAGTACATCAAATACACCTGCTGGTTCCATTAATCATTGCTCCTACAAATCCTTTTCAATTTCAGAAAGATTTAATGTTCAAAACTATGTGAGAATCAAATGTTTAGGCAGGAGGACGAGAGAAAAAGGTGGTTAAATAGGGGAAAATCCCTCCAGAGTATGAAGACGTATCCGATTGATCCGATTTTAAACTTGTGCATCGTGTCAGACTACTTTTATTTAAAAAAAAGTTGATGTGCTGATGTCTACCTGATAGTGACCCACCACCTAAAGTGAACCAGCATATGTTTATGAGAAGAAGTCTTAACTGTCACATACAATCATACAAGTTGTACAACGTCGTGAAATTGGTTCACTGCATTTAACCCATCCCTGAGGAGCAGAGCGTGGGGAGCAGATTAGAGTTCAGGGTCTTGCTCAAGGACCCTTGGACATGTCGACTGCTGGGGCTTGAACCACCGATCTCCTGATTGGGAGATGGCTCCTCCACACCCCCTGAGCTACATCCGCCCCGCCCGTCTGTGTCTGTCTGCTGCTTTCATTTGCATGCAATCTTCGTTTTTGATCTCATGTTCGTTTTAAACGCCGCTTCAAGCCAGATCTATTCTGTCCACCAGAGATTTATTGGCCTTTGCCGTTATATTCTATAACGCTATGACGACCACATGATGCAGCCTGTTTCTCATGACATTTGCCCAGCACACAGATGCTCCTTATAGAGAAGGCTGGTGGTTTCACCCTAAAGCCAAAGATTTCATCTTCCTCTGAAACAGCTAAAATGTCATTATATTCAACCATACAGTGTTGTGGATGTCCCCTCTGAGGATCAGTTCAGGTGCTTTACACACTTCTGTCTTGTGTAAAACACTGATGAGAGAAGTAAAGAAGGGAGTTATAAATATGTAATAATATACTGAATGTTGATGTGGAATCAGAAAATGATTTTTCATGAATCATGAATGCTCTGAATTCCCAACATTCACTGCAGAAATGTCAACAGACAGGCTTAAACAGACATCCACATTGTGCTCTCTACTGGATAAGAAGTTCTGATTGATTCATTGATAGCCGTGCCTGACTGGACCTTGTAGATTTGATTCATACAGGAATATTGGATCACATTATATCCAAATGTGAATGAAACAATCATGGAGAAGTGAAATGACCACAATGCCTCGGCTTCAGAGTCAGCCCAGATGAAACATCTGTGTCATGACTGGATTTATCAGGACACCTCGTGCAGGTGACAGACGCAGACACAGGGTCTGGTTTGTTTATGCCCTCCACGCCTGTGATTTCTCAAAGGCCTGAGATGTGACAATGAATGGGTAGACGTGTTGAAGCTTGACTGTGCTGATGCCTCATTCACAGGGTTTCCCTGGGAGGTCTGACACTCGAAAACAAGCCTACTAAATAACTGAGGACGTTCTCAGCAGATTCGACCACAAGCTAAAACCAGCCTGTCGTGTGTTATTTGTATGTGGTATTCCGTGTTAGTTATTTGTCGGTCAAGTTGTGACCTTTAACAGTAGAAAGGACTGAAATAAATGTGCACAATGATGAATAGATACTGTATTATGTGATGAGTGCCTTGGTCAACGCAAACCGTACAATGATTTGGAATGTGAATATGTGAAATGACTCTCTGGGATTGACGATGGTCCGTCTCAGACCTGGAGAAAGTACGCATGAATTAAAAATAATGAGTTGTCATAAAAAGGCCTTCTGAGTAATCACAAATGATAAAGTACAGTATCATATCCAGACTTGTCTTTTTGTGTAAAAATACTTGAAATGTTTCAGTGGTTATGTGTGAAAGAGACAGAGGAGGATGAGGGGCTACACCAACACAGACAGGTGGAGACAGAGATGTGAAGAATGGTTGAAATGCAAATGTATCCTAAGGAAAAATGTCGAACACTCCACAGAAACCAAAACTAAAGAATATCCAACATCCCTACATTCTATCACACCGTGTTTCAGTCAGTGGGCTTGTCACATACTGCAGGTAGTCTTTCCACCCCTTAACCTTAATGAGATGTAAAATAGGTGTCTGCAGCGCAGAGAAGAAATCAGACTTTGTAGAAATGCAACATCGCCTAGAGGTTCTGAGAAACTGCAGGATTAGCAAACATGCACACTGTGGTATGTCAGCAGCTGCTGGGCCACGGGGCAATTTATTGAGGAATGGTGGGTTCATGTGCAAAGGGACATACAAGTTTCCGGACATATACACTATTTCATGCAACATCCTGACTAATTTAAACAAACAGGAGCAGCAGTTCAACGCACCAGTGGCCAGAACACTCCCAAGAGTCAATAGTCAGAATTCACAGGCTCAAACATGCATCAGTGCTGCAAGCTCTACACACCCTCCACTTAAAGTCAGAACACAGTTTGCACTCTGAATGACAATATTTAAGACAAATACGGACTATTACTGACTCACTGACTTCTTTTAGAGGAAGTCGGTGACAACAGTGTTGTGCTGCTAGGATCCCAGTGTGACAAGAAGGAAGGAGAAGTTTGGAGAGCAGGTGTGGCAAACCTGCTTTTCCTCTCAGTTTGCCAGCACTCTCTTACCTTTCTGCTTACGCTCCTCTTCACTTAAATTATTTCCATTCTGCTGTGTATCTCCCAGGAGCAGACAAATAAACTAAACTCTAATCTTCACAGCTTCAATAGACCCACCTTAATGCCACGCCCAAGCTGTGACATTAGAATTGTGGCCCCCCCACCAGTCTTCTAACTAAATCCTGTTGGTCCCCTGACTGTCTGTCTGCAGCTCAGTGCGAAGGTAGCACCACCTCCTAGGGATATGGGCAGAAAGGTAAGCAGCTTTAGCTCCCTGTGCAGACATGAACCTGTGGGCGGGGCCAGAGAAACAGTGCACGGAACTCACTTCAGCATGTTCTCACTTTGATAGCTCAGAAACAAAGGGCAAAGACTACAAATAGTGTATACACACACCGTGTTTGAACCACTCAGGAGCCTTTATTCCACCAAAGTAAAAGAGTAAAAACAACCTGGGAGAAAAAAGAAGCTCCATACTCATAGAAGTCATTGAACCCGCCCCTCTCATCCCTTCTTTAATCAGGTATTTCTCTCGGTTACCACTTTGTTTTTAAAAACATGGCCAGCTTTCAAAAACCACACCTTAACTCTGCTTAACTGGCTCATTCCAGTCAAGAACGAGATGTAACGATAAGGGAGTAAACCAGAGATATGACAACAACCCAATTCCTAACTGTAAAGACTAACTTAACTTAACTCACATTTGGGATTTTTTTTTTTCCTCAATTGCGGAAATCAAACATGAAAGTCTCATGGTAAAATTCTTTAATCAGACTGTGACTCGCACTAAAGTGAAAAACCCATTCCTAAAATGATCTCATATTAACTTTTTTTGATGTTGTTTTTGTTGATCTAATCAACAAAAACAAATAGATTACGATTCAAAAGCAGAAAAGGGAAAAACAAGGATTTCTTCATGTGTTGAAGAATTCTGACATAAGACCTAGACCAATCAAGAATAACGTTAACTTGTTCCACTCGATAGGCTCCTGATCTGGGTTCTATCTCGTTTTTGCAATGTAGTTAATGTGCACAATGCTAGGTTTTAATATAAAGATTCATTTATGCCAAGGCTAAAGTTTGTAGTATGTGTACGCAGCTGTATTTAGTGGACACCGGTGGTACTTTCATCCAAAATCCCTATCTGGCTAAATTCAATTTCTGGCACATAAGCTATCCAGCTGTGCCAAATGGAAAGTCCTCCTGCTCCTATCCCACAAAAACTTTGTGGAATAACAAGAACGTTGTGGGACTTCTGGCAAATTTGATGCATTAGTTATGAAAGAGTTTCTGGGCAAAGTCACTGATTGTTTTGTTTCATGATGCTACTTTAATATGATGGTGAAATAGCCTCTATATATATATATATATATATATATATATATATATATATGTTAAAAAATTACAGAAAAAACAGGCAAAGATATAAATATTGGTGTTTGATGTATTTAATCCCAGATTACTCACACATAGTAACAGGTCAAATGAACTCACACGGAAAATAAATTATTTTAGGTCTTACCTGCCCATAGACACTGAGGTCATGCAAATACACCTGACAGTCGTGAAGTGACTTCAAGGTTATTTTTCATATATAATTGAGGTGAGGCTTAATTTAAAATGACCAATGAGCAGAACAAACTATCATTAACCTTTGTGGCAGTTTTTTTTCCCAACAGTAGCTTTCCTCTGGGATAGGACAACAGAGCCTTGAGCACCTATGACTCTGTCACCTGTTCACCAGTCAACCTTCCTCAGACCACTTTGGTAAAAATCACTCAGATCTTCATGCTGGAACATTTGTCCTGCTTACAGGACATTAACTTGAGGGGCCGAATGTATTATTAAAAGCGTAGATAAAGTTACAGGCTTCTGGAGGTAGAGGTTCAAACCTCCACTGAATAGATGCATCTTTAGAAAATGCAACAGAATTTGCAACAAGAACTGGACCACATTCCTTAAATTATGAATTATGATTTCTGCTGATTGATTGAAGAAAAAGGAAAAGGGTACGTCTCTTTGAACCGTTCACAGTCTGGTACAGAAGCAATACATTTAAATTTCCATTATGAAATCAATGCTCCTCGCCAGTTCTTTATCTGTATCACAGTATCACTTTCACTTAGGAATGCGAGGCCCAGTCTGCAAACACCACCAGCACACGGATAAGCAGTGAGAGGAGATGTTAGTTAGTGTATAGGGGCAGGCCAGGGGGGCGGAGTTAAGGGAATTGAGGAGTTACGCAGAAGGCGGGATGGAGGAGGAGGGGGTCCCTGAGGAAAGACAAAACACAGGACCAGAGCCACAGCTGGTAATTTGGTGAGAGGTCACTCACAGTAAACACAAGCTTTTTGAACGGGGTCTGGAAAAGCCATTACTTCATAAGCAGTGAACGACGGAAAGGGATTAGGAAGAAAGAGAGCACAAGGACCCTGTGAGAACTCCCCATTTCCTATGTGTGTTGTTTATTATGGCATGCAAAACAAAAACTTTTTCCCACAGTGTCAGGCCACAGGCCGGGTCGGGGCTTCCTTGAATAATTAAGTACAGTTCTCTGTGGATATTTAAGAACAACGCTTGTGATATTATTAGCTTTCCAGTATCTTGCTCATCATCTGGCTCCTGCTGAGCCCTCAGGTCTGCAAGCCAGTCAGGTAATGAATTTTGAGATTGTAATATAAAATGCTCCCAACACCGGAAGTCACTCTAGTCTGGGAACTGGGGCTTAGCTACAATTTATCCCAGAGCAGCGCTGATATTTCACACTCGAGGCTGCAGTGAAACTAATCAATAGTTGGACAACAAATATCAAAAACAGCACGTGTTTCCATCCTTGTTTGTGTACAAACAAATCTCTTTCACTTGAATTGACAGAATGTGAATAAGTGTGGGTTTCATTTCCAAACATTCACAAGAGTTCAGTTAACTTGTAACGAGAAGACGATTATGACTCTAAACTCTAGTGAGCTGACCAAATTTGTGCCTTTATAAGTGATTTATTTTGATGAAATAACTCTGTGAGAGAGAACCCCCCCCCCCCCCCCCTCGAGTCATAGCTATAACTATTTAACTGTTACACTGAGTCCTTTCATATGAAAACAATGCAGCATTCTCTCTAGTAGGACATGACTTCCCTCTTTTTATGACCATATGAATTAAAGTTTTCTTATGGACTCACTAATTACTCATTTGTATTCCCCTGTAATATATTGGACTGTTTCAAAGGACATATATGGCAATATATATGTCCAAGTGTCCCTTGTATCAGCATTGAATTTAAGCAATCAATGAAAAAGGGGGCAGTTAAGAATTAGATGTTTACCCAACAACAAATAAAGCACTGGAGGACTTTGTAATAATATACCCATCAATAAATGAAAAGCATCAAACGCTGCTAGAATGGTCCCAAAGAGCCACATTCACTGTTATTCTAGCCACAAGAAGAAACATCTTCTTTGCCATGCCTGTGCAAATTGGCCTGGTCTTTATCTAGGAATTGCTAAACTGACCTCGATAATTTCCAGGGGTACGGCTGTGCATTGTCTATATTTAACAAAACAAGCACAGGAACAGATGAAACTACAAAAAGAACTCAGAGGGCGCAAACTTCCGCCAAAGGCCAAAAGCTACCTTTGAACCTTCTGTTATACAGACATTGTTTCGTTATTTCCTGTTGCTGTCCAGTATTAAACCATTCAAGGAACAAGGATCATCAGGGGAGCGCAAGGTTCAGGAAAAATTCAATTCATGCAAAGTTTGGAGATGGCAGAGTTGGGCGCCATTGTTTGAGGTCTGCTGCCCAAATTACATCGGTGCTAAATGAGAACTCAGGTGAGTAATAGAGTACCTTTCGCAAGCCTCCGCCACAGCCGATAGGTTTAGGAAATATTAATGTTGCAGTTATATGTGAAGATTACATATGAGCCCAAAAACTTGGCTGATATTGTTCATACATATTCAAATGAATAAGAAGATGAAGAAGAAGAAGATGAAGAAGATGACAGAGCAGTTGCACCTGAGGTCCTTTGAATCCAACCAAATTTACCTTGGATGAACGCACCCGTAGAGAGAGCCAAAGACTTTACTGCCGCTAACTCAATACAAATGCCAAAAACTCCATTTAATAATTTTTTACCAACATGCTATTTACTGTGTTAGAAATGAATCTTATGTGGAAAACATGTTCACTATAATAAAAATGTGAACTGCATATCCTTTAGGGACAACAACAGCCTGGTGATACCAGCATTTATTCTTCCCTGAACGAGGCAGACTGGATGCTACAATAATGCTGTGGTGTCTTTTAATGATAATTATTAATCAATCAATTAATCAATCTTTATTGATATAGCGCCAATTTGCAACAACAGTTGTCTCAAGGTGCTTTCCAGAAAGAACATGTCTAGAACAAACTCTTTATATAATTATCTACAGCCACCCAACAAATACCTCCACGACCAAGCACTTGGTGACAGTGGCGAGAAAAAAATGCCTTTTAAATGGCAGAAACCTCGAGCAGATCCAAGACTCAAGACTCAATAATTAATCAGCCTTTCTGACTCTAATTTTAAACATGTTATAGCAATAATGTGCTGTTATTTACTCAGTTTCCTCTTGAGTGAAAAGTATGCAAAGTCAATCCGTTTCCCTCGGTCCACCCAGGTTGATGAACTGGTTCCTCCTTTGAAGTTTGCCGGTGTACAAAGTATTTGGTGACTATTTTCAAACTGCATTTACATTTTTGTTGCTACTGAGAAAGAAAAAAGCCACAGCCGGGGAACAATAATGTATCAGTTCAAAAATGTACAGAACCCTACATCAGAGGATTGCAGAGATAAGTATAGCCTACAGGTGGTTGATAGTTTGACTGAATGTGACTTCCAACAAAGACACAAGTGCCACTGCACCGACATGCACAGACAAATGACTGGATTCAACACTGTGAGCGTGTGCAGAGGTGAGAGCGCCATCTAGAGAACAATCTCAAGGCAATATTGCAATATTGTTATTCCAATTTCATACCTGGCCTTAGTTGTCCTAATTTTCATGGATTCATGATTGGTTGAATGGCTCCTAAAGGGCTTGGGGAGACCAACAGTGAAGTCAAACATTGCATTTCTGATAAATATCTCATCTAAACAAGACGGACACCGATAACGGAGGTCAAGCAAATGAAGGCAGTTTGCTCCTTTGTCACATAAAATGTCTGAATGTTATTTAGAGATAAGTATAAGTTCCTATTGAGAGCAAACAGAGGACTAATTCATGTTGGGTCATTCTGAATGTTACACAGGCTGAGAGTGGGAGGCATCCAACCGTTATGCCCTGGAAGAGTGCAGAAGGGACACAAAGAGGGTCTTCCAGTCTGTTTAGCAGGATCTTGGCTTAAAATCTATCTACATGGGCGAGTCTACACTACATCAATATCACATCATGGTACCTACTTTGGAAATTTAAAGCAACGAAAAGATTATAATAAAAGCACAAATTGTCTTTCATTATGTTCATAATGACCCAATGAGAAGTATTCAGTAGTATTTACGCTCCATGCGTTGGCGTCAGTGTGGTGACAAAGACAACCCATTATTCCCTGTCGCCTGGTTGTTGGCCATTTTGTCTGGTGGAGCCTTTGAGGTAAAAGCATCCATGAGATAAAATGTCCCCGTATTCACCAGCTGATTGCCATGACAAACTGATAGTCTCCTCATGCTCATTTTCTCCTTATTACATCTAGTGGGTGGAGATCTTTGAATGACACCCTTTATGTCGCCAAATGTGGGCTTTCTGAGGGCGGCATGCTGGAGACCAAATGATATTCTTTGCTGATGTAAACGAAGCCTTGTTGTCCTTCTTGTCTCCGGTGTTGACACAAGTGGAGATTAAAGGTTGTAGTTGTTGTGAAAAGTCCGTGCCAAAACAAGTTTTCACACTTGCTTGGACCATCTAAGCTTCAGCGGTCATTATGGCCGTGATCCCCATCTGAAGGGTGGTGTGAGCAGCTGTGGCGTTGGACCGCCTGCCTGTGGGGGAACAGCTGTGAGGATTCACAATACCTTAACTAATTCCACATTCTTCCCCGAGGAAAGCGAGCCGTATGAGATCATGGTTTAAGGTGTGTCCAATTAGCCAGGCCAGTTCCTAACGAGGCGCTATTGGACCATTAGAGGAAGAAAACATTGATTTGACTCATGAAGGATTACAATTAAAGGCCTGCACCGCCTTTATTGTGTGTGCAGTGATTGTAGCAGGATCGTATAAATGAACCGTAGCTTGGAGGCTCATGTGTAATCTTCACATATAACTGCATTTGGAGAGGAGAGGAGTGACGATTTACTGGCTCTGAATATAAGAAGCCGCAAGTAACGCAAAGAGCATGTGCCTCCCCCTCACATAAGCAGCAGATTGTGGAAGAGTGTGCCTGACTTTTCCAAATGAAACCACAGAGATTTAGGTCGTCTGCTGCTCTTCATTGCCAGGGAGCATGGCTTTGCTCCCACATTACAAAATGCTTATGAAATATGAAAGCAAGTCACACTATGAGGGTTTTTTTCTATTAGTAGACTGTTTTTGATGCGGCTGGATGCTATTTTTACAAATAGCAAAATTGCCATTGCAAGGATAGTTGTGTAAAACTTTGGCATTGCTTTCATGGAACACTGGACTGGAAACTATCGTGTGTTCAAATTCTCCATTTCACCTCTAATTTAAATCTAAAAAACTCAGAAGATCTCCCCTGAATGCCAAAGGAGTGAGAAGTGACACGCTGGAAACTCACTCCCCTTTTATTATGATCCTAACCGCTGGAATACAAGTGGCTGACATCATCACTGAGCCCCTGAGCCAAAACTGATGGGAAATTCCGTCATGTCATATGCTCGCAGCACTTTTCACTGTGATTTATTTTGACTGCTGGACATGACGAATCAGTATTTTATAGAATATCAGTTTCAATCCCAGTGAACGCAGGATTTCCATAAGACCATCAAGCTCCTGACAGAGACACAAATGGAGGAGGAGGCAGGGTGTTTTGCCAGCAAAAATACTTCCCATGACCTCTACGTATGGTCAAGGCAAATTCTCAGCAAAACATAGAGAGAGAGCAGGAAATGAGGAGAGTTCAAAGGTCGGGATGTCTGCAACAACTGTGATGCACTGAGTGAAAAGAATGCTGTTTGAAAGTGTGTCATGCAGATGCATTATTTTTTACAAAGGTGGCATTGTGCTATCACCTTATAGTCAGAAAACAGCTGGTTTCCTGCTAAAAGTTGATGTAGCCCAGCAGCGAAATACTCAACACTGGAAGAATTTGATTCAAGATGGAATTATGTACCAGGCACAATAAAAAAAGAGAAAACTCTGGAGATTGTCTCAGTTATTAAAAAATATATGATAGCTATATATTATTTGCTTTATCGCTCACAGATTTCCTCCATCCATGCCAAATAAAGGGCACATTTGTGAGATCATTCATTCTGACAGTTCCACATACCTCAGACCAGAGCTCCGTGGATTGGGCAGGGATCCACGATCATCCATAACCAAACTCATTGGTTTAAGAAAATCCCTCGGACTGGCCAGACACAAACAAAGAGCACATTTCATTTTCAGTTTGAATGGTAAAAGTTGCTCTAAGCTTCTATAAAGTGATGCAAATTGGCAGAGCATGAAATATGGGCGAATCCAATATGAGGTCATCAGTTTTTCAGGCATGAAGCGACTGTTTTCCTGGAAATAACTACACGATTATTATCATTTAGCAAAGCTCTCACCATAAATGTAGTTGGTTTTCGACGCAGTAGTCAACTTCCATCAGTGTGCAGTACAAGTCAGGTTATTTGTGGATCGCTACGAACAGATTCAGTTTGGATGGGTGATCCATAATTCCTCCTCCAAGATGCCTTTTAGCGTAAGTCATTCCAGTGTGCAAATGTATATATGTCCGCCTTTGAAACTACCCAGACAGATCGTTGTAAATCATTTCGTTCCAGAGACACTGCAAAACTCTTCTTCGCACATCCAGACGACTGTGCGGCGCACCATTGTGCAGGAAAGTGAGGGCGTCTCTGCTCCAGGTCAGCTTCTCCTCCCTGCAGGACCCTGAAGAGCTGTTGTCATGTTCAAGCTCACATCCTGGCCATGAATACATAAACCCACAGACTAAAACCACGCCTAGTGTGTAAACACAAGTAAGTCCACGCATGTAGTTTGACAACAAAAAAACATCTGTTGTTGTTGTACTTCCTCTGAATAATAGTTTTTCTGTCTGCAGTGACATCTAGTGGCCACATGTGGAACTGCCACACATCAATACCACAAATCCGATCAAACGACAGTATTTATTATTATTTTATTTTTTTCCAAAGCATTGGAACACCTTAGCATTCATTCAGTGCAAAGTCATCCGTTCTGGAATCCTTGAAAGTTAAATAAATATATGTGTCCATCAAAGAAAGAGGCCAAATATTCTTAACCCCTGTCCATCACTTCCAGGCTACAGGTGATATGCACATTCTCTTTGAGGACAGAAATTCCTCAAACTGCTATGTAATAGCATAAATGAACATTATTTTACATCATTCTCACCTTGTAATGCTTTTAACTAACATCAGTCTTGACCATAACTATTAAATAATCACTTATTTTCAGGGTTTTAACCCTTTAAACCTCTCTGCCTCACTTGGGGCATTTTTGATAAAGCAGTTGTCGTAATTTTGGAAAGGTTGTGTGTTGAATGAGTATTATGTTATTACACATATAACAAGCGGTTTATTCAAACAATGTGATACTGAAATGGTTTAACTCCTGAACACAAATTCATATTTAATAGTTATTATCAGGACCTATGTTGGTTCGAATTCAACGACACTGGAAGTGGTCCAAGAATAAAAATGAATTCGCTGCACTTCATTTTTTGTTTCTTGCTGTACAAATTGTTATGTAAATGTGGCTAAAAGATTAATTTGCTATGCATTGCTTCAAACCCACATCAAGTGTTCTGGTTATGAAATAAAAAAATTAGATTAAAAAAGTACTTCATCTTAGTCTCGTGTTTTTTTTTTGTGTGTTTTTTTTATCAGGACTGTGATTTAAGGTTTTGGTAGATGCTTTTTAGATTTCAAATGAAAATGATTCTTATGTTTGGGAATTGCCTTGGGAATTCCTTTGGGGAAATCATTTGTAAATAAAAGATGCTAGCAAGGACGAAGAACAGGGATGTCGTAAGTTTGATGCACATCAAAGACAGGAACAATCCAGACCGCATGACTGAACTTCCTGAGCAGGTCATAGTTATGAGTCGCGTTCATTCATATGATTTGTATTATGATCATAACCATCATGTGAGCTAAATCTTCGATTGGGAAATATAGCTTAAGATGAGACATTGTTTAAGTCACATTGTGGCATTTCTGCTCACATAAAAGTGACGTGTAAAAGTAAACCAGCTTTTTCAGTCTACAACATATCATCAACCATGTTTTTTTCTGCTAGAGAGAAGCCCAACTTATTAGAAGAACTTACAAAAACCAACCACTGATTAGCCAGTGACAATGGGATAATTCAATCTGACAAAGAATCTAAACAAGGGAAGTTGCTTCACAGTTTTCATACATAACAAAATATAATTTCACCACTATTAAAAAGAAACAGGTAAATTGAATTTGGTGTCTTTCATACAGGGGGTACAGTGGCAGAAACATTGGTGTCTACACAGTAGAACATCTCCACGCCATGTGAACAGTCTCGAGAGCGCAGCCCGGTCATGATCAATCCAGTGATCATGACAAACAAACCAATTAACAACAAGATAACGGCTATCAGGTTTTCACCCTGGAACCAGTGACCGGTGGAGAGTTTGAGGAAGCAGGCTGATGGAATGACGAAGATGAGAGGCGTGGCACAAAGAATTCCCTGGATGGTAAAAACAATAACAGCAGGAAAGTAAAACACTCGTGTAAAAAATACAAGAAATCAAATGTAGACAGCAGGTGGAGTTCACATGACCTACATTTAGCTCCAAAACAATTCCCAGACAGTCACAACCCAAAGATATGGATGTGCAAATTGCAACAACGAGCACCGTTGTGATGACATGCTCAACTGTTGAAAGAACCCTACTGCAAACCACATTGGATATTACCTGAGAAGATAAAAAAATAAATAAAAATACAGCCGTGTGAATTTGTACATTTCTTTTCTTCATCTTAATGCAGAATCGGGAGCATGAAAGCCTCCAAAGGACCTTTCCCCTTACAAATGTACACATGTGTCTGGTGTATGTAGATCATCACTTACCTCTCGTGTAACAAAGCACTCCAGAGGAAATGTGGTGATGACGCTGAGGCCAAAACAGAAACGTCCAAAGGTGGCCAGGTTATCATTCCTGCAGTAGTTCTCGAACAGGTCTCCTATGAATTGAGTTCATAAAAACAGATTAGAATATTGAAAGAATGCACGCTGTCAAGTAATTCTCACGATGACACCTTGTGTGAAGCCAGTGAAGGTGACGTAGCCAGCAACAGCAAACGCGGCACTGATGGTCAGGGCAGAGCCCACCGAGATGTGAGTGACCCGAGACCAGTGAGCCAGCGTGGGATTCTCCAGGGAACCATAGATGAGGAAGCTGTTGTGGTGGCAAATAAAGGCTGGAGGAGAACATCAGAGATAAATATGTAAACATTCAATAAGGGCAGAACTAGAATGTTGAACACGTTTCTGTGAAAAGACGGTTTTATCACAGAATGACCTGCATGCCTTTACACGAGCAACACTCCAGTGGATCGTCACGAAATGCCCCTTTAAGTAGAGCTAAACGCCACACTCTAAGAAATAAAACATCACATTTATTAAAGTTGGTTGTGTCAACCAATCCCACAAAACTAGTTTGGATAAATGGGGAAAAGATTGTTTATAAAATTCTTTCAACTAAATGACACTAGAATGTTTCAATTAAAGGCTACAGGATCAAATTGAATTGAATCTAATGAACAAATTTATGTTTCATTTAGTGAACACAAAATAATGTTGCATGTACCAAACGCACTTATGTAATCCCTAAACCTTTTACTTTTACATTAATGCAATTAAACTCCATTGTTTTTAATGAAAATAATTATTGAATGTAATTAAGTGAAATAAGTTACTATTTAGTTCTTTCAACAAAAGTCATGTAATGCAAACGACATCCATGTTTCATTTACTGAACACAATGATGCTGCATATACTAAATGTACTTATGCTGAATTTCTTAAAGAATAGCTTTATTAACCTTAGAAAACTTAATTACCTAATTCCAGTGTTGTTCGATATTTCATTGAAACTCAAATATTCACTGCTTTTACATAAAAAGGGATGTAATGCGAACAAAATTCATGTTTTAATTCTGAGAGTGTGTTATAAAGACATTTTTTAGTTTCGTAAGGAAGTGAGGTCTAAAGAATATCCTGAGCATTTGTCACAAGAGACGCTGAAGGGCAGTAACACGAAGACAGTGATGACAATCTGTGTTGGGTTTGTTTGTTTTTAAATGTAATAGGTAATTATGATTAATAATACAATAATAATTGATTATAACAATAATGTAGGGGGAAAAAACTCATAAATGTAATATTGTAATTACATTGTAAGTAATTCAGAGTATTAGTCTCAAACTCTGACATCCACTGGTTTATTTATTGAAGTGCAGCTGCACAAAATATTGTAAAATTCAGATTGCCTGCATGGCATAAAGATGCAAGGCAAAACACCTGCTTGTGTTATCCTACTTTTTCAAACCAAAGATGATGCATATACTTTCTATTCAGATACATAACATTACTTGAGATTGAAAATGTGAATTTCAAACTAGCTGAACAAACCAACTGATTTTTTCACATACTAAAAATACTAATTGTGGCAAATATTTTTTCTTCTGCATGTCTTTGCTTTTTACTGGCTGATATTTCATTAATAATTGGAATTAGGGCTTAATCAAATTAAAAAAACGGAGTGTTAGGATTTCGTAGAAATATGTTTAGTGCCATTATTGTTACAATTTAAATTATTTTGCGTCTGTAAGTAGTAAAGTCTCTCCATGATATACTACTAAAAATATTCTAGGTTCCTCCATCCTCAGCATCAGCACCCTGCATCCAAACTCACCAAAGGACATTATACCAGCTGCCTGGATTGCGTCCGGCTTTGCAAATGCCCATGCATCCTCTGTAGGGAGTCTGAAGAGTGATATTATTTTAAGTCATTGATGGACACAGAAAGTTTGTGTTATAGCAATACAGTGAGTATATGCAGAAAATTGAATTCAGGGGTGTATTAAAATCCAAGTAACATAGGATAACAAATTGAAAAAAATTACATTTGGGGTCCCAAAGTAGCTGCTCTGATGATTACCACAACGAGGATAATGAGTGTCAGCACCATCGACAGGAAGGACACCTGCATGGAGACACACAGGAGTGTTTTAGAGGTAGCTCTAAATGACGTAGCCACAGTAATAACCGTGTAATAACACAGACATACCTTCCCAAGTTTCTCAATGTTTCGATACAGTGAGAGAGGTAAGGTGAAGACAGCGGTCGACATCAGGATCACAAAATGACGCTCTGCCAGCATGTGATCTGGACCGACTTCAAACCATACATGACAACGTGAACATGAGTTATAACTAGCATTCAATAGATATACATATTTATATTTTAATTTTAAAGATATATATATATATATATATATATATATATATATATATATATATATATATATATATATATATATATATATATATATATCTGCTGCACACCTGCTGCTTGGATTTTAACTTAGTTTAAAAAAGTATACCTCCTGGTAGTCTCTGGAAGACTTTGGTCAGTGTGTCCCCAGTTGTGATGTTGTAGCTAATCATAGCTGAGAAACAAGAGAAAACAGAAGAGTTGTTCATTCTACTCATAAGCAGTCTGAAGTAAACTTAGAAAGAATGCAACAGGGAGGACAAAAATACACGTAATATACATGTAATATAAGTAATAACATATTTTTAATCACTACACATACGTTGCTTCATTATTAAACTTCAAACCATGTTATTGATTTTGAATTAAACCTCCTTATTTTTAACAACATACCAATGAAAGGGTAAAGAAACTGCAGTCCAGATAAAACCAGAAATCCAGGGAAACCAAACGTACTGTGCACCAGAGACTGATAACTGTTTGTCCCTGACAGGTTTCCTCCTTTGATCAGTAAGATTATGGAATAATCTGCCATGAAGTGCAAACACAACATTTCAAAATCTTTTTTTTAATAAATTTGATAAATGTGTGTTTTGCCTTTGTTCCATTATGATACGTCATGCAATTACCAACCTGTGATGAACGCAACGACTGTCAGAAGCAGAATGCCTAAGGGGAGTCCGGCCAGGTTCAGCGCATACGGCAAACCTGGTCAAAAGAATTTAGAAATACATGAAAATGAACATACGGTTAATCCCCACGTTCCAAAAAAAGACTCATTGTGTGGTTTATTTTTAAAGACTTGAACCTATTTGACTTTCCTTAAATAATCATATCTTAATCACATTTCCTAGATTCAAAATATTCAATTCAATTCAATTCAATGATTTATTAAGGACACAGTTCATGGAGTGGTCCGTGGCAAAATAAATAAAGATTTACAAAAAATCTAAACAAAACAGAAATCTGTTTGAGAAAATATTATGCTTTGAAAGGGGAAATGTATTTAAAACCCTTTGGACTTATTAGAAGTATTACATACATATCATGTTTAATGATAAAAATGCATCAAATTAAGTTTATTTGTCTGTTTATGTTAAAATGATCCAAATGCATGGACACTTTATATGCAATTAAAATACAGAAATCTTAAATATTCGACTTACATTTTTATATTGTTATAATATTCGACTCACAGAGAATGTTATTCGTACCCAAGATTTGGAAAATTAAGCCAAAACATCTCTAAAATACAATGAGAGTTATTTATTATGATAAGAAAGAATGACATTATAGATAAAGATTGCATGTATTAAAAGAAACTTGCATATGTTGATTATAATGTAATTGTTTCGAATAGATAAATAGATTAATTACTTCCAGAAAATAATAATAATAATAATAATAATAATACATTTTATTTATACGGCGTTTTTACTCAAAGTCAATTTGAAGATAAATTAAAATGATAAGTTCAAACATGTCTGATGTAAATTCCATGTTTAAACAGGAATTTAGATCATAAAGTCTAGATAAATGTTACTACTACTACTACTACTTCTGTTTTAGTTGCAAAACGTAACTAAACTATGATTATTTTTGTGTTGCCAAATGTGTCCCGGCACATTAAACAATAACTCTGTAAACTTCACGGTTAATTATGGGCTGCTTGTGACACAGCAAAATAACTCACATTGTGAGCATGAAACGGTTAAAGCGGAAAATTGGGGCAACAGGCGCTGGTCATATGATGCAGAGGGTTTACCGCTGCAGGGCCCGGAAAGGTATGAAAGCTTCTCCTTGTTAAAGTAAAATGATTCACTACATATGAACGTTGATTTATCTGAGGATAAAGAGGTTGATGAGATATGATTTCATCCATTTTCAAGCATATAATAGATTGATTGTGATGAATTTAACTGGCCTTGTGAGGAAAGGTTTGAAGGATTAGGTGAGGATGTACCTATTACTCCAGATCCTATGATGGAGTTGATGAAATTAAAAGATGCAGATATCATTGAATGCCTCGACTCTCTTTGTGGAGGAATCAGTGCTGACTCCTCTTCACTCTGTAAAATAAGACAAAGCAGTGAGAAAAACAATGAAACTATCAATCCTTCTGACCTCTAACAACAGCAGCACTGGAGACCTACCTGCTGATCCATTATGAGAACCTGTAGATTGCTGAGTTGGTTCCTCTTAATCCGGGTCTACTCAGGGACGTATCCACACATATCTGAGGGGAGAGTGTTTCAAATGTCTAAGTCCTCAAAGTAGTCTTATGTACGTCTCGTCTGCGGTTTGTCAGGGGTTATTCTTAATGGTAAAATTAGACCCTGCTGGGCTCCACCCTCTGACAGCCAGGATTTTTGTCTCCTTCTCTTGGATCCTGGTTTTGACAAACTGCATTCTGTTGACCTGAAACAACTCAACAACACAGTTGAGATGTCTGTCCTTAAACTGAAAGAGAAGCCTGCACTCAAAGAATATTCAAGCCTCATATCTAAAATGTATGTAGTTTAATAAGATGTACGTTTTCTATCTATATGGATTACATCATTTTAATATTACAAACTAAGAAATTGAATTTTATGCACTTTTGTCATTAAATAATGAATGAAACAAGTGAAAATTATATTTTAATGTAATATATTTCTGATGTGCTTTGAATACATTTCCCATTCAAAACAACATAATTTCCTGCAAATTATATGTCAACCAATCTCTTAAATTTTAAGTAAATGAATCCTGCTTGTTCTAAAATGACATCTATTCAAACCTTGTTCATGTCTTTTAACTGATTTAATTGTATCGTTTTCACAATAATGAAATTCATGCTGATTCTTTATTTTTGAATACACACATTTGTATTCAAATAAAATCAAACGATTCAAGTATTTAAACGTTAACTATACAATTATTAATTTTTTGAGTGTGGGCAAATCATGAACCTGGTGATTATGGAAGTCTTCTCATGAAGGTGATCTTGGGGTATTGGCATTAAGAAAAATCCAATGCCTCATATCTAATATTGAAGTATGAATATAAAAAAATAAAATGAATGTGTTTTAACATGGTATTTATCACGGTATAAACAAGTTTCTTTCAATCAAGAGAAACAGAGAATGAAGAAATGATGAATGTTTATTACAACAGATGAATTGTTCTGTTAGAAAGTCTGCAAAAAGTCAGATTCTTCAGCTAGATTGAAATGGATGGGTATCTGCCCCCGGGCAACAGCGAGATATCTCCCCTCTTAGACTATGGATACTGATGGTGGTGGTGGCTGTTGACTCTGCTGAGACTGATGAACGATGGAGTTCATGGATCTGCAATGAGTGGGAGGTGATGGGGAGGGTGACGTTCCAGCATGGAACTAGATGAATGGAAAGGATCCTTTTTCAACAAGACGTATATATATGTATATATATATATATATATATATATATATATATATATATATAATGGTCTCTAGAAGCAGAGGAGGATGGTCTTGCTTTTTGAAAGGGATTAAAATATAAAAAGAGTAAATTATTCAAATGAACCATTACCAAATCTTTATGTCTTCTTTTGAAAAAAAGAAAAATCCATTCTTGAAATTTGGACTATGCTTCAACAGTGACACTGACAGGGCAGGGCTCATCGTCCTCGGGAGGCAGGATCTACTCGATCAGCTTAATGTATGTCAGTGTGATCTGCTATTGGCCAGAAGAGATAAAATGATGCTCCTTAATTAACTCCTCCCCATTAACCACCAGATTCAAATATTGACAATGCCTTGGTCTAATGAGAATTTTCACATTTCCTCTACAGTTCTCTACCGCTGACAGACACTTGACTGTGACATGCTGCTGGTAAAGATGAAATTCATTAATTGTTGTAAAAACAGGGACTTGATCATGAACATCAGGACCTTAAATGCATGTGTAATTAAAGAAAGTGTGAATTTTGGGACTCTTTAAAAATGATCTCACCTTCCTCCCCAATTTTTAAACTCAACAGGTGCCTATGATATGAATATATGTACAGAAATATATATAGAGAGATAAATAAATGTGTATATATAAATATACAGTACATATATATATATATATATATATATATATATGTACTGTATATAAATTATTAAAACAAATAAATTAAGTTGGCCCGACAGAAGTGTGTATTGCTGAAAGAAACCCACTAATCATGTTCGAAATACTTTCCTTTATTCAATTCAATGAATCCAAAGAATCAGATTAATGTTCGAACTCAATACAAACAAACATAACTTAAGTTTCCCAACCTAACCTTGTAAAGTTAAGTTGTTGAATCCCATTCAAGAACAACTTGATGTTCTCTTGATGTTCAAACACGAACATTTCTCCATTCAACGAACATGTAAACGTAAAAGGTAATTGAGACAATACAATGGTAAATAGTTCCAGTAGGTGGCGCGAGACTCCCAGTGAATGCTGTAGCCAACAGCATTCACCCATCTTTAAGAAGAAAAATGACTTTGAGGCAACATTTGGAAAGTATTTTTGTATTTACATGTGCAACTTGTTTGATAGTTTCTCCAGTGACTAGAGGCTACTGACTTCTGCCCCCCCCCCCTCTTCATCATATATGGTGTGAGAGAGAGAGAGAGAGAGAGAGAGAGAGAGAGAGAGAGAGAGAGAGAGAGAGAGAGGGGAAGGGGGAGAGAGAGAGAGGGAAAGGGAGGGAGAGAGAGAGAGGGAAAGGGGGGGGAGAGAGAGAGGGAGAGATAGTGACTTTCAATCTGATAGTTGTGGCTTTAGCTTTTAGTTTCTTAGCTTTTAGTTTCTGAGACACTGCCGTTCGTAAACATACGTCTAATATTCCCGTCAATTACGCACCGATGATGTCTACCACACTCTCATCCCTACAGCCTCTGGAACGTCTGCCTGCACTTTGCGCACCAGAACATCCGGAAGAGCAGCCGAGCAGCTGAGCGGCGCTCTGACTGACAGCCGCACCGAGGGGCGGGTCGGACGCGCGCGCTCTCAGACGCACGGTGGAAATTACCAGCATCAAACACCACAAACCGACGGAGCAGTCTATTTTATCTACTTAACTCTTCCACGTCATTTTTATTCTTCATCTGTCGGGGATGAAAAAGTGATGGTGAGTTAACAGAATATGTTAAAGTTGTATTCTGCAGTTTTTTCTCTTCGAACATATGGGCAAAATGAGAACAAAGTTTAATTCTGGTGATTCTCTATCTATCTATCTATCTATCTATCTATCTATCTATCTATCTATCTATCTATCTATCTATCTATCTATCTATCTATCTATCTATCTATCTATCTATCTATCTATTTTTTTTTATTGCTGTAAATCTGATATTAGGCCTGATATTTGGCCAAAAAGTGATTGGTGTTAATTTGGACAAAGACCAGAGTTCCGATCATGTGCTGCAATATATTGCAGGAGTTAATGGGCATGGCAGCAATAATCGGCCCACACTCAATCTTTGACAACATCCTGTTCCCACTACTGTCAACATCATTATTAGATTTCTATCAATTAGAGATCAGGTGCTTCTTTTCACCCTCTGAACATACAAAGCATAGGATGGCAGTTTTTTATTTATTTAAAAAAAACAACATTAATTTATTTCGTTGGAGAACTATGTTAACAGCTTGTCATCATCAGTTACTTTGCCAACGCCCTGAAGATCTAGATCTAATCTGGATCCAGAAGTCTGCTAGAGGCAGCAGCAGGCATTAGCTGCAAGCACTTATGTGAGCGTGTTGGTCCCTCAGGAGCCCACACATCCTGAATGGGGATCACTCTTTATACAGGTGTGTTTAAGCTGAAAGAACCTAGTATTTTAATTTCTTCATCACAAGATCTTCTCTATCATCTAGCCAACCCCCCACCACCCCCAGCCCCCCAGCACCACCGCCACCCCCTTACAGCTGTGATGAGGATAATGGGCGAGAATTGGAAAATCTGAGCAGTGGTGGAAAAAGCCTTCGTATTCTTTACCTGAGTAAATGCTGTAATACCACAATATGACAAATGCTCTAGTACAAATATAAGTCTCGTATTTGAAACCTTACAGAAGTCAAAGTATGTAAAAATGATTAGTAAATATTATTAGTAATATTCATCATTAGTAAATGTAATTATTGTGCAGTACAATGTTTTTATCGGTGTTATTGCTATTATCTTTAGATTACTATTCCTGCAGCATTATCATATGTATTCATACTTTATGTTACTCCTATACATCTTGAATGTAATTACTTCATTATTTACCAAGAAGTAGGAGGATTTTCTCAAATCCATCAGCACCTATGAGATACGTGAAAGGTCTAAAGAATTTAAATCTGAAAAGGAACTAACTACAGATACCAGACATATTTAGTTGTGAAGAAAGTAACCATATATGTTACTAGAAATAGTAGAGTAAATTTATAAAGTAGCAAATAATGGAAAAGCTCAAGTATTCAGTCAAGTAAGTACGAAACTTGAGTAATTGTACTTAGTTACTCCCCATAACTGAAAGTGAGCTTTGATGCCCTGATGGTTTAGCATATTTGTATTGTATGTCTAACAGAAGATAAAGAAAGTTACTATTTCAAAAATATGTGACTCAACAGAATAAGTTGACATTTTTAATGCCTCCTTAAAACATGACTCACATGTGTATTAAAAGATTTAATTGTGTCTCCCGTATAAACCCCTACTCAGTGTAACGAGGGAGGATTCCTCCGTCCTAAAGCTCAGCCAAATGTCCTTCCCTCATTCCCATGGCAGAGACAAGGATATTTTCCTAGTACCATCTCTACAAACTCTTTTCATGTTTATTATCCCCTGTCACAAATGAGTTGAAACAGGGGAAATGGGAATTCTCTCCATTCATTGTTTTACGCATATTATTGTACCCAAAAACTGCTAAGATTTATTTCATTTAATTGTCTACGGACAACTGGCAGAACAAGCCAGTCCTGACATAGCACATTCGCTATTCAGGTCTATTTTTTATGTTTCTCTGTTTGCATGATTACTCTTTGGGGTAATTCTTGTAGTTGTTGTTTCATTTTCCGGGCAAAAAACTCCCAAAGCTGTTCAGTATTTTTTCACAAAATACACCCCAAAATCTGAAGTGCTGCCTTTCTGCTTCTTAGGATTTTTTACTATTTATATTTCTTGTATTTAGGCTCAGTCTGTGTTTGAAGACCAACATGTTTCTGCCTTTTATTAAAATCAGTTTGTGAACCTTTCCTCGGATATTTAATTAACATAAATTGTGATAAAGAGAGAAGATTTAAATATCTTTATCACTTCAATATAAAGCAGTGCTGGGAGTCTTTCATGGTTGTCATGTTTAAACAGACTTAGAAATGGGAACTTATCCTTTAACCCCTCTTCTAAACCCCCAGAATCACTTGTTTTTGTGGGGAAATGACTTAATTTCCCCCTTTATCCACTTTCTACAGGTCCACTTTTCTCATTTTTGTTTTGACGCTGGATTATATGGGTTTAAAAACTGAAGAGGCACAGAGAAACACATTATATCATGTCTTGCTTTAGTTTTTCCTTCAAATTTATGTACTGGATGTATTTTTTTTTATTATGATGAAACTATTAACCATCAGTAGAACGGACGCTTTCACCTCCTGTAGTTTCACTCTCCGGTGGTTGCTTGGGTTTTATTTGGAAGCCAGGAGGTGATCTATCGTGTTAATTAATAAAAAGCATTTTGTGGTTCGGTAATATTCAAATTAAGATATTCTTTCTTTGGCATAGCTGGTAGGTGAATGGGGAGGTTTTGAGCCGAAGTCAGCCATCATTTAGAACTCATCACCAAGACAAACCTAAATGTGTGGTGGATTTCAAATAGTATCCATTTTAGGTTTGTCAGCATGAGGTCATGATGCCGACAGGTTGTAGATAAAATGAAGTGGGCCTATTTGAAGCTTTAAGTGGCAGCGCTATCTCCAGTTGAGTGTGATGAGTTGGGAAAAGATTGGCAGGATGATGCATACCTCTTTAGAGGTTAGTCCCTGCAGGTTGACCTTGTTAGTGTCGGGTGAAAACCAAGTTGAAAGTAAAGAAGCGATGTAGAGTGCGGAGGTTTTGTCGATGAGACCATTTTGGGGAAAATAGCTGCATGCTGTATTTTGGACGTATGGAGTGACTCTGTCTGTAAGACGAAAGCACAAACAGATGAAAACTATGAATTTAATATCATATATCACTGTCAACAATATGTGTTGCGCTGGAACAGAGATGTACATTTTATTGTATGTGGGGAAATCCACTTTTCACTTGGATTAATGTCTCACAAGTGTGGATGGATGAAAACCACTGCAGGACCAAAGACAGAACAATGAATGATTTGCACAAAACAATAAAATACTGTCATGTATAGTATATAATATATATATATACATTTCATGAAATATTGTGGGTCATTATTGAGAACTTTGGTCCTATATGATGTTTGTTTTATGAACCATGATTTCTTTAGAACCACCTTTCTCTCGCTCTGTTATATTTGTAATGGAGATCGATTTTGACACAGATATATATATATATATATAATTGAATATGAGATGCCCGGCTCTCAGACTGCGGTTGATAGCAGGTATGGATGATATAAAGGCTTGTGCATTATGTTTTCCTATTTGAGCAGCTTTTATGGGAAAATGATCGCTTCTCTGCTGAAACAGACGAAGTAGGAACCTGTCAGCATTTATTTTTGGGTAATTTTAAAATAATATACTAATTTTAAATATCAAGACCCCCATTTTACTAATACTTGAGTTTCATCTTTTGTGCGTCTGTTCTTTTTTAAGTCAAATGGGAAAGCTGGGAGAGTTTCTCCCAGCGTCGTTAAAAGTCAAAGCTTGTTGGGCCTTCCTCTGTTGTTCTGATTACATCACACATGTCCAGCCCTGAGCTGTGGGCAGATGAGTGACCAGTGTATTTTGTGATTGATTTCTTGCATCAGTGTGTGGAAGTATTCTATTACACTATTTCATACAGATCAGACTGAAGCCCTCAGTGGCCAGGCACCCAGAAAGATCCAGTGCAGTCTGCAAAGCATTCATATTTAATATGGTGTAGGTCTGCCCAACACATCATTCTGGTCAGGCCTATTAGCAGGATGAATCTTCTCCTCCCACCGCTCTGTCTCAGGCTCCAAGGGGAAAGTGGACTCTTTTCATTTTGAGGGATGGAGGAGAGGAGCAAGAGACTCACCTGATATTGATCAATGTCATGTCAAATTAAACTTTATCTGCAGAAGTGATGATAATTAGATCTAATTTTACCATATCTGGCAGGAATTGGTGCCATCATTTACGACCATCTCAGGGCTCATTAAAGCCCGCCACTTCCTGTAATGATGAAGCTGGAACCCAGAACCACACCCACCTTTCTCTTCGCTACAGATGAAGCATTTCTTATCTGCTGCTGGAGATACTCTAATTACATTTCATGCTTGTCATTTAAAGAAGTTGTCGACCACTAAAAACAGCCTCGTATCTGTTCCGATCCCTCAGGCCTTTCTCATGCTGGAGGCTAGCTGTTCATTCTGAAGGTACAGGATGAGAAGATGGCACAGCTGCTTGTACCACCAGGTCCAGACAGCTTCCGGCCTTTTACTCGTGAGTCCCTCAAAGCCATCGAGGCTCACATTGCTGTGGAGAATGCCAAGAAGCCCAAAGGAGAGAAGAAAAAACACAAAGATGAGAGTGATCTCAAGCCCAAAAGCGACCTGGAGGCGGGACAATCGCTCCCTCTTCTCTATGGGGATGTTCCCAAAGGCCTGGTGTCGACACCACTGGAGGACCTGGACCCCTACTACTATAATCAGAAAGTAGGTTTGCTTGATTTCAAACTTGACCCTAAAGGCTGAAGTATAAAACTGGTGTTAAAAAGGTCAAGAATCTAACATCTATGTAGGAATTATTAATGGCTTGGTGTTTATAAGGTATTTGGAGGAGCGTGAATCCGTCACTGCTTGTGGTTGTTGTGAAGGCAGTGTTGTATTCAAGTCAAGTGTTTCATCTCCTTCAAGTCAACTGCAGAAGGTTTTATATGAGCTATAACAACAATATACATAATTTGATTTGTGACATCTGTTTTAAATTATAGGGCTTACCCAATATTTGATTAGCCTTTGTAATTTCCTCATCTTAATGGCATCATGCGATGTTGTCATTTTCAATGCTGAGATATTACGAGTTTGTTCAGTGCATTACATCTCTGTATCTCTCTTTCCCCGTCAGTCTTTCATAGTATTAAACAGAGGAAATTACATCTACCGCTTCAACGCCGCTCCTGCGTTGTACCTCCTGAGCTCATTCAACCCTCTCAGAAGAATATCAATTACGATTTTGGTCCACTCATATCCTTTCACTCAGATACAAATCTGTTACGCATGAATGTATTTATGGTCACCATCCTCTGTTCAACAAGGATGAATTGTTTACAGTGATACTTTGACGAGGATACACCTTCCCAGTATATTTGCTTGTTGTGCTAAACCAAAACATATTATTCCCACGGTGATCACCCACAGATGAAGTTGACTAATCTGAATAGATTTTGGCATTGTTAATAAAAATGATAAAGTCTGTTGAAGTTGACTTCATCAGAACATCTGAAGAAACTTGAGGTGAGGTCGTTTGTAGACAGGTGACGTGATTGGCTTAAAGGGTAACATGATAAGTAATGTCACATAACATCTTTATTGTTAATATAAAAATGACTGAAAGCAAGTAAAACATTTCAAAAAGGCAATCATGATTCTTCAGTCACTTTGCATCTCATTGGTCTTGAACATATGACTCTTCCAGCCAGAGGGGGAAATCTGCCAGTACTGCTCTCTCAGAGAGATGAACTGGATCTATACATTCCACATAATGACTCCTGTTGGTCATAATGACGATTCTGATTTCAAATGTTTCCCTTCTGAACGAGCTCAAAATCTCTTAAACCCAGAATGTAACATTTAAACTCAGCCAAAGTTGTATACAATCACATCATTCAATCAATCACATGCCAGTTCCTCTATATTAATGACCTGACCTCCATATTTGTCATGCTCTGATGAAGGCTACCAGGCCAAACTTTTAGCATGTTTGCTGATCAGGTTTAACTGATATAAGTCATCTTGCACTAGAAATATGTTTCTGCGGTACAATTGTTCACATTACTGTCTTGCTCAGAATTAATGTTGAACAAGTAAAACTAGGAGGGCATATCTGCCAAGTCCTGAAAATTATTTTAATTGAAGTGAATCCAAATCCAAATTCCAATTAATGTTTAGTTCTTAACATTACACCGCCCACTGCTCCCTCAAGGATGGGTCAAATGCAGAGAAATAATTTCACTATGTTGAACTGTGTACGACTGTATGTGACTAATAAATGATTCTTCTAAAAGAGGAAAAAGAAATTCTGAACCCCACTTAATCCGGATCCACTTCAAAATGTCACAGAGTCTTTCTTTACAACCTTCTAGCGTCCCGTTAACAGAGAAACCAACAACAAATATGCAGGTGAAAAGATAGCCTCTTTGATGGAACGTAAGCTAGAATGTAAATAGATAGGATCAGTTGCCCACATTGCTGCTGGTTTCCTTGACAACCTCCTCCACGTTGTTCAGTCTAGTGATCATGTGTACTATCATTGCCAACTGTGTATTCATGACAATGACTAGAGTTCCTGACTGGTCAAAGAATTTAGAGTAAGTTTGCTATGAATTACACATTAAATCACATAAAGTTACACCTTAATCCTGTGAATACGTGCAGTTTAGTGTAACAACTAAATTTTTTTCAACAGGTACACATTTACTGCAATCTATACCTTTGAGTCCCTCGTTAAAATCCTAGCTCGAGGATTTTGCATCGGAAAGTTCACATTTCTTAGAGATCCGTGGAACTGGCTGGATTTCAGTGTCATTGTGATGGCGTAAGTACTCTCCACATGTTCAGTTAACTGGGGTAGCGCTGACCCCAGTATAAAGCCTGTGATGAAGGTGCAGAATGAAATAATTTGTTCTGATGGTTTCATTCACCTCTCATCCATCTGACCGGTGGGTAGTCAAGTATATAAGCTCTGTAGGTGTTCGACACACGGAGAGTTTTTAAGTTACATCTACTGATGACCACTCTTCTCTGGGTGGATAGGGGTCATTAGGAGTCATTAGGGACACAGTCCTCTATATTATTGGCTTGGTCATCATGTGCGTCATTAGCATTACATGACTCATGGTGTGAATGGTGGTGAAACACCATCCCTGACTCCACCGGTCACTTGGAACCCTCTCCCTCTCATCCAAGACAGAGGAGAGGGAGAACGTTGCCTTGGATTCAACTTTAATGGATTACAATGACATCGATGAATGAGAATCTAAACAAACGTATTTAAAAAATACATTTTCTGAAATGTCCGGTCACTGCTTTGTCTGGTGAGCATTTATGACAGTAGGCCAGTGTGCGGTGTTGACTGAAATTAATGACAGTGCCTATGTTCATAGTAATGAAGATCATGTCAGCCATGTCTCATAACACAAAAGGTTAGTTTCACACTGCAGGTAAAAGTCAAACCAAATCTGATTTTCCCTGGTATATGACCCAGATCTTAATTGTGATTTCATATGTGGCCCTGTGTCAGATACAATGCTGTGAAAAGCAGTGAACCCCTCTTCATTTTCTTTTTGTTTGTTTTTATCTCATGCTAAAATGCGACAGAACTTCATATAAAATTGAACGTTAAATATGATTATAATATCAAAGTTTTTAATTAGATTTCATTCAATAGGGCAAAAAGGTTTTCCAGTATCAGTTACGGCAAATCATCATCATTCTTGGCCCGTGGCAGCAAAGCATCTCCACAACGTTATATTTCCATCTCCATGCTGGACTGTGGGTATTATGTTGTTTTTTGTTCAAGCTAACTGTCTTCTACACAGTTCAACTCATCAGTCCGGAGATTATTCTTCAAGACCTCAGAGGTTCTGAGGTTTTGTGGTTGCAAAACCAAGATGAGCCTCATTGTTCTGCTGGGTTAGCGAAGAGATTCTCCTCCTCGTTGTCCTGGAGATCAGTGACTCTACTGTTCTTTAAAGATAAAGGATAAAGAACAGTAGAGTGAAGTAGAGTCACGGATCTTTATTGAGGTGAGAAAGGCCTTTAGTTACACGGATGTTCTCTCTGGATCTTTTGTGACTTTACCCCACTCTTGGAGACTTTTTGAGGTTGCTCTCATCTGGGAAGATTCCCCATTGCTCCAAGTCTCCATTTGTAGATTCTGTTTGAGTTGTATCTACAAATGCCTAGCGTTTTGATGCATTTTAAATAAGGCGACTTCAAAGCAGTACCGGTCTGCATCAGAGAGTCATTTACTCATCGCAACATTGAGAAAGTTTAACATAGTTGGACGGTTAGATGGAAGAAAAGTTACTTCGGTGCACGCCCTCTTTGTCGTATTCTTCTTCTGGGCGTTTGTTGGCGGTCAGCACCCAGCTCATCAAAGCATTATCGCCACCTTATGAACTGGAGTGTGGATCATCTGTGCATGTCAGAAAGCGTTTCCAATTGGATGGGTCGATGCATGTAAACAGCAGGTCGGAAAAAATCACGAGTAATGTTAAGAGGCGACCGACATTGTAATTCGGGAAGGTTTAATTTGGATAGGAGAAAAGGGTCCCATGTAAACCCACCCGTCTGTGTGTCTGCAACAAGTAATCAATGAAGTTTGGTAGTTTCTCTAATTTCACTTCTTATCCACACAGACCCAATCTGTTAAATTACCCTCTGGTTCAATATATTCATTTATCATAGTAAAGGTGGATTGTTTACTCAGGGGGGCCTTTATTATATGTGTGTTTTATTTTTGAAGATCTGACACAGATTAATATGAGAAACACACAAAATTAGAAATGATGTGACAGCAGTGTGATCATTCAGGTCAGAATGAATGTGATTTTTCTCCCCCTGTGCACATTGATGTTTTGTCAAGAATAGTTTACACATTAAAGCATGAATGGTTGCAGAAACAACAAATACTAAGGTTCATAAATAAATAAATAAATAAATGAGACGACGTTCTAATAAAATCCTCCCATTTCATTCTAAACATCGGTAGGCCGCCGTCACCACATTAAACCATTCAGCAACAAATAGATGTCTGCATCTCTTCTTTATTAAATTTCGTGATGTCCAGGCATACCGCTGACATTTTGCGGTAGTTCAGCAGCATGCCTTTTGGATTCTTCTTCGTCAGACTCATGTCACTTACGGGTCACATGGAAAGATGAACAGTCATACAAGGAGATCCCATCGGAAAATCGGAATTGTGTCTCTTCCAACTGCAGTGTGAACAAAACAAAATAAAATATTTCTAATAATGATCAGGTTGACTTACAGTTGAAAATAAAATAATTAATTTGCCAACTAAAAGAACAATATGGATCATTATTTAATGTCTTTGACACTATTAGGCACATTTTGAAATCGTATTACACATCACCATTGATATCATTTCATCTTCATCAATGTGCATGCTTCTTTTTATTCTATTTGATTACATCACACTGACTGTAGGTCATCTGTACTATCTAATGAAGAATATTGGCTTTAGTCAATGTTACATGTGATGCTGTCATTTATAATATCCCATAATAATTCTAAGTTTCCCTGCAGGTATGTAACAGAGTTTGTAAGCCTAGGCAATTTTTCAGCTCTTCGTACGTTCAGAGTGCTGAGAGCTTTTAAAGCTATATCAGTTATCCCAGGTAAGCAGTGGGAGTGAGTGCATGCTAGTTAGCCTCTTGCACGATTTTCTCCTGCTGCACCTCCAGCTCACCCCGCCGATTAACTCCACTCCTGCAACCATGCCTGATTGTTTCCACAAGCCAAAGAGCCAGAGTCTTTAACACGGTCTATGTTATCCGCCGTGAAAGCTAATCCAAGTGGGTGTGTCTAGTGGTCGTCAATAAATTGATTTCTGGGCCCACCTGGTTTATTGTCTTACACGAACGCAGGATAAGTACTGAAATCAGGAAGATTTAGTAGATTCATATTTTTTCCTCTGATTCCATTTGGTTGTTTTTTGCTCCTCTTTGCTTGTGGTCAATGAATTCATTATGTTCTATTATTAATGTTGCATGTGCTTCACATAATCCCTGACCTGCACCATCCTACTTTACGCTGAAAAAATCTTAAAATGCTATAAAAAATGGGTTCAATAGTACTCTTCAAGCATGTCCAAACTAACATACACCTGAGAGATTTCACAGTCTAGATAATAGTGTGAAAATAAGGAAGGCCCCTGCTGACTCCCTCATGATGAAATCGAGATGGTTTATAATTTACAAAACTTTGTAGTACCTCTAGTCGGCACAGTGGCGCAATGGTACCTTCTTCCTGCCTCGCAGGTATGAATCCACCTCTGCCGGCCTTTCTGTGCAGAGTTTGTTTGTTCTCCCTGTGTCTGCGTGGGTTCCACAGTCCAAAAACATGAATATAGGTGAATTGGTGACACTAAAATTGCCCGTAGGACTAAGTGTAAGTGTGAGGTGTTGAATGTCTACATGTGTCGGCCCTGTGATGAACTGGCGACACCTCCTGGGTGTACCCCGCCTCTCATTCGATGTCAGCTGGGGTAGGTTCCAGCCCAATGAATGAATGACTGTAGTACCTCTGACTGTTTGTGTCGTGATACAAGGCTAGAGGCTACCCACTGACTCGCATAAAAAGTGAATCTCCAACAAATGACCCTATAGAGTTGCGTTGTGGATAAAGCAAGTGCCAGTTTTTGACTAGATGGATCTGTCAGAGGTTGGTAACATTAGGTAGCAATTGAACAGTGAAGTTGATTTGTTGAAACCAGGAAAATGGGCCGGTTTAGGGATGAGAGGTACTTTGATAAGGGCCAAAATGTAAGAACCAGACAACTTGACAAATTATTTTGGCAAAAGGGGGCAATGAAGCATGCGGTTTTAATGTTCTGGCTGATCGGTGTATATTCAAAAAATGTCTATCATGACTGCAACACTGTTTTATCCATATGCTTTTAGCGACAGCAGCTTTAATTGATGTTGTTTTACTCTTACTTACGAAATTTCTGTCTGACAGGCCTGAAGACCATCGTTGGTGCGTTGTTCCAGTCTGTGAAAAAACTGGCAGATGTGATGATCCTCACTGTCTTCTGCTTGAGCGTCTTCGCCCTCATAGGATTACAACTGTTCATGGGTCATTTAAGACAAAAGTGTGTATGGATGCCAATGTATGATAATTCTACAACAGATGATACACTGAATAATGGGACATCTGTAAACGGAAGTTACCAGACACACAGTTTCAACTGGACGGAGTATTCACTCAATCGGAGTGAGTATTTGTGTATTTATTTATTTTTCCTCTGTTCTACATAACAGCAAATCACAGTTATCCAAACTGTGATTTTCCTTCTTTCCCCGACAGGTAATCATTATTACCTTCCGGGCAAACGGGATCCACTGCTCTGTGGAAACGGCAGTGAAGCTGGGTAAGCTTTCTGAGTTTACATCAACACACGGCGTGACTAGGCCTCAGCATGATTGTCTTTGAGTTTCACAGACTCTCTGTTTGTTGCAGGCAGTGTCCAGAGGGGTTTGTATGCATCAGAGTGGGAAAGAACCCTGACTATGATTACACCAGCTTTGACTCCTTTGGTTGGGCCTTCCTCTCGCTGTTCCGACTGATGACCCAAGATTACTGGGAAAACCTTTATCAGCAGGTAACCAGTGAAACTGGAAAAGACATATAACAACTTACATAGATAGCTTACATACTGTACCTGCCGTGGACCAGACGTTTGACTCCACCCTCTTCTCTGAATTTACTGACGATGGACTGAAAGTTCAGTCTGATTGCAAAATATAGTCAACAGAAAAAATCATCACAATTATATTTCAGTGAAAAGATATAGAAAATATGTAAAGATGAATGTTTGTTACGGCACTTGATGTCTGGTTACTAGTTTGTCAGAAAGTCTCTGGCGAACACACTCGTTTGAGCGATTGCTCGCTCCTGATGGCTGTTGGTGATTGAATAATGGTGTGGATGGTTATCGCTTCTGATGAGTTGGCGCCTTGCATGGATCCCCTGCCAACACTGTATGAATGCTTGTATGAATAGATGAATGCTGACTCCTGTATTAAAACGTTTCGATTGGTCAACCAGATTTGAGAGGCGCCATATAAGTACAGTCCATTTACCATTCATTTGTATCAAAATATAAACCTTTTATCTTCATATTATATATATATATATATATATATATATATATATATATATATAATATTATTATATATAATATTATATAACATTACGTCACTTAATATTGTGATGTAATGTCCCTTTACCTTGTGGTTGCTTTACCCTGATAACTAAATAACCCATTATTTTATAAACATTTAAGGCCATCACTTAAAGCTACTCATAGCGGACAAAATGACATACTGAGCAGGACTAATTCAATTTCTGATGTTATGACATTTAAAGATCTCTGACATTATAGATGAATGAGTGAGTTTTGTGATGTTCCTGTGTAGCTGTATTCAATCTTTACTACCATTACGGGTCTTTCCTGTCGCTGTGGTTGCGTGGTGACGTTGAGAAAAGGACCTGTTAGGCAGCAGGTTGATGAAATGCCTGACTGCACCTGCGGTGGAGGATGCTGCATTTGCTTGTCTGAATACATAAGCAGGCCATGGTTGCTGTTTTAATGTTTTAGCGCGGGGCTCTGTCAAAGGAAAAACAGTGTCCTATTACACTATTGGCATTGAAAGTGTTCAAACAAAGCTGTAAGTGAAGGTGCAGGTGTATTTTGGTCAGAGCGAACAAAGATGAGTTTCACTGTGGCTTAAGCAAACACAAGTTGAATAAACGTAAAATGTAGAAGGTGAGGATTCAATAACCTGCTGTAGGTTGTAAACGCAAAGAGTCAGTCAACAAAGCTCCCATGAGCAAAATGAAATTGGGTAGCCTTACCTGTTTGGGTCTACAAATGGTCTCTTGATGATATGGAGCAGTGATAGTTGTCCTTTTCTTTTCTTTCATCTTTTTTTTGGGGGGGAGTAAAATCTGATACCCATTCCCACAGCCCCAACTGATAATCTTTGCATCTCCCTGTACCTCCACCATTATGGCATTTTTGCGTGGCTTTCCTCTCACAGTCCGTTGGTAGGTGAAAAGTGACTCTAGATTACCCGTAGGCTTGAGTGGTTGTCGGTCTCTCTGCGCTGGTCCTGTGATTAACTTGTCCTGGGTTTACCCTGCCGCTCGCCAAATGTCAGCTGGTATAGGTTCTGGGATCGAGCATTTTCCCATCAGATGGTCATTCCCAGAGCCAACGGTGACTATCCTTGAATACAAACACACGTAAATGTTCTTGTACTGCTTATCCTATTCAGGTTCGCTGGGGTGCTGGAGAGAGAAAGGCACATCCTGGAAAAGTCACCAGTTCATTAGAAGACCCACACATAGAGACAGACAAGCATTCACACCTACGGGAAGTTTAGCGTCACAATTCCCCCTATATGGAATTATTTAGGCTGTGGGAGGAAGCTGGAGAGAACTTACCGAGGCAGCGGTAAAACATGCATACCTCACACAGAAAGGCCGAAAGCCAGAGGTGGATTCAAACCCAAAACCTTGCCGCATGCTGCCCCAGCCATGAATAAATAACTATGTTGGTAAATTACATTTCTTATAGAAGGAAACATCTGTATAGCATCGACATCATCAGAACAACAGCCAACAACATGCTTTCAGCTGATCTACTTTTTCGCAGACACACTTTACTCTATAAACGGGACAATAGACACACTTGAGGCTTGAGGGGACACGAGTATTATAACCATTCAATGTTCTTGTCTGGTTTTTCCCTTTAGACATTGAGGGCGTCAGGGAAGCCCTACATGATCTTTTTTGTGCTGGTGATTTTCCTCGGTTCCTTCTACCTGATCAACCTGATCTTGGCTGTGGTAGCGATGGCCTACGAGGAGCAGAGCCAGGCAACCATAAAGGAGGCAAAGGAGAAGGAGGAGGAGTTTCAGGCCATGCTTGAGCAGCTGAAAAGACAGCAGGAGGAGGCACAGGTAATAGACGATCCAAGATTCCCTTAACATCACCGCAGCTCATTGGCTGATGACAGGACTAATACCAAACATGAAGTTTGGATGCCCTTTTTGATTGGTTAATACTAGTTATGATGCAGCATCCTATAAACAATCCCCTACAGAGCTACAGGCGTTTTGGTGATTTTTAAAAGATATATATTTTTAGGATATGATACCTAACAATTGTGTTTGTGGTTTTAAGACATATACTATTTTTCCTGCTTCTGACATAATTTTGCTGCAGCAAATATTTTAGTCTTTAACGATCAAAGGAACGATAATAATCCCAAATTTTTTTAAAGGGCCATAAGTCTATGAATTACATTTAAAAGGATGGTCCGACTCCTCCGTGGATTTGACGAGACGGAGTCTTCAGAGGCTGAAAAGGTGTCGTCTCCTTCCTCTTCTAGGCTGCAGCAGCCACTGCAGCTGCTGCAGGGACTAAAGAGGAAGGTAAAGTCTGCGGCACCGAGAGCTCCTCTGAAACCTCCAAGCTCAGCTCCAAAAGTGCCAAAGAGAGACGCAACAGGCGGAAAAAGAGAAAAGAGGAAGAGGGCAAAGGGGCTGATGAGAAGATTCCTAAATTGGAGTCACCTGAAAGTTTGAAGAAAGGTCGCTGTCGCTTTTCTGTGGATGCCAACCTGCTCAACTATGACATGAAATGTTCATCAGCTCACCAGGTTCAGTATCAGCCGTCAGTTCTCTTTGTGTGTTTTACCCTTTTATTCCGTTTCCTGTTTATCTTGAAGTGCTACTTTTAGATTATTGTCACTCCATAATTAAAGCAGCAGAACCTGTGTCAACAATTTATTTTTTTCTACCGAGCAGCAGTTGAAATTCCTCCCTGTGACTTGAGCCGTAGTATCTAAAGAAATCTCTATTTTCAAGATTGTATCAGGAGAAGAACCATAATTGAGTGGCAGATGCTAAACTTTCTTGAATTTTGGGGAATATAAAAAGACAGCGTTCAAATAAATCACCACAAGAAATCAGCAAATGGATTTGGAATTTAACCCAGAGCTGTTTCTCCTTAAAGGAAAAGTATATGTGACATAAATTACCCAAGTTTGTGAAATTCTGACCCTCAAAATAGATCTGTGATGCTGCATATGTGTTACAAGGGAGATTTATGGTCATTTATTTTCTTAACTCTAAAACATATAAACCTGACTTTGGGCTAAGGAACACAAAATTCCCTTTTTATTTGCAATTCTTAAAAACATATAAAAATGTAACCTGGCTGAGGGTTTAAAACATAAAATATTTATATCTCAACTATTTCAAATGAATTTGTTCAGAATCTTTGGTCAGAAAAGGTTGAATGTAGCATGGATGTGTCATTAAAGCACTATAGTTATTAAATGGATTGAAACTTTCCTTATAACAAAAAACAAGCTGAAATTTTGGTGGATGAAAATCAAGAATGAGCTTTTCATGATTTTGGCATGTGTTTCAAAATTATTGAAGAGCATTTACTCATTATACTGATTCCGCTTCCATTTCTTTTAAATGTCATGATTATTTCATGCCATGCAGTCAAACTTAGAGCCAGATTTTTTTTATATCTGCTATAAAAATGACATTTTTTTCATCCTCATCCATATAATCATTATCATCATCATCATTTTCTTCTTTGCCTTCATCAGCTTCTTGTATTCTTGCCATATTCAAGCGCCATTTTTTTTATTTTACAATTTCCCTTCTTGCAATGATTATCATCATTATGGCCATCATCATCAGCACCGCCACCTCCATCGTCATCATCACTATCTTTGTCTTCTTCCTCTTCATCGTTGCCGATCTCTCCTCTTCACGATCGGCATGTACCATGTATCCACTGAAGAATATCTTTCTCTCCTAGTCCTTTCTGAGTTTTCGTGGACCCCTGTTCTCCTCCAGACGGAACAGCAGGACCAGTATTTTCAGTTTCCCCAGCCGGGTGCAGGACATGGGCTCCGAGAATGAGTTTGCCGATGATGAGAACAGCATTTTTGACGACAACCTGAGACGGACAGGCTCTTTGTTTCTCCCTAGGAGTTGTGATCGGCGCAGCAGCAATATGAGCCAGTGCAGTTTCTTATCACATCTCCTACATCCACCCAATGGGATCAAGCACAGCTCTGTAGACTGCAATGGGGTTGTGTCTCTGGTGGCTGGGAATTCACTCCCATCGTCACCACTGGGGCTCCGTCTGCCTAAAGTGATGGTAGATATGGCCTCCACTGGAGATAACGTAAGAAAGGGCTATCTCCTGCAGTTGAGACCATTTTATTTTCCTGCTACCTGCAGCTACAGTTCTACTGTGTGCCTTAATGAGGAGGGAAAAAACAACATATAATATTCGTTACTCACAAATGTCGGCCCATTAACGATACATAATTCACCTTATCTCTTTTATTTCCCCTGAAACAAGTGTTTAGTGTTCAGATATGATATCTGCGTTGGCTGGCGGGGACAAACACGCTGCAAATTAAGAAAAAACACACGCAAACAGACAAACACGCGCAAATTAAGAAAAAAAATTGCAACATTTGGTAAATTCTCTGCAAATATAACAGCAAAACAGACAATTAAGAGTGATGTACACATCCAGACACACTTGTTTGGGCTGCGGTTTGTGATTTATGTTACTGGAGTCGGCTATCTGTCAGTGGTGTTGAAAAATGGGTTAAAGTGAATCAGGTCATCACAAAGTCAAAATAAAACAAGAGCTCTTAAGCTCGGATGGGTCCCTCCCTCTTAATCGTCCTCTGGAAACAGTTCCGTTGAGTTGTGGCATTTGCACGGGTGGTCAAACTGATGAAGATGTTTTCATAATGTGCGTTTGTTCTGACTTTTTTTTATTTTCTAAAGTTGCGTCATGTTTGTTCCTGCCAGCCACCATAAATACCATCAATTAAAAATAGATTAGATTAAATGTTTTTCATCAATTTCGGCGTGTAATGGTGTGCAGTAAGTATTTATTTTAACTGATCTGTGCGCACGTGTTATTCCTGCTACGTGTGGGTGCCGGCACAAGCCTCGTTAGCATGCTAACATGCTCACTGTGGTAAGGATAACATGAACACATGAAGCAGATGTCATGTTTAGATCTCATTTTATCATGTCAGTATGTACGTTGTTCAGAACTATGTGTATTTTGACACATTTAATAACTAGAAAAAATCTTTTACTTACTTTTACATGTTCGTGTCTGTTAGCTTAATCGCAGCCGCTAGCCACTGACCGCGCTGTCGTTATCGTGTCAAGTTATCACATTGCACTTATTCCTATGCTGGAGTCTCTCTGGTGTAGAATATCAAGCTTTGCCCTGTTGTGCAAAAATACAATGACACTTTTAATTGTTTGATCTCCAGGCTGACACCACTGACACAGAGTATCGACAGGCTGGTGGAGGAACACAGCAGGAGTTTATGGACTTCCTGGATGGGCCAGAGGCCAGACAGAGAGCCCAGAGTACAGCCAGTGTAATAACTAGCACAATGGAGGGTAGGTACATAACATCAGGTTTTGCCTGCGTTATCATAAATTAGCACTTTTGAATAATTCCTTCTTTTTTTCAAAATCCCTTGTGTGCATCAGAGCTTGAAGAGTCCAGACAAAAGTGTCCTCCATGCTGGTACAATTTTGCTCACGCCTTTCTCATCTGGGAATGTTGTCCGAAATGGCTGAGGATTAAAAAGGTGGTTAAACTCATTGTAATGGATCCGTTTGCGGACTTAACCATCACAATCTGCATTGTGCTGAACACGTTGTTCATGGCCATGGAGCATCATCCCATGTCCCCCGGTTTCAGCAACATGCTGACTGTGGGAAATGTGGTGAGTGTAGGATGTGAAATGTTAAAAATATGTTCATCATTAAACATGTTTATTAATGGTCAGGATGTCTTTTTTTATGAAGATATTCACCTGCATCTTCACGGCTGAAATGGTCCTCAAGATTATTGCTCTGGATCCGTACTATTACTTTCAGAAGGGTTGGAATATCTTTGACGGAATCATCGTTAGCTTGAGCTTGATTGAGCTTTTTTTGTCCAACGTTGTTGGCATGTCTGTCCTGAGGTCATTCAGACTGGTATGTACGAGTATCGTAATTTACAATTTGCTTCATTTTGAGAGAAAACATTAATTCGATAAAATATGTCTTTCTTTTCCATTCACAGCTGAGAGTCTTCAAGTTGGCAAAATCATGGCCCACGCTAAACACACTGATCAAAATAATCGGGAACTCAGTTGGGGCTTTGGGCAACCTGACGCTGGTGCTGGCCATCATCGTCTTCATTTTTGCTGTGGTGGGCATGCAGCTCTTTGGAAAAAACTACAAGGACTGTGTGTGTAAAATCTCTACCGATTGCACCCTGCCCCGCTGGCACATGAGTGACTTCTTCCATTCATTACTTATTGTGTTCCGAGTGCTTTGTGGAGAGTGGATAGAGACCATGTGGGACTGTATGGAGGTGGCTGGGATGGCCATGTGCATCATTCTCTACATGATGGTCATGGTTATTGGAAACCTTGTGGTACATTAACATCTCTTACGGTCAATTCATGAGTCCAACCTGTATTACTAGCATTTGCACGTTAATAGCGAGACGTGATTCAGCAGCATTCTCACGTGAAGTCTTGTCATTATCTGGCAGGTGCTGAACCTGTTCCTGGCCTTGCTGTTGAGTTCGTTCAGTGCCGAAAACCTGGCAGCGACAGAAGACGACAGTGACACAAACAATCTGCAGATCGCCATAGCCCGGATTCAGAAAGGCATCGCGTTTGCCCAGTCTGTCCTTCGAAGCGTCTGCACCAGTGCTTGTCTCAAGAGTGGGAAAAAAGTGAAGGGTGATGACAAGCCTATGGATGAGCTCCAAAAACCTCTAGGGCCCAACGGCGTCCCCAATCATACTATCAAAGACTTCTCTAAGAATGGCAATGGGGATATGACTGGAGTGGACAAAAGTGGAGACAAATATATCGTCAGCAGCAAGAGTGACGACTCCATAATGTCTTTCATCAACAACCCCAGTCTGACTGTCACCGTTCCCATCGCCGTGGGAGAGTCAGACTTTGAGAACCTCAACACGGAGGACTTCAGCAGCACCTCTTCTGAAGTAGCATGCCATGTGGTAAAGATGCTCCTCTGGATCTGTAGTCATATTAGCTACATCAAAATCATACTAAAGTTTCTACTGTGTGATGGAAGACAGAAGGTTTCAGCGGCTCCTGGTCGTTGAAGCTAAAATGTTTTTTTCTGTCACAGTAGTCACATTAAAAACTCTGCCCACAGTCCTTGGCAGTGAAATATGAGCATGAGACGTGACGTTTCCGCTGAAGAGCTCATACTCTCCAACCCTTTAACGAGTAGAGGCCATAGACAGGAAAATACCAGCGTAGATTACATTATGTGCCATTTAAGTCTGAGTGCTTGGTAGCAGAATGCTCCTCTTACGGCGCTGTTTGCTCTCTGTTGTTGGAGAAAAGTTGTTCAAAGGATTGGGGGGAAACAGACACCGACTTCATTTTATATGATTTATACGAAGTAAACATGTGCTTCTTCACTCAACTGGTGAAATTGAGGTTTTTCAAATTTTTTGCAGAACAATTTAGCCACATATTTGGAAAATGTGTTTGCAAAGTAATAACAGTAATTGTTATTACTGTAACGTTTAGGAGAAATGTAAGAACTCTTAACTTTCATTGGTGTGAGTTTAATATCTCATTTATATTGAGGTTCTAATTACCTTTTTAACAGATGACTTATTCTTCTTCTTTTTTCTTTTTGATTTATTCACCTTTAAATGCTGAATGTTTGCTGTATGCTGATTCATACTACTTTTTTTTAAATTGCTTTTGCAAAAATTACTAATGCAAACACATTCAATTTATTTTTCTTTGATTGATTTTAATGCATATTAAGTAATGCTCCTCTTTATCTATTTTGATTTTTATTGGCTTTGACAAAGAGTCATCATAGATTTTGTATTACGATGTCAAAATCCTAATCGTACAACCAACAAAGATATATTTCTATATTAGAATAATTTTAACATTTTGATAATGAAAGCAAATCATCATCATCACAATTCCAAGAATCTCAGCACACCCAATAATTTCTTTCTGTTGAATATGCTTAAGATTTATTGATAGTCACAAAATATATACGTTACTCAATACTGCAGAGTTTGGCTAACACAATGAGTTTAAGTACCATCAGTACACTGGCTTGACCCACAGTATATGGCAATAACGTGCTTACATCATTCCCTGCACTGCATTAGCTGGTCCCAAGACAGCCCACAGCTCCTGCATTCTCCAGGAAGGCATTCAGGCTCTGCTCATCCGCCATCTATTATGAGACACACCCTGTAGAAAGCCATGCAAACAACAGGCTGAAATAGAGACCTTGTGGCTACTGTACAACAGGATTCAAGTCCTCAATAGTTTTATGATTTATCCGCCTCATTGTATTTATTTGGTATATTCCACAGAGTTGGATGCGTAGAAGAAGACGTTGCATGTTTAATTTCTATAAGACTAACCTTAAATGTGTCAGTCGGAACAATTCATGCTTCAGACAGTAATCTTTGTAACTTTATTTTAAAAATAAATGACACAACTGTATGATTTTTTTATTAATATTAATTACTTTTTAACATGAAGTTAAAAGTCGCCTGCTCTCCCGCCTTAAGCGGAGATTATTAAGACAACAGTAGCACTTATTCAGACTCCTTCCTGCTTTCTCCGTTGACCTGCTGCTGTCGGGCTAAAGTTGGTGCTCTAATATTTGTGTGTTTTAAACTTCAGGCAAAAGACACACTGGCAGTTTTCTTTTTGACATTCAAGGATGAGATTCGTTAAGTCGTCTGATCGAAAATACTGTTTTGTGCACATTTTTAAAAATTGATTTCTGCCATCATACATTTCATTCAAAGATATTCATATTACATATTCTTACATATTCGTAAGCATGAGATCCTCCGTACCAAGAGCCTTACTCGAGGCACATAGAAGCGCTGTTCCAGTGACAGTTACACATTTTTAATAGTCTGTTGGTATTTTAGGACTATAATGGATGAATATAAAACTAAATAGATACACGGCAGGCTATTAGGTGTATACTTAGCAAGGCAGTCCCTTTACATTTGCCATGTTTTTGTCCTAGTTGCTCCTGTAACAGTAGCTTTACCTCTGCTCTATCTGCAGGTCATCGAGGATGATGGTCAGCTCAGCTCCTCTGAGGGCAGCACAGTTGACTACCTGCCAGGCGGAGAGGGTGGAGAGTCTGTTGACTTTGAACTGGAAGAATCAATGGAACCTTACGCCTGCTTCCCTGATGGTGAATTCTCCAACCGCTAACAACGCATAACATACTACAGCCTGGGTGATCGCCTGACGCTGCATGTGATAATGTTAGAACACCAACACCCTTTTCTCTCTGTCCAGGGTGTGTGCAACAGTTCCAGTGCTGTCAAGTAAATGTGGATGTGGGCCGGTGGAAAATGTGGTGGACTCTAAGAAAAACCTGTTACCGGATAGTGGAGCACAACTGGTTTGAGAGCTTCATCATTTTTATGATCCTGCTCAGCAGTGGCGCTCTGGTATGTTGTGCTTTAATTATTACCCAATTCCATGTTCTTTTAAAAATGTAGAAAATACATTTTATTTGTGTGAAGTATGGTCAATATTTTGAATAGTCTGTGATCATATTTACAAATAACTTACTTTTTTTGTCGCTTTCTTCTCATCCAGGCGTTTGAAGACGTCTACATAGAGAAGAGGAAGACCATTAAAACTATGTTGGAGTTTGCAGACAAAATCTTCACTTACATCTTCATTTTGGAGATGTTACTGAAATGGGTGGCATATGGATTTGCAAAGTATTTCACAAATGCCTGGTGCTGGCTGGACTTCCTCATTGTTGATGTAGGTTCTCACACATGAACACCCAAGCCATTGAAGCAAGGCCTGAAGCAGTATCTGACAATGCTTCCTTTAAACTGGTATTAACCCGTATCCATCTTTGGATACATGTGTTCATAGGTCTCACTGGTCAGTTTGATAGCCAACGCCATGGGATATTCCGACCTTGGCGCGATCAAGTCTCTGAGAACATTACGAGCTCTTAGGCCTCTGAGAGCTCTGTCACGGTTCGAAGGAATGAGGGTAAGATTCACTGGGTTTCCTCACAAACTCACAGTCGTGGTGAACCAGTTCATAAAAATTCATGACTTTGAGAACAGGTGCCCCAACATGTATTGCATGTAAATGAAGCCTCAAATTCCTCCCAAAATCCTCTTTCTCTGCAGATGTTATTTGTCCATGGCGGTCGACAAAGTTGATTACATCCCGTTTTTGACACTTAGTTTGGCATTTTGGGGAAATTGCTCAATCACTGTCTTGCTCAGAGTTGGATGTAAAACCCCAAGGGAAAGTACATGTAAGTTAAGTTTAGCACCAATCAGTGGTAGTGATGTAAAAAAAGAAGTAGTTCCCTGGCTCTGCCATGTATCTGCCCTTAAAGCACATCCAAAACGGGCTAATTACCATACTACAGTATTTCAATCAGGACAGACAGGTGAATATAGCTGATGATGTGAGGTAAAACCTCAGAGATACTTTGGCACTTAGACTTTTCAGGTTGGTATGGATTCAAGCATATTTGCCATGAGCAGCAGTAAGATAAAGCGAGACACTGCAAGAGGTGGTGGTGGTGGCGGCCTATGATTAAGCTAAGACTAAGGCTGCTTAACACAACCATGAACAAACAAGAGGTACATTGTGAGTCATAGGATGACATTGAAGGACAGCAGCGAGATGGTCAGAAAACAATGAAGGTGTTATTAGATCGATGTGACCACCTCAGGTGAACAGCTCATATCTTAATTGGCAGCCCCACACAATGAAATCTGAAACTCGAGACTGAACATGCACGAATGGTGTGAACGCCATTCTGATATGAGAATAAACTATGGCCCATGAGCATTGAGTAAAAGTCTTCCTGACTGATCCATCGTAAGAGCTTCTTTGTCCATGCAGCAGAATTGCAGAACAAACAAAAAACACATTATGGTTTTTATTGTGTGGAGCAGTTACTTAATCCTCCAATGGATGACAAGGAATCTTGTGTTGAAGATAGACTCTATGAAGACACTTCTTCCAGGGAATAATTTGACCGGCACATTTAATGAGGTTAGCACTTTGAGATTTGATCCAAATGTAAAGTGCATTATAAATTAAATGTATTATTATTATTAGTGAGCTCCGTAGTTCCTGGCAGTTAGACTTTGTCTCTACTGCTTAGACTCAGGCTAGCTGGTAGTCAAATATAACAGACATATAACAGTGCCATTGATCCTCCTCATATCTTTCACCATCAAAGGGAGTAGCTATTTCCCAGAATGCCAAACTAGTCTTGTCTATTATAACAAAAACAGACATTTTAAGTGTGTATTTTATCTCACACTGCTGGAAACTTTTTGCTGAGCAACTCAAGCATGGTCCAAAGAAAACTTACCAACTTACGTAACAGAAGGGGGAGGGTTAATCCACAGCTGAAATCAATGCACCATATATTGATTAGTTGCTTTCACATTGTAGTGGTCTAAATTTAAAACCCTGTGAAGATGATGGACTTCCTGTTTAGGTCAAACTAGTTTTGGGACCCAATAGCAGACAGACAATACTATGCAAAGTTAAGGGTGTATTTATTTTCCCACAGCAAGGTGCAGGGGCTGATTGGTGATCGGCTCGGGGGGGTGGGGGGACATGGAGCGGATGACTGGCAGAGGTATGTTCGTGGGCACAGAGAGAATAGCTAGCCTCATGATAGCTAACAGATTCCCCCCTGTGCATTTCACTGAGGCTATATTATATATTCACTGTTTAGGATATAGTTTATTGGGTTTTTTTTAAAACTCTTTTTTTTTCTTCATGTTTCTGTTAACAGTAAACTATTTTGTACCATCATCCAACTTCTATACGTTTTTCCTTTTCAATGTTTCTGTAAATTTGTGTTGTTAACCCCTAAAACTACCTTTAATTACCAAGCATCACTCTCCACCCTCTTCTCCTCGCTCTTTTCCAGCATCTCCCCTCCAGTTATCATCGTGTTTGAGTTTGGGTGTAGATGGGGTGAGCTGGTGCTGATGTCCACCTTGACGCTGAAACAGTCGCTCGTTTCATGTGTCTTTTCACCATGACCAGAACCTGGTGTATTGGGACCAGTAGTGTGCTGTATTGTGCATCTGTTCCACATCATTTAATCTTTGTCTGTTACTCAGGTGGGTTCTGTTTGTGTGTCGGTGTGCAGGTGGTTGTCAATGCTTTGCTAGGAGCCATTCCTTCCATCTTCAATGTGCTGCTGGTGTGTCTCATCTTCTGGCTCATCTTCAGCATCATGGGAGTCAACCTATTTGCGGGGAAGTTCCACACTTGTCTCAACAAAAACACGGATAAACCTTTCCTCCCTTCAGAGGTGAAAACCAAGAATGACTGTTTGGACTTGGGCAACAATGCAGCTCGCTGGAAGAACCTCAAAGTCAATTTTGACAATGTCGGCTTTGGTTACCTGGCTCTGCTACAAGTGGTAAGTAACTATATTGTACCTGAGTTTTATATAATTATAGACAGGGACAGTTTCATTTGCCATATTTGGTGGAAATTCTTAATACCAAAAAGTAACTGGGAGTATAATTTATTTCAATGTAGGCTACATTCAAGGGCTGGATGGATATCATGTACGCTGCCGTGGATTCTCAAAGCAAGGTCAGCAAATTTTCATATTTTTGTATTTTACAAGCTTTTTATGAAATTAAGCCCCATTTTGATGCTACATATGCCTGTGATACCTTAAAAATAGTTATTCTAATTCATGCATTTCCTGTGATTGTCACACAGTGTACGGACAAATTCCAATGGCTAAATAAGCAATGAAGTATATCCAGAAATTATTACATCGCACATTAAATCAAATCACATCAGAGAAAATAAAGAGGTTCAATTCAATGTTCGGACAAGGGAATCAAAAGTACACGTGTAATACGTCATGAATGTGAAATATATGAGCAGAATGTAGTTTAAAACCTTACAAAAATTATTAAAGCTGACTTATGTCGACTATTTGTGTTGTTAGGTGCAGATATATCCATCTTCTATCTATCAGCAAGCTAACAAACAATCCTGGCCCAACTTGTCTGGGAATCAGTTAGCCACTTTATACCTCGAGGAAACATAGTCCAATAATGGGACATACACCAAGGAGCCATAGCATTATAGCCAATGACAGGTAAAGTCAGGATAGCATTGAGTAGCTCGTTACCACCTGTCAGTGTGTGGGAAATATAAGTGGGAAATATAAGAGATGAAGTGAAGCTGTTGTCTCCAGAGTTGATGTGTTGGAAGAAGGAACTATGGGCAAACATAAAGTTCTGAGAGACTTTGACCAGGGCCAAACTGTGACGACAAGATGACTGGGAGGGATCATCTCGATATTAGACAGGTGGTTTGAATGTTATGGGTGATTGGTGTACACATTATATACAAGATGACTAAGTTTGACAATCGTTCAGTCTGATAAATAAACAGGTATTTATGTACATATTTGCTTCATTGAACAGAAAAATACAATCACCTTTTGAATTCAGATTCCCATTTTATATGAAGATTAGAAGAACTTAATTGTTGACTCATCATAAACGCAAATCATAGCATCTTTGTTCTTTTTACAATCACATCTGATTTTGATCAGACAAATCCCCAATTTACGGCGTAAGATGTGAAAGTGTCGCAGCTCTATATACAGTATGTTCGATATGTTTCTGCCTGCTGCTGCTGCCCGACAATGCCTTTCGCGTCTCTCTGCACTCCGATCCCTTCCCAGAATGCCCTCAGTGTCTCTCTCCACACAGCAGAGCAACTGTAAATCAAATACTCCTTACGTATGTGTGTATGCCGTACTGGCAGTCTGGCTCCAGCCTGGTCTGGTCCAGTCACTGGGGGGCTGCTCAGCCTGGCAGGCCTGAGTCCTGCAACGGACCAACGTTAATCTGAAGTTGAAGTCCTAGTCTCAGTCAGCGAATAGGGCAACTAGTCACATGACTAACATGGCTAACAGGAGCAAGAGGCTGCAGATAAAGAGGATGATGTGCTGCCTACTATCTGTTTGAACTGGCCTTTGCATTTTGTGCGTAGCTTTCCTTTATACCTGCCAATATTAAATGCATAACACTATTATTAGTTTCCATGGGAAAGACGCAGTGGATTGTTCTAATTCTTGAATGGAGATACATTGTCCTTGCAAACCTGCTGACAATCTACAGACAACAGTGTGTGGTTTATTCTACTGGATGCAGATTTCGTGGCTGGTTTCATTACATTCAGCTATTATCTGGAAAACTAGTTGCTCTTTGCGCAGCATGGAATCAGATTATTATTACAGTTGTTAACGGATCTTTATATTACACTAACATGAATTAGTTTTTGTTTTGCTGCTCACAAATGTCTTGCTTCGCCAGAAATCTAGGACCTGTATTATTTGAATCACGCTTTCTGTTAAGACGTCATCAACTCCATTTTCTGTCATTGTTACAGCCAGATGAACAACCAGAGTATGAGATCAACCTGAAGATGTACCTCTATTTTGTTGTTTTCATCATTTTTGGAGCCTTTTTCACACTCAATCTCTTCATTGGTGTCATCATAGACAATTTCAATCAGCAGAAGAAAAAGATGAGTATCAAATCTGAAACAAAATTCTGTTTGACTTATAATGTTTCGAAGAATTACCATCAGTTTGTCTTCCTGCTGTGAACAAGTGTCACATCTTCTCTTTACTTAGGAGGTCAAGACATCTTCATGACCGAGGAGCAGAAAAAATACTACAACGCCATGAAAAAGTTGGGGTCAAAGAAGCCGCAAAAACCTATTCCTAGGCCGGTGGTATGGATTTAAACTCTATACGAAATAGGAATGTTAAATATGAATACTTTTCAACTAAAATGCGTCTTTGATTTTCCTTCATCTCTCTTTTTCAGAACAAAATTCAAGGCTACATCTTTGACTTCACCACCAAACAAGCGTTTGATATTGTGATAATGGTTTTAATATGGCTTAATATGGTGGCCATGATGGTGGAAACTGCCGACCAGTCAAAAGATATGGACAAAGTCCTCCACATCATTAATGTGGCATTCATTGTCCTCTTTGCTGGAGAGTGTTTGCTGAAGATGATCTCGCTCCGCCATTACTATTTCACAAATGGCTGGAACGTATTTGATTTCATCGTAGTCGTCCTGTCAATCATCGGTATGACTGACACTCATACATTAAAATCATTATGTTTTCACGGTATATGTATCAATGAGAGTTAACTTGACTTATTTTCTTTCTTTCCAAAGGTGTGTTTCTTTCTGGGGTGATAGAGAAGTATTTCGTCTCACCAACCTTGTTCCGAGTGATCCGACTGGCCCGGATTGGCCGAGTCCTCCGCCTTATTAAAGGTGCAAAAGGAATCCGCACGCTACTGTTTGCCTTGATGATGTCACTTCCTGCCTTGTTCAACATTGGTCTCCTGCTCTTCTTGGTGATGTTTATCTACGCCATCTTCGGCATGTCGAACTTTGCTTACGTCAAGAAGGAGGCGGGCATCGATGACCTTTTCAATTTTGAGACGTTTGGCAACAGCATGATCTGCTTGTTCCAGATCACCACATCTGCAGGGTGGGACGGCCTGCTCGCTCCCATCCTCAACAAGTATGCAGATGACTGCAGCAATTCCACGGAGAATCCCGGCAGCTCTGTGAAAGGGAACTGTGGGAATCCTCCGGTGGGAATTGCTTTCTTCGTCAGCTATATCATCATATGTTTCCTGATTGTGGTGAATATGTACATCGCCGTCATTCTGGAAAACTTCAGCGTGGCCACTGAGGAGAGCGCGGACCCACTGAGCGAGGATGACTTTGAAATGTTTTACGAGGTGTGGGAAAGGTTTGATCCTCGTGCAACACAGTTCATGGAGTACAAAAAGCTCTCAGATTTTGCTAACTTTCTCGAGCCGCCTCTACGCATAGCCAAACCCAACAAGATCGAACTGATATCTATGGATCTCCCCATGGTGAGCGGCGAACGCATTCACTGCCTGGATATCCTGTTTGCATTCACAAAACGCGTTCTGGGCGAGGGAGGGGAGATGGATATTCTAAGGGGGCAGATGGAGGAGCGCTTCATGGCCTCCAATCCCTCCAAAGTTTCCTACGAACCCATCACCACCACCCTCCGCCGCAAACAGGAGGACATGTCAGCCACCGTCATCCAGAGAGCCTTCAGAGAGTACGCAAAGTGCAACCCTGGCGTAAAGCCCTTCAGCGATTACAATCAAAAGGACGAGAGGCTCAGTGAAAAAAACAAATCCACCGCAGAGATGTCTGGCGGTGACAAAAGTGAAGGGGCGTCCTCAACGGCCACACAACCGTCAGGTAATGGAAGAAACAAATACGAAAAAGACAAAAGTGAACGGGAGGTCGCGGGCAAAGACGTATAAAAGCAAGACGAACGCTGGAGTGGCAACATAGACATTTTAATTGATGACAAGATGTTTACAGCTTTTGAGAATGACTGAGGCGTCTGCTGGACTCGTCACAGTGGATTTCTCTGCCACACTTGGCTCTGCTTACTTGACTCTGGAGACTGCTGCCTAAAACAGAGAGTTGGCTCTTTTTGGGTGGAGTAGGCGTGTTCTGGAGCGAGGGCGCCTGTCGGCTGGGTGTGTGTGTGTGTGTGTGTGTGTGTGTGTGTGTGACACATTAGTTCACGTTTAAACTTCTATTGCAGCTAATTCTGCTCCCCAGTGTCTTGAATTTATTGTTATATCACTGACTTGTATTACGTCACCTACTTATTTTTCAAGCTGGAAAGAAAAAGTGTCCTCATCTTTTTTACTTTAAGGATTCATAGTTTGACTTTTTATACATTTTTGTTTTTACTCTACAAAAGGATCATTTCCCTCAGGGGTTCAGGAATACTTGACAAATTCTAGAGACAATGTTTGAGTTAACATGTAAAACATGTAGACCTCCTGCATGAGTGCTTTTCTATGATTATGCATGCCAGAGTGTAGCTCTATACCCATGTCGCTTCACCATGTGACGCTTTTGGCTCTCTTGTCAATCACAGAACAACATCATTATCCTCCTGTCTGACAAATCCAACTGATTATGTTTGACTTTCAGCTGAAATTCATTCCACATTCAGGTCTATTCAGTCATCAAGGTCATTTAACTCAGGCTGTGATGCACCAATATTGCTGCGGTTGTTTTTCTTTAGCTAGAAAAGTTGTGAAGAGGCCCATGCTATTTGCACAATGGTACCTCTCTTAACCACAAATCTGACAGCTTTACGTCTAATCTTGTCTATTCGTAGCACAAACACCTCGCTTCAAAGTTTTGGTCTTCCCTTAAAGAGAAATGTCCTCCCCGCTTCTACTTTTCTACGGATGCGGTGTGTTTTCTCCCTCAGCTCTTCGGATGATACACCTCAGTGTGTGTTCTGTAACGGCGATGTCATGATGGAGTGTATGGAACAGTGGTTTGATATGGAACCACATATATTACCCGTGTTCAGCTGTGTGCAGGCAGACGTGGATATTATTCATTCAGTAGGATCTGTGTGGTTAAAAATATTATAAGGAACATATTTTTCATGGTACGACAAAGGCCTGCGTTTGATCGCCGCTCACGTTGGATGACTCTGCTTTCGGAACTTTGCTTCATTAAATCTATTTTTATTTGGAAAATATAGTGCCTGGAAAAAGAAAGTAGGCTAGTTTTATGCTGTTGTGTACTTTTTTACAGTTATCTTCTCAATTTTTATCATGATAAATATCTAATGTGAATGAAGGATGGCTTGGAATATTCTGAATGATTGTCTGGAGGACACGGCCTCACACATCTCACGTGGCTGTTTCCTACTTCTGTTTACATTTTATAGTGTTGTTACGTTTGTCAATTCTTCCAGGCCACCTCAAACTCTTCCACATCTGTTGTTTCGTGTTATAGAAGTATCATTCGAATCATGCAAGTATATTTTGCATGTTATTAGAGGGTTCACTATACTTTATGCAAAAGGCAAGAATGTTTTGATGACACAGATTTGAACTTTTCCCATCATTCATATGCATAATGCTTGTAGTGTATAAATAAAAACTGCATGCAAAAGATTCTTATAACCCATTTCTCTGAAGCACCGAAAGAATAAAGATTACATACATCCCGACTATGCAGTTTAACATTCATTTATTTTCATGCAATGTGAAACATTTCTATTGTATTTTCACGCAGTAAAGGTCCAGCTTCTTTTGAAAAGCTTCTTTGTGTTTGAGTCGATTGTAAGAGAGGTGGAATAAAGGAAGCGTATAATCCAAGAGTGAGACCAACCGCCTAAAGGTTGCTTCATTATGTTTGATTTATTTAACTTTATATTTTGGATTGATACATTTTAATTATTACCATGTTCACATGATGTCATTTTTTTAATTTTTTTAAATGAAACAAATTCAAGAAAAATAGTTACATTCCATATACTAAATGTTAAGTGATTTATTTTCGTAATTAATACAGTGTGGTACTTGTCAGTGATAAGCAATAACATTAATTAGATGTTTGATTGTTCTTTTTTTTTAAATCCCTTTCATTACCTTGGATGACCTAAAATATCTTTCCCAGAAACTGCATGTAATATTATACATTATATTACTTTAACACTATTACTGACTTGATGTTTTTCCTGACTTGATTCTATCAAATGGTAACTAATTTTCTGGACTACATTTTAGGATTCAAGACATTTAAGACTTGTATGATCCCTCTGGTCCAAACAATGGAAATAAAACCTTCTGATAGAATAATGCAAAATCAACTAATCTGAAACTAAAACTCAGAATGAAATCCTCACACCATGGAATTAATATTTGGCTTCTCCTCTGATGACTGTGTGATCAATTCAACTGGGACATTCCTGTCCTTAAGTTGCCGTGAGGAACAATTTGGTTCAAACAGTGAATTATTGACTGGATAGGATCTGAGTTTGAAATGACAGATTTCCACCGAAAATACAAAATCTTTTAATCACAGAAACAAATTATCAAGAAAAAACCCCCAACAAAAACAGTTAAAAGGCAAATTGTCTCCAGTGAAGCTAAAAGGGGATAAACGGGGTTGTGACACCTTTGACATCATGGGTTCTCATGGGTTTAGTCGTAGTGTATAGGTGAACTATAGAAAAACAGCAATGTTAGTCATTGGCTCAGAGCTTCTAATCATAAGAGCGTGAGAGAACAGCTGTTTGAAATGTATCATTTATTATTGGTGTTTTTCCGGGAGCCTCTCTGTCACTGTATGCATTATTTCTCTCATTTGTTATGTGCATATACAGTATATTCCTTGTTTGGAATGCAAACAGCCTCTTGAGGTTTCTATTACTTTTTTTCCTCAGACACAAAGAGTGTATAATTTACATAATACATTGTTATGTGCACACGTTCATTCACAGGGAACCCACAGGATATGCAGAGTTTAGAGATTTTCTACTTCCTAATATTTCTCTTCTCATTCTACATTATTTTAATCAAGCTATAGCAAACATTCTATATTTTTATGGTGAGGAGTAGGAAGAACCCCATGCATGGTGGGGTCAGGGAGGGTCCTCTGTTTCAAAGGGCACCAGATCATGGAAGCTGATTCCTGCTAGGCTGAATGTGGCTTATATAGAATAAGTATTTGACAGATGGCATCTCCTTCAGACATTGTGTGGCATAAACTTGAAAATAGCAATAATTCCCCCAAGACAACATTGCATGACTGATGCCTCTTATATGTTCTATGAATAGAGCATAAGCATGAATTTGTCTTTCTAGCTTTGCCAAACTTCATGTGACAGATGTGTAAGTACATATATAGACGACTTCCGAAGAACCCATATAAAATATAATGTCAAAAATGGTCTAAATTCATAAATGAAATCCAGCCCGGTGAAACTGTACATACAATCTCTTATTTTCTCTTCTTGTTCTTGCTCTGATTATTCATCTGATGACAAAGATTCATTTTTTTTGGGAGCCAATAACCTACTTTTATTCCATTATTTTGTAGACCTTTATTGTTTTTAGGTATCGATTTATGACCATAGTTAAATGGAATTTATTATTAATCATCGGACTGTCATGATTGGTTCCAGTCTAGTGAGGAGGGGATTTCATTTTGAAAAATGGATCTAAAGTGCTAACCACATTTGGAGGCATTAAGCCTCTGCTTTTACAGTTACTGTGCACACTGAGCTTTAGTCCTGATACAAAGCTGATAGCTACCAATCACAATAAGGATTACTCTCATTTAAGGACCTATTTATTATTGTAAATGTAATGTATGAGGTTCAACTTAAACTGATGTTGTGGATCTCTTAGATACACGATTTTAAATAATCTGGATGGATATAATACTACTCTATTATTATTATTATTATTACTCTGGTAAACTTTTCCTCACACAAATGTAGTCATCCTGCCCAAGCAGGGAGGTTCAGATAAAAGTTCAAGTATATTTTTGTCTCCGTTACTTTTGTTTTTAGCAAACACTTGGGCAAATAGCTGGAATCTGGCATCATGGCGAGGTTTGTGACTCCTGCCGGAAACTATTAGCATCTTAAGTGGGTGGAACATTTGATTAATTATTAATTACAGTCAAAATATTCATTACAGTTCAACATTGCTTTTACCTACTGTGGTTTCAGAATCCTGAGGGCAGTAAACAAAAGGCTTACGGCAAATATTCCTGCCTTTCCTCTCCACTGTGACGATGTGATTATCACTCTGCACCACACCCACTTCCACTATTTATGGCTCCCGTGTAGTTTTCCTGACAAGCCAATCGGCAGAAGTCATTCACTTAGATGTAATGTTTGTAATGGCACTTTACTGATGTCAGAGAACTGGCATGCTTTGAAATGTGGCTCCTGGCTGGGAACAAAAAAACGGCTCCACTTATGGCAACAGGTGGAGACAAAGATTCCCCCCTTTTTTTTTTAATGTCCAGTAAATCAAGAGTGATTCTGCAGATTTTCCTCATCGGTTGCCCGGCAACATGACATAAGCTCCTCTGTTATGCTGCATTAGGGTGGAAGGTCGGAAGTGGGTCTACTGCCCCCACCCCAAGAGTCTCGCAAGCTGGCCAAGAGTATGAAGACATGAAGGATATGGATTTGGTTGGGGATCTTGCCACTGGCATGCACGGATGGGGGAAGAGAGAAAAACGATTCAAAGAGAAATCCGAGAATGCCACCCATAACAGCTTTATAATGTTATTTGCTCTAGCTAGATGGGAAGAATATCCCATTAGATTAGGTAGTGGTGAGTACTCCCTACCTTTCCAGTGTGCTAATAGACAGCCACACAGACAGACACACACTCACTCACTTTTTTCTGTCTCAACCAGTCAATAGCAGACACACTCTTGCTCAAGTGAACCTTCAATAACTCACAGAAACTCACACAGACATAAAAGTACTACAGTTTGCATCCTATCAAGAGGTAATACCACAGAAAATGACCAATAATATTCAAATATCTTCACAGATTTCTGCCTTTTATAGTTAGAATATAATAGTTGCTAGGATAATGCAGTGGCTAATGACACATGACAAATTTCAGCTTTTATATTCCATTATGTATTAAAGAAAAAAGAAATAAAAGACTTTGTTAGCAAGTGAGCTGCTCGTATTATTTGGCGAGGCTCTCTGATCAATAATGGTCTGTACAAACCACAATGGATACAGCCATTAGAATGCCATAGCTGTATATCCCAGGGGGTACATATTCCACAGTCTTTCCTCTAATAGGTTTTCAATGCATTCTTTTTAAGTGCAACAACAAATGAAGTATTTATTGCGCTTTGCAAAGTGCAACACCTTCATTATCTACCCTGTAACTGCCCTGTATTATTTAGAATATAATTTGTTTAATTGTGATTAATTCATTAATAAGTACAATTACTTCAAATGAAATAGAAAAGGCTATTTGTCATTTGAATCTCTGGTCAGGGACATCTGACACAGTGGGTTCAAACTGTGAGCTAAACTGTGTGATCCACCAGGCGTTTCCCACTGCTGCACATGCTCAGAGTTCGATACAAACCTGATTTTCTCTTCCATTGATGTGTGCTGCAGAGAATAATGATTATGTGCCAAATTACAGCTAAATAGTATTTGACAAGGCATGGAAAGCCCTCTCTTGGAATAGTCACACCCATTCTGGACACTGGTTGCACTGCAGACATATGAACTACAGATCATGCTTAACAGTCGATTCATGGTGTTACATAACGCTGGCTCACCATGGTTGGCTGAATGGAAACATGTTTCCACGATACATCTGGGCTATATAGAGACATATTACTATGTGACATGTTGTGATAATATGTCCTGTAACAACGGTAATTACAGTGACAAAAATGCAATAAGGTGTAAGCATTACCCTTATATGCCTCGCCTGAAATGAGAAAACCGTATTGATGTGGAAAACTGAAAGTCATTCCAACTTCAAATCTACTGACTATAGTTATTCACCCACTGAGAGTGTAATCTAAAAAAAGTATAACCTGACAAACCTTTCCTGTTGAATAGTTATAATCATCACATCACTGTACACACAGAAATACAAACTTGATTCTTGAGCAAAGTTGTAATACATCTCTGATACTTATCTGATAAAATATAGTTATCACGTTACAATAATTATTATCAATACTGTTGTCATGAGTAGTATTTGCAGTATCAGGGTTAATGGAAATAGAAACGTTACACATTGTATGAAAGCTTTACTGTGTCACCTGGCGACCAAACGTGGAACTACTTCAAACTAACTGTTTTATATAGTAACCCTGTGTAAAGACTGTCAGGACTCCTAGCCAAATTTAAACTTTAACAATAAGAGGATTTGTGCATACACATACAACAGTGATACTGTTTTATGCATATGAAACCTCTGGTTGAGGTTTCTACGCATAATAAACACAAATGTACATGGATGTACAAGCGGTTGAGGACGTTAAGCCTTAAAGACATAGTTAAGGATAAAAAAAACCCATTCCGTAGGGTCGTTACATGGCAACGCTAAATGGGTCGGAGTTGTTAGCGGATGCGACGGTAGCCCTTTTAGCTGACGTCACATTTCCCATAAGTCCCTCCACTGAGCCGCCTTTCCTGGAGATGGAAACTGTCAAATTAAACTAAGTGGATAACTCTGCTAACAATGAGACGGGGAGAAAAAAAGAAGTCGTTAGTTTTCGGCGAAGTTAGCATTTTTCCACCATTGCTGACGTTATGTGGGTTCGAGCCACCATTCACCTACTTCTTTACTTAAAAGCGTCAACCCTTTATACTAGTTCTAATCTTAATCCTAGAAATAATTCTGTCGATCGCTGACACATTCTTGCTTAAAATGCGTGTATTCATGCGCTGTCCCTGTTGTCGGTACCGTTTGTTTCGGCTCGTCCTTACCTCGAAGATGACGGTTGTTACACACGCCCCTGATTTGTGATGCCACGCTAAAAGCATCCTCCTAAACGGGGTAGCTACTCCGCTATTTTCACATCAGTTCTTAATAAGTAGACACTATCTCAGCAAAGATGGAGGATCAGGAGACAACAGTAGTAAGCCAACATGTTTTATTGAATCAGTACCTAAGATTGTAGGTAAAGATGACCTGTAGACTCAATCAGACTTCTAAACTGACAGCTAACAAACGCTAATACTACAATATATAGCTAGTAAGCCAGTCGTGGTGAACTCGTATAGACTCTAGATAGCTGTCAAAACGATATTAACAGTCTACCACGGTACTAAATTACATAATCTAACGTCGAGGATGCAATTTAACAATGCAATTCTAGTTTTCAAACAGTTCTAACTGAGTTAGAGACAGTGTTCCATTTATAATGTTTGATTGCATCCATATTTGAACCTTACCTGATGCTCCAACTCACTTCGTTGTGTTCCTTGAAATCATGGCTCTTCCCTCTGTTTTTGTGCAGGCTTTGATCAAATGCTACTGCTATGAAAAGTTCTTCAACCACGCTGTAAACATTGCAGCAGCTGCACAAAGGACCTCTGGCAGTCATGATATCTACACCTTTCTCCAAGCATTTGGTATTCTTATGCAAGGTAAGGCTATAAAACTAAATACTCAAGGGACTTAAAAATTCAACACGGTGGGTCCCTCATCACTTATGGACTGGCACAACCTCCAGATGCCAAGCCCAGAGTTGCTGCTGAGTCCTTTGGAGGAAATGTGGAACATAGAGAACCAGTTTAAAGTTGTCAAGCTGAAAATCCATTATGAGTCAGACAATATATTTTGTTCATGTACAGGCCCGTTAAGGGTGCCGATGGTCTCTGCAGCTGTAGTGATGGCTTAACAGAGCCTGTTTCTGAGATTAAGCAGGTGGATATGTTGATCTGAGTAGGGGGGTTCTGTCTATGTTCCTCTGACTACATAATGAGACAGGAATGGTGAAAATCCACTATCCTGATCCTAGTATGCCAATGGTACAGTCATGATCACGCTGCTATAGTTGTTGTATTCTTGTAGATGTCTTGCAGAAGCTCCAAAGTGTGTAACTTTTGTAGGGGTTGGTTAGTTCATGAGGGGAGTGATCTTTTTTTTACATTAAGGATAAAGCAATTGTTGGTTTTTCCTTCTATTCCTTTCAGTTCCAGAATAAACTCAACATCCTTAAAACATGACCAAAATTTCCTATTTTTAGAACTACCCCAAAACCCCTCTTACACATAGATGTACAATCTGTTTTAGAAGTGACAAAGTCTTTTCTTAGATTGGGCCTAACTGAGTGTTTTTTTTTATGATCCCTTGATAATGGTATAACAGGCTCTGTCTGGTTGAGCAACGGTCCCTATGGCATCTGTCATGGATGTAATTATGTGATTCATCTATAGATCGAATTGAAGAAGCCACAACAATGCTGGACACCCTCAGAGACAGTCGAGAGTTTTCACTCTGCACATTGATGGCCATTGTCTTCGCTGAGAGAAAGAAAACTAAGCCAAGTAAGTTAACATAGTCTGTTTTCTGTTGCCAAAAACCTTCTTGTAGGACTGAATACTAAATGGCTGATCATAAATTTCTCTGTCTTTCTTACTACAGATAAAGAAGTCATTCAAGAACTTGATGCTAAGGTGAAAGAGGATCGTAAAAGTGCCTCTCCCGAGGGTCTGTACTATGCTGGGATGCTTCTGTGGCTTTTAGGGCGAAATGATAAAGCAAGGGAGTACACAGAGAGGATGATCAAACTCTCCAGTGGCTCCAGAGAGGTGAGATTCGCATTTATGTTACAAAGTCTGTGAAATGCTTTATTATTACTTTGACAATTTTAATGCAGGGTTCTGGCTTGACATATTATTACTCTTGTAACATTTGTATTGATAAATGTTGTTTAGGGGATAATCCTAAAAGCCTGGATAGATGTGACATCTTGTAAAGACGTCTATTCCAAAAAGGCGGGGAAATGCTTCGATGAGGTCTTAAAGGAGAGAACAGACGCATTTGCCCTGATGGGAAAGGTGAGGTGGCTAGTACAAATCCATATCGAAGAGTCTTGAACCGCCATAGCTGCTATTATTTCTCATTTTTCCTGACCTGCATGGCATTGACTCATTGTTTCACAAATACCGTCAATGTGAATGCTGTACATGAGTGTGTTCTCTTCTGAAACTCTGAAAATAGTGCTTCAATAGTAGTGCTTGCTCCTGAGAGGTTTATAAAGACATTTCACATGTCATTCAGTTTAAATGTAAACTTTGTTTGGTTTTAGGCTGGCTAAATGACACGTGTTCTGTTCATAGGCACAATACTATGAAAATCATCAGAACTACTCTGGAGCATTGGAAGTGGTTAACCAGGTGGTTGTTCATTTTCCTGGGTTTGCGCCAGCCCACATCAAGAAGATGAAACTTTTGCTCAGCCTGCAAGACTGGGACCAAACCGTAGAAGTAGCACACAGGTCATTATTTTGGTGTTTTCTTTGTCTGTCCCACATCATACACATCTGTCTTGTCACCAGCTCATCTGAACTCTGCTCCCCAGACTCTGAAAGCTTCCTGTAGAAGCGTCGTACTGTAGGTGAGGAGATCAAAAAGGACGAAAAACAATTTGAAATCACGTCAACGGATATAAGAAAAAGCAGATTTTACAATTACCAGTGGTTCAACAAACGAAACATTATGGCGACATTGTGCCCGCCCCTCTGGGTTGAGGCCGGTGCCAGACGGAATAAAAAGGCCTTTGAGCCTAATCGTAGAAGTCCAACACAATTCCAAAGATTTGCTGCTTCAGCATTGCTGCGCAGGAGGAAAAGTGATTCCTCTAGGTGCGCTACTTTAAGCCCTAGTGTGGTTTTCCTCACTGGGAGGCTGAGGCAAGTGAAGTGAGAGGGGCACAATCAACACACTGTGAGCCCTCGCCCTTTTACGGCCTTTGAAATTACTTTTATTCTCATTGTTGTCTGTCTGGGAGCTCAGCACACCGTATCAGATGTTCTCATGATATCAATAAAAAAAAACATTATGATTAACTGTAGATGATGGACTTCATTCACAGCGTGTCTCATATTTCAGGGTTTTGCAGAAGGATAAATATAACCTGGAGGCACTACGGATGCTAACTCTACATTCTTTGTGTAGAGATGGAGATATTACAGAGGTAAAGTTCACCGTCTCATATTTTTAGACTTTGAACTCCAGGGATTGCAGGAATAGGAATCTGAATACTGGCATTTGTGTTGGGGTTCTGGCAAAGCGCTGATTTATAGAAACTGTTTTTATATCCCTTTGGCAGTCAGTAAAGCAGCTTTCAAAGCTCATCAGCACCTTGGAGATGATGGAACCACACAATCCAGGGCTTTTCTACAGGATGTCTCTAGCCTTCACCCGTGTTGTAAGACATTTTTCATTATTGTCTCTTATTTCTTAATGACATACTTTGGTTTTCTTCTGAAAAGCGGTTTGATTAGCTTACTATTCCAGTGTCAACAGTGTTTTTGTTATCTTTTGTAATAGTGCGGACGAAATGAGGAACTGATTGAGCAGACGTTTCGGATGGTTGAAAAAGCCTTCTCTTTGGCATCGGGGGATTCAGATGTAGCCACAGAGCTGGGCTACCAGATGGTGCTTCTGGGCAGAATTAAGGAGGCTGTGAAGTGGTACAAGACTGCCATGGCTGTGGATGAGACCAGTGTTGCTGCTTTGACTGGTATGGTGTAACCATTCTCTTTCTATTGTCCACAGACACTTGGGTCCTTACATGTACTTTTTACCCATGGAAATAGATCCTGGTTGGCTCATTTTTGTGGTTCACAGGTATAATTCGCTGCCAGCTTATAGAGGGCCAACTCGAAGACGCGGAGCAGCAGTTGGAATTTCTAACAGAGTTTCAACAATCTATTGGAAAATCAGGGGTGAGGCCTCTAAATAAATGCTGACCAATAACAACTTTAAGGGGTTCTTTTAAACTGGAGTGTAATCCATCTTGTGCAGAATGCCTTTCTAATGTTTTCCTACACATGTGTGTTTCCATAAAACTTTCATTTTATCAACTTTTCCTCTCCGGTTAGTTATTTTGTCTCTTTTCATCGTTATTAGGAGCTGCTGTACCTACGCGCCGTTCTGGCAGGGAAAAAGCGTAGGCCGCAGGAAGAGGTGACCAGACTGTTGAACGACGCTGTGGACACACACTTCTCCAGCCTGCGGGGTCTGCCTCTGGGACTGGAATACCTTGAGAGGCTTAACCCTGACTTCCTGTTGGAGATTGTCAAAGAGTATCTTGCACTTTGCCCTTCTAAGGTAAGACTGGCACAATTGGTTCAACGATACATTTTGGACATTCAAGAGAGTAATCCTTCCAGTTTGAGAAATTATCCAATATTTCGCAAATTTTGGAAAGTATGTTAGAGATATTTAAACGTCTACCTCTTGTAACAAGAATCATTATGACGTTTTTATGTGCCCAATGGAGAAATCGTCGAAGCGTCCACCCCAGATCCTTCGTCTTAACAAGATAACTCAAAAACTATTTCATGGCTCATTTACAAAATCTACACCCACACAGAGTTCAGTTCGAGGAAGAACTGGAGTGATTTTTGGAAAGGTCAGTTGTATATTTATGACATTACGGGCAGTTTTTATCTCCAAAAGCTTTCAGGCCATAATTTCTCCACCGTTAGTCTGACAGTCCAAATCTGGTGCATATGAATCTGCTCAAGGAGATCTATCTGGTACATTCTAATTATATTAATATTAATATTATCCATATAAGTTATATTTTACACACTAGGGGGAGCTCTTTATGATAAACACTGTCTTTGGGACATTACAACTTAGACGATAATCCGCATTAGATCAAATTTGGAATTTGAATAAATCTATATTGCGTATGTTATGTTTTTCCTTAATAGTTCATATTACTCAGTAGTGGGAGTTTTTGTTTTTCTGACATAACTTCCTGACCGTTGGTTTAATTTTGGTGTATGTGGACCAACTCTAGGAGATCCATCTGGTAAATATTATGTTTTACTCCAGTAGTTCCTTTTTCTTTTCTTTTTTGTTCTTTATCTTTGGTCCAACTTACTCCAGATTTGGTGCATATTAATCAATGGGAACAGATATTTCTATCTCTTTGTTCACATTTCGCTCACTGGAGGGCTATTTTTACAAAAATACTGTGATCATAACTTTACATTTAATTTGAGGTGTTCAATCAGGGGGATTGCGTGTACAACGCAGGGTATTCAGAACTTTTCAGGAATATTCACTTGCTGTCAGTGACGACAGCATATAAAACATAAAAATAAGAAAACAATCTCTTCCCAGCCACCCTCTCAAGGCCAGCCGCCTGCTCCTCAGCTCCAACGCTGTACCACATTGCTGGACACTGTGGTCAAAATTGTTCCAGGTCTCCCTCAAGGCAGCTTTCTGCTTGCAAAAGTCAGATATCAGTCAGGTGAGCACTGGATTTAAAATATGCTTCTTTTTTTCCCCCCTGCATATATTACTCTAAGGTCCATGGCCTCTGCGTTCTTTCAGGTGACATTGATGCTGCTCGGAGCAGTCTGCAACATTGTCTGGACCAGTGCCCTTCCCACGCAGATGCTCATCTGCTGATGTCACAGATCCATCTGCTGCAGGCTAACTTCTCATTGTGTTCCCAGTCTCTTGAAATCTGTCTGAGCCATAACTTTGAGGTAAGATCACAACCTTGAGATGATCTGTGTTATTAGCTGCTAAATGTTGATGAGATTCCGTGCATCCAGGATCTTATTTGAGCTCTAACTGTGACATTGAGTAGGTCAGCTCCTCCTTTGTTGGGAATATTGATGAGATAAATGACGGAAGCAAAAGGAGTAAATTCACATTCATTCCACAGACGTTAATCTTGGCAAACTAGTGTCTAATTAGAACACCACTAAGAAATATTTTTGCTATACAAACTGGTTTATGCTTATTGACAGCGTGGACTTCATGCGCACAAACAGGCCGTAAACTTTTGCCCCTTACAGATCAGAGAACATCCATTGTACCATTTGATCGAAGCTCAGGCTCAGAAGAAAAGGGGTGAGCTGACAGACGCTATTCAGACACTGCAGAAGGCCATGAGTCTGCCAGGTGTCTGCAGGGCCGGAGCCTCCTCCAAATCAAAGAACAAGAAAATAGAGCTGAGTTCCTCAGACTGCGTCTCTGTCTTCTTGGAGTTAGCCGAGGCCCTTTGGCTGAATGGAGAACAGGTAAAATAGTGGGTTAAGATGTGTAAAAGACTCTTTATATGGTAGCTTGTAATGTGGAGAATACTCTTGTGAACGGATATAATATTCCAGCATGAAGCAGCAAAGGTGATGCAGGATGCCATCAATGAGTTTTCGGGAACCCCAGAGGAGCTACGTGTCACTATTGCCAACGCGGATCTGGCCCTGCTGCGTGGTGACACCGATCTGGCGCTGAGCATGCTCAGAAACATTACTCCTGAGCAGGCCTACTTCATCCAAGCCAAGGAGAAAATGGGAGACATATATCTGAACCACAGAAAGGACAAACGTCTCTATGCTAGTTGTTACAGGTAAGTAGTAACGTCAGAGTCAAATGGCCAAATAAAAGGGTCCAGAAATCTTGAAGTGTCCCTCGATTGTAGCTGAACACGTGAGCAAAGCCATGTGAAACCTAACCCGCTGTAAAGGTTTGTCAGAACAGCAGAGGCTGAAACTTAATTAAAGGCATGACTCTTGTATATTCAGCCGTCAAGCAGTATTTCATCCAGCTGTAGTAGGATTTAGAAGACCACAAAAACAAAAAGTAAATCAAATGAAATATTAACTGAAGCCAGTCATGCAGTAAAGAGAAATGAGCATAGTTGTGTTATCGTCTTCAAATGCAGTAAAAAGAATTGAGCATAGTTGTGTTATCGTCTTCAAATGCAGTAAAAAGAATTGAGCATAGTTGTGTTATCGTCTTCAAATGCAGTAAAGAGAATTGAACATAGTTGTGTTCTAGTCTTCAAATGCAGTAAAGAGAATTGAACATAGTTGTGTTATCGTCTTCAAATGCAGTAAAGAGAATTGAACATAGTTGTGTTCTAGTCTTCAAATGCAGTAAAGAGAATTGAACATAGTTGTGTTATCGTCTTCAAATGCAGTAAAGAGAATTGAACATAGTTGTGTTCTAGTCTTCAAATGCAGTAAAGAGAATTGAACATAGTTGTGTTATCGTCTTCAAATGCAGTAAAGAGAATTGAACATAGTTGTGTTCTAGTCTTCAAATGCAGTAAAGAGAATTGAACATAGTTGTGTTATCGTCTTCAAATGCAGTAAAGAGAATTGAACATAGTTGTGTTATCGTCTTCAAATGCAGTAAAGAGAATTGAACATAGTTGTGTTATCGTCTTCAAATGCAGTAAAGAGAATTGAGCATAGTTGTGTTCTAGTCTTCAAATGCAGTAAAGAGAATTGAGCATAGTTGTGTTCTAGTCTTCAAATGCAGTAAAGAGAATTGAACATAGTTGTGTTCTAGTCTTCAAATGCAGTAAAGAGAAATGAGCATAGTTGTGTTCTAGTCTTCAAATGCACTAAAGAGAATTGAACATAGTTGTGTTCTAGTCTTCAAATGCAGTAAAGAGAAATGAGCATAGTTGTGTTATCGTCTTCAAATGCAGTAAAGCAGGACTGAACCTCCGACCAGCAGAGACGATGTATGTCTGTGTGATGATTCCACCATGTGCGACTTTCTCTGTCTTTTCTCTAGAGAAATGGTGGAAAAGCTGCCCAGCCCTCATACGTACCTGCTGCTGGGTGACGCCTACATTAACATTCAGGAGGTAAGTAGGAGATGTGACTCATCTGTGTGTTATGAGAGTACGGATATTGACTGAAATATTCAAAGTGGAGGAGTTGTACAGATGTGTAACCTTTGTAATTTTACTATATGATTCATTATATGATCATTATTATTGTTATTATTATTGTTTTGGTGACTGTTCATGTGAAGGAGCTTGACTGGACCTCCCTCTTCAGTTGAGAGCAGAATGACGGCACCAAAGGTTTAGGACCTGATTTTCTGTGAATTAATTTTTTTTAAATCCACTATGCAACTATGTATATTTCTAAGACTAGAGCCCGTTTACCGTCCGCCACAAAGACCCCATCTCTGGTGGAAGGAGCTACCCGACTGATACATTCTGTTATTGAATAATACATACAATTCTTTTAACATTGTTTAGACACAGGGGTCCATGTTATGTGCAACATCAGAGTACTTATAGTAAGCAATTATATTTCCCTTCATGGCTTATTTGGCCTTTGTTTCAATAATTTGGCTTACTTTATGTTTCCAGATTCTTTTTATGGGTTTACACACGAAGGGAAAGTGTTAAATACCCACAAAAATAATATGATGAGAATGAGTGGGGAAAGCAAACCGTTAGAAAAGCCGCAATAGCAAAGATATAGAACAATTGTGTTTATGACTAGATTTTCACTTGAATGACCCGCTGCACAATCATTTGCAGCACACAAATAATCTTTATATCTAGATTCTTTCAACTTTCTTGTATTACTAAGTCAAAGAGATTTAGAAAAGACGGAAAATGTTAGGCAATACATGAAAAACTTTTTGGAATGATATTTTCATTCATGCACAATCTGAACTCTTAGCACATAAAATACTATTTTAATTGACATGATTTTTCTGTCATCTCCTCACACATTGGGGTTTTTTAGCTCACTTGATAAAGGGGTCGTCTCCCAATCGGAAGATTGGCAGGTCGGCTTGGTTCAATCCCGGCAATCTATTTCCTAATAGGGTCCTTGAGCAGGACCCATAATCCTAATATGCCACCCAGGTACTTCGCAGTGGTGGGCCTCTGCCTCTCAGGGATGGGTCAAATGCAGAGATATAATTTCCCTGTGTTGTATTGAACATGACTGAATGTGATAAGAAATGGTTACATTATAAACGACCAAGTGAAAATAAATGTAATTTTCTCTGATAAATTCTTCTAAAAAGGTGTAAGTCTTCTCGGAAAAGATGAGCAACAATAGTACAAAACAGAAACAGACATAACGGGACTGCCCCTAAAGGAAATCTGCTCACCAGGCTGAAATGAATGTTCCCTTTTCGGCCATCAAATCTCATTCTGCCCTTAATTTGAAACATCCAGTTTCTTAAGAATGTCCAGCTATGCTTGCATTCATGTAGTTTATTTTTCCATTCTTAAACCAATTTAATTAAATTACAAAATGCAACCCCACAGCTTCGGAATTCAAGTCTTTCTTTTTCTTATTTAACCAAGATGAGCTTAACTCCCATTATAACTCTATATGAAACAGACCTCATACAAACCAGACATAGAAGAGAAGAAACTCCAGTGACCTTCTTGGTTTATCTTGTCACAATTACCTCTAGCTTTATAAAATATCAAAAATCCTGAGTACACAAAGTTCCAGCTCAAGACACCATTATCACCTCTACATCCCTGGCTCCTCTGCCACGTCACCTCTCTACTGCTTCTGACTGCCTCATCTTCATCATCTGAGACAGACACTGACCCCCCCCCCCCCCCCCCCCCCCCCCCCCCACACACACACACACACACACACACAGACCCCCAGGGTTTGAGGTCATGGTCCAGCCAGAGCAGCTCCACAGCTAACTGAGACAACTGCTGCTACGGCCCGACATGTCGCCAGTAAATAGAATAGTTAGAACCCTAATTCACAAGTGTTTACCTCATGTTCACAACAAGCTGTAAATAAACACCGAACCCTGACACCACTAATCGTTTTCAGCCAGAGAGAGCCGTGGAAGTTTATGAACAAGCTCTGAAGAAAAACCCCAGAGATGGCGCCCTAGCCAGCAAGATTGGAAAAGCCCTGGTCAAAACTCATAACTACGTCAAGGTTTGTCCCGTACACTCATTAAAGATAAACAGGATTCACTCAGAGAAAAAGGAAAAAAGGCTTTTGACGCAAGGCTGATGTTTCCCAGGCGATAAATTACTACGAAGCAGCTTTGAAGACTGAGCAGCAGAACTTCCTGCGCTATGACCTGGCGGAGCTGCTGATGAAGATGAAGCAATACGAGCGCTGTGAGCGAGTCTTGCATGAAGCTCTGGCCCATGAGCCAGGTACTTAAGATGTTACAATATTAAAAACACGGTGAAACGGTTGACGTCAAATTAAGTAATCCATGGGATTAAGATAATCTAGTCATGATGGTAATTTGTGGAAGAACACATGTTACAAGTAACAGGATATAAAAAGGTAAAAGAAAGTGCTTTGAATGTATAAAGACAAAAATCAAAGATGTCTTTCTGCTGTGTATTACATTAACGCAATCTTTATCCATGCCTGTCACTAACTTCACTTCTTTATTCAAACTCTACTCAGTGAATGATCTGCTCTCGCTCTCAAATAACTGCCGTTATCTGGCCCTGCTGGCGAAGGTCCAAAACAAGGTTGACAAAAATGAGGAAGCTCTACTTTCCCTTCAGAGAGTAAGTGGTCCCTGATATACATCTCTGAGTCGTTCTTTGTCAAATATTTTTGCAGAAGCAAACCTGCCTTTTCGTTAAAAAAAAAAAAAAGTGGCATTAAAACAAATGGGATAAACTTCAATATCCTCAAACCTGTTCCTGCAGCGTTTGCGAGGCACCTTTTGTTGCATGAAATATGAGTTTGTGTTTTCGCTGCTTATAGGCCCGGGACGTTCAGTCCAAGGTGCTGAAGCGAGTGCAGTTGGAGCAGCCTGACGCCGTGCCCGTGCAGAAGCAGCTCGCTGCAGAGATCTGTGCAGAGATCGCTAAACACTACACGAGTCAGAGGGGCTATGAGAGAGCAGTCAAATTCTACAAAGAGGCTCTTGTGTATTGTGAGACCGATCGCAAGGTCAGTGCATCTGAATCAGAACCGTCTGTGTGCTCGCTGCAGCTGCGGTTTTAAAGCGCCTGCATCTCAGCAGAGTTTGGTGCTCGTGTTTTTTTTTTATCTCAGTTGTTGATGGTTTAGTTTAAACAAATGGCTGGATTGACGCTAACCTACATTATTCTTCCAAGTGTGTGGTCACATGAGCTGAACTGAATGCACTCCCTGACTGTAGGTGATGCTGGAGCTGGCGAGGTTGTACCTCAGTCTGGAGGAGGTGGATGCATGTCAGGAGCAGTGCGGTGTCATTTTGAAGAACGACAAGTACAACGAAGATGCAACTCTGGTTTGTTCTGCCCCCCCCCCATGCTCTTCTTACCACACAGTCTTAGTAACTCATTCATAGATGGAACTTTTCCATGATCTGTTCTTAGATGATGGCTGACATCATGTTCAGGAAGCAGGACTATGAACAGGCTGTTTTCCACTTCCAACAACTGCTGGAGCGCAAACCAGGTGAAACACCACCTTTCTCTTTATCCACTTACAATGTTTAAAATGGACAATTCGCAATTTTCAGTAATTGCGAATTGATGATTGATTTACCCAGAATGAAAGGTATACGACTTTATTATGAATACCTGCTGCTTTCAGACAACTACCCGACACTCTCACGTCTTATCGACCTGCTGAGGAGGGCCGGCAAGTTGGAGGAGGTTCCCAGATTTCTTGATATCGCAGAAAAATATACTCCCAGGTCTAAGTTTGACCCTGGGTTCAATTACTGCAAAGGACTTTATCTTTGGTAAGTTTGGTTTAATGTCCTCCAAGAACATGATTTCATCGATTTGGAGATTAGAGACTCAACCTGTGCTTGTCGCTCAGGTACACAGGAGAACCAAACGATGCCCTCAGACATTTCAACAAAGCCCGCAAGGACAATGACTGGGGACAAAACGCCGTTTACAACATGATTGAAATCTACTTGAACCCCGATAATGACACCATCGGAGGAGAAGTGTTTGAAAATTTGGATGGTGAAATTGGGTGAGATGCAAACTTCAGATTAAGTAGACTATACTTACTTCAGAAAACCTTCAGCTCTCCTTCACATGTCATCAGTAACTCCACAGAGAAGCAGGAGTCGGAGCAGCTCGCTGTTAGAACAGCCGAGAAGCTGCTGAAGGAAATAAAGCCTCAGACGCCAGGTGGACACGTTCAGCTCCGCATCCTGGAGAACTACTGCGTCATGGCCACGAAGCAAAAGACCAATATAGAAAAAGCGCTTGGCGTTTTCACAGAGATTGCAAACAATGAGGTGAGTGAACTCCAGATGCTGAAGAGAAGGTACCTTACGCTGTAATTCATACTTACTATCACGGCTGTGTAATTACGTCGACATCAGAAGATCTCTCTCTTAATGTCAGTCATTCCATTTGGTTATAAACTGCACATTACATAGTTACTTCTGCAAATATATTATAGTGTTGAGAAGAACTGTTTGACTTCCCTCCTGGTTTCTTCTACTTCTGAGAAACTAAATACAACAAAATACCAAACTGCATCAAAAACTGTTTGCAACTGGACAAAACACAAACAGACCTGATCAATAAGGGCTGAAAGTTTACTGTTTTCAGAGGATCATAGGGCTCCCCATTAGCAAAATATGCCAAAATGAAAAGAAATTCCAGACAGAAGAGACAAGAAGAAGGTGATTGAAAGTCATCAGTCTGGGAAAATGTACGTAACGTTTGTTAAGGCTCTGAGAGCCACAGTGAGACACATTATCTACAAATGGAGACTTGGAAGATTAGTAAACCTTCACAGAAGTGACCGGCTTTCCAAAATCCCTTCAGAAGCTCGACGAAGACCCATTAATGTAGTCAGAAAAGAGCACATAAAATGTTTAAAAATCAACGGAACTTCCGGCCTTTCTCACCTCGATGAGGCTCAGTGTCCACTATTTTGAAGAAAGTGGGCAAAAAGTGCATCTAGCTAACCTGAAGGAGAACAAGTGAGTCTTATTTTTGCCACAACAAACCTTGATGAACTTCAGAACTTTTGGGAGAATAGTCTGTGCATGGAAGAGACAGCAATTAGACTGTTTGGAAGACAGCTGCCCTGTTTCCTCTGGTGTAAAGTAAACACCTTTCACAAAAAGAGCCACGTTGACAAGTGCAGAGGCAGCAGTGGGATATTATGGTGCCGGCTCTCCTGCTTCACTGCCAACCGACTTGCCATGATCAAGGAGAACATGGATTTTGCAGGTAATCCCTCTGAGTGCAGCAATACAACGATCCCAAGCAGAAGATTAAGTTTGATTAAGGAATGAAATGAATTCCCTGAGTGGCCTGGTCAAAGGCTGGAACTCAACCTCCTGGAGATGCTGTGAAAAGAGCAGTTCATGCTCACAAACTCTCAAACGTGGCTGCAAAGAAGAGTTGACCAGAGTTCCACCGCAGTGATGTCAGAGACTGATTGATGATGTCATTATCTGAAGCGGTCGGTTGCCGTTGTTGCTGCTAAATGTGACCCAACGAGCTTTAGGTTCAGGGGGGATGAAGAGACTTTTATGAGGATGATGTAGGTGTTTGATGACCTTTTTTTTTCTTATCAAATAAAATGTCAGTTGAAACTCAGGTTATGTGTGAACTCATGTTTGCAATTTGTTAAATTACCTTACACACTTTAGTCCGAGATATTAGCAGGGGGTCCAGTTTTTTTCACAGAGCTGTAGGACACTTCACTATACTGACTTATATGTGATGCATTTTAAAACTCGATATTTTTTAGGCAGTTCTTCTTTGACCACTGAGCACTGGGTTGAAGTCTGGGTGGATTCAGAGGAGGGGTTGTCAGATCCATCCCTTCTAACCAGGATTCTCTGCTTGGATTCAGAAAGACCACGTGCCTGCCCTGTTGGCCATGGCGACGGCGTATATGATGCTAAAACAAACCCCCCGAGCCAGGAACCAGCTGAAACGCATAGCTAAGATGAACTGGAGCATTGTTGACGCTGATGAGTTTGAGAAGAGCTGGCTGCTCTTGGCAGACATCTACATCCATTCGGGGAAGTACGACATGGCCGGGGACCTCTTAAAGAGATGCCTCAATCATAACAAGGTCGGCCTGAGAATATTGTGCTGCTTGAATGGTGTGTGGTTCACAAAAAAACTCCCGCACAGCCTCTCTGCTCTTGTTCTGGATATTTGTGTAGATATATAAGCCTGTGGTTTTCTTTTGTGCAGATATTTGTCATAATTATTGCATTCTTCCACAGTCTTGCTGTAAAGCCTATGAATATCTGGGCTATATAATGGAAAAGGAGCAGGCGTTCCGTGATGCAGCACTCAACTATGAACTGGCTTGGAAATATGGAAATCGGACTAACCCAACCATCGGTCTGCCACCCAAAATCACATGTCCACTACAATTTATGAGGGAATTCACAGAATCATATTTCTAACATGCTGTGTCTTTTTTAATGTCAGGATACAAGCTTGCTTTCAACTACTTAAAGGCAAAGAGGCACGTTGATGCCATAGATGTTTGTCATAAGGTGAGACTCCGGTTTACAGTTTGAGTGATTGGATCTGTTTTTGTGTCACTGTGACTCATCTTTGCTCCGTCCACAGGTCCTGGCTGCTCATCCGAATTACCCACGGATGAGAAAGGACATCCTGGACAAAGCTCGAGCCGCCCTGAGATCTTAAAGATGTGTGTGTGTCTGTGTGTGTGCGTGTGTGTGAGATAGAGAGCTGTATATGAAGCCAATGTTTCTGCTACTGCGATTAAATCCACTTTTATTGTCTTGGCTCTTACTATCAAGTTAAAAGTAGCAGTTATTTTTATTACTGTATTATGGGGAAACCCCTTTAACAAGTTGACATAGATATTTTTTTTAGTATGTGTGTATTTGGATGTTGGCATGTGTGCAGGGTTCCAGGCATCTTGATCTTCCGCACAAATCCAGACTAGAATTAAAACACAATCCTTATCTAGAATGAAGAACATACAATCTTTATTTTTCAAAACTTGAAATGTGCTTTTTACCTCTATGAGACCTATTTCTAACATGACACATGGCATATTTGTATTTTGCCTTTGAAATGCTTTCTTACAGCTCATTTTTACATGAAGGTGGATGAAACGTGTTTAAACTATGTAAATAGATGTTGATATTTTGTAGCTGGAATAATTATAAAATAAAAGATTTGGATGTATGATGTGAATGATTTCTCTCCTCGGGGCCTTCTGTAATTGTGCCTTCCTTTTGAATAATCGGTCAGAATAATCAGTCTCTCCCAGCAGAAAATGACCACATAGGCAAACATTTACAAGAGTGGCTGAAAAAAAACAAACTGCGGGATACAAAGTGGACGTTTTAATGGACATAATAAACTGGATTCCTGCCGTGGGTAGGAAGTGCCGGGGAGCAGAGCCACTACAGATGGAGACACTGTGCAAGAGAGAAAAGCAGAAAGACCTGAAACCAGGCACCAGATCAGGATCCCTGCTCCGTCCAGCTCCTCCTGAAGACCCTCCGCTGGGAGAAAAAACCCGAAGATCAAACTATTCAATCAGATGGTGAGTGTCAGATTTATCAGCCATAGCTCAGTTCTGATGAAAGAATCCATTCCACGCCGATAACGACACTCCGGCTTGTCGCAGGCTGGACCATGCTGTTCTCTTCTGAAGTTTTTTGCCCGCTGGAGAAGATGTTCGGTCTCACAGAGGGGCAGATTAGATGCGGTGGGGTGTTGCGCGTTCCTCCGTTATTTGTAACCCAGCAACTGTCCCAGTGAATGACCAGTTGGACAAATCTCATCAGTGACACCGTTATTAAAACTCTGTGCACAGCGAAGCCCTCAATATTCCTGCTCACAGACTGCCGGCGAACGTTTAAGCGAACAGACCGAGAGTTTTTTTTTCTCTTTTTTAAGTTAAATTCCGACAAATGCGAGCTTAAATGGGTTTATGATGAGATATAGCCTCGGGGTGCACTCTTTCATCATCGGGATCTTCCTTATTGTTCGGCATCTCTCGTATTCCAGGTATGGACTGTGACACGCAGATATTCCATCTGCGCATGCGCACTGACGCTTCTCCGCCCTCTACCTGAGGAGCGCACCTGGATCCAACGAGACGGAAGTTCGTGGAAACCACAGCAACTCTTAATGTCAATCGATGAGTGTGTTTGGAGTTCAAACAAACAGGTGAGGGACCGAGCCAAAGCAGGATGGCGTTACCTGAATTAAGAAGAAGGAATTAAAGGAGGCTTCCGACTAATAACGTGTATTCCAGCGACTTATGGTACGTGGAGTTTTTCCTTTTTTCTCTCCAGAGTGGTGGTTTCAGAAGCACACTCCGATTGAGTCATTGTAGACTTCCCCAGGTCCAAAGTGATGTAATTTGTTGTTAGTTGAAATACGTTGCATTTGTTCCGGTTTATTATTACATAAATGCTGGCTAACCCACTTATTCTAACTTTAATTACAGCTGAACCCCAGTCCAAAGCCAGCCATCTCTTCCTTAAAGAAGAATGATCCGCAGATTGCTCCGAAAGCGACTGCACCCACTGAAACTGGCACTAGTTGCCCTTGTCTTTGTCACATTTGTGTTTTTCATGCAATGGGAGGTGGGCAATCAGAACCAACAGGAGGACCCATGGCTGAAGGAGATGGCAGTGAAGCGGGACACCATGCTGGGCATGGTGATGGGAGCCGTCAATAACATCAGGGAGGTGATGCCAAAGATGCAGATCAGAGCTCCTTTACGTCAGCAGGACAGTCTGGGGAGCATGTCCTGTCTGCCGGGTCACTACACTGCTGCGGAGCTCAAGCCGGCTCTGGAGAGGCCACCTCAGAACCCTCATGCTCCTGGGGCAGCAGGGAAGCCTTTCCACACAGACTCACTTAGCCTCGAGGAGCAGAAGGAGAAGGAGAAGGGTGAAGATAAACACTGCTTTAACCTTTATGCCAGTGACCGCATCTCCTTGAGCAGAGACCTGGGTGCAGACACCAGACCACCAGAGTACGTCCCGTTCTTTCTCTATGGCTTACCTTGATTTGGTGTGAAAGGTGAAGAGTCGCACACGATTCAACATAACGTTGAATTGATTTCCCAAAATGATGTTTTTGCTAGAAGCAGCATGTAATTGCACCACCTAGTGGGTGTACCTTCACCTTTGGTTCTGTTTTGGTGGAACTATTCCTATTAATATTACGTGGTTGATGCACTGATGCAGAATATAACTCAAAATCACAAACAGATTACTGTAACGTAGATGGGCAAAATGCAAAACCGATCGCAACCCAGACACGTTCCAAGTTTACTTTGTGAAACTGATCCCGGGCGGAAACCACAGAGATGATTTTTTTTTTCTGCCTGAAACTGTTACAGCATGCCTGCACAGTTCAGAGGGAGTCACGGTTATTTTTGGCTAATTACACTACATCCTATCGCTTGTAAGCCCTGGTACATGTCGGTATTTAGACAGAACGTGACACAGACATATCTCCTAAGGCCGAGGGGGGAAAGTCTCCCACCGTGTTGTAGCACATGTAGGTTGTCACACATGTAGTGTCACACAAGAAGCGGTCACCCCACAGGGGAGAGTCTGCAGAAGTAATAAGACTATTGTGCCACTCAGGAGCTGTGCAGGACAATCACATCTTTGTGCTCTTCCCTCCCCTCTCCCTGCAGATGTATTGAGCAAACTTTCAGGAGATGCCCCCCCTTGCTGACCACCAGTGTGATCATTGTGTTTCACAATGAGGCTTGGAGCGCTTTGCTGAGGACGGTGTACAGTGTTCTCCACACCTCCCCGGCCATTCTCCTCAAGGAGATCATCCTGGTTGACGACGCCAGCACGGATGGTAAAAATTTCAATAGGGCCCTTCAGGACCGCCCTGCTCTCTTTTGGGCTCAATTTCATGCAGCGTGTTGGGTGGGCAGTTCTTTTGGTGTGCTACGAAACGTGCAGAGGGGAGCTGCTCCTGCTCCCGCTCCTGCTCCTGCTCCTTCTGTGGCCCGTGAAGCAGGGTTACTACAGGAAGTGAGGCCGCTAGTGAAAACTTTCCGAGGAGGAATTATCAGCGGCTGTGCTTTGAAATGAATCGGAGTCCATTCTTGTAAATGAGATAAGTGGGAGGGAAACAAAATGCTGGAAAGGGGAGAGGATTGTGGGCAACGTGTTATTTGTTGACATGATCTCTTAGTCTATGATAAGAATGTGAGACACGATCGAGTCGTTTAAATCTCCTCATACTTCCAGATGTGTTGAAGGATGAGCTGGACGAGTTTCTGAAACAGCTGCACATAGTCCGTGTCGTCCGCCAGAGGGAGAGGAACGGACTCATCACGGCTCGGCTTCTGGGGGCCTCCGTCGCCATCGGGGACACCCTCACCTTTCTGGATGCACACTGTTAGTCAGCGCGTCAGAAGTGTTCATGCCTCACACTTCCTCACACTCCCACGTTCCCATGATTCAGTGTTTGCTCCTCTGTGGGCGTACTAGTAAGGAGGATGATGTCATCAACAGGTGAATGCTTTAATGGGTGGCTGGAGCCTCTGCTGGCCAGGATAGCGGAGAACTACACCGCCGTAGTGAGTCCTGATATCACCACTATTGATCTCAATACCTTTGAGTTCATGAAACCATCCCCATACGGCCAGAACCACAACCGGGGTAATTTCGACTGGGGTCTTGCCTTCGGCTGGGAGAGTCTCCCAGAGCATGAGAAGCAAAGGAGGAGGGATGAAACGTACCCAATCAAGTAATGCAGGATAGTTAACTTTTCCTTCAACTCTTTTTTTCCTGCTGGAAATCATTCAAACCCTCTCATGACATTTCTCCGCAGGACTCCCACGTTTGCCGGTGGACTTTTCTCCATATCCAAAGAATATTTCTATGATGTTGGAAGCTATGATGAAGAAATGGAGATCTGGGGCGGAGAGAACATTGAAATGTCCTTTAGAGTGAGTTAGCAGTCATTTTGGACTTACAGACATTCTTCTGTTATGTTTATATATTTGTTTACCTGCTGAATCGTTCTGTAATCCAACCGGATGTGAGGGCAGGTCTTATCTTCACGCCGTTTTCTCCCGTCACCATGCAGGTGTGGCAGTGCGGCGGACAGCTGGAGATCATCCCCTGCTCCATCGTTGGTCACGTGTTCCGCACCAAGAGCCCCCACTCTTTCCCCAAGGGGACGCAGGTGATCGCTCGTAACCAGGTGCGACTGGCAGAGGTCTGGATGGACGACTACAAGGAGATCTTTTATCGCCGCAACCAGCAAGCTGCACAGTTGGCTAAAGATGTACGTAGTAACCCCTCACATATCCCGCATGTCTATTCAAATGCAACCAATTGCTCTGCAGCATTATCTTTCACTTCTACTTCTCCGTCATAAATAAGAAGCTTTTAAGACCCCTCATTATCCCCCTCCACCCTCCCCTTGAAACAAGTTTGAACAAATCCAGCTTGCATAGAGACCTGCATTAAGTCTGATCAGGATGTTCTCCATAAACTCTGCAGGAGGAACCTAGAATACCCTACGGAACTAGAAGTACCGTAAAGTATCAGGATTATGTTACACTTGAAATTCTGAGTGCTTCCCTCTAAGTAATCTGGGCTTCAGATTCTGTAATTTGAAACCCATGCCTTGAAATGGAGAGAAATAGTCAAAATTCTGAAGCCTGTTAACCGACCGAGTTGAAGGGGCCTGAAGGAAGTCGGCTCTGCTAAATGACTGGCTTTCAGCGTTTCCCAACATGTGGTCCCGTAGGTGCCATAAAGGTCTCCCTCAGGGCTTTACCTCACAGAGCGGGCCGGCCTTTTCCTGCTGGCTTCAAACACACAGGCCGTCATCAACCGCTCAAAGGAATCTGCTGGAGTAGCTATCGGTGTGCGGCGGGAGCATCCCCCTCGGCATTATGGCGGTGCTTTTGTCACTGAGAGGATGAGGTGTCTGTCGATGCTTTTTAAATGAGCCATTAAGCCTCAGTTGAAAAGGACTACTGGGATCCCAGAGTAGGACTTAAGTTCAAGGAGCGAACACCCGAATATGTAGTGATTGTCATTATGATACTAAAGGGATGATTATATGCAGCATAAATTTAAAAAAAAACCTGAATACTGAATCCCATCTCAATAAGTATGGGATTGATTTACATGGAGTTGTGCAGGTAGTCACGGTGCCCAGGGGGTGAATACGGATTTTGGTCTTTTACTTTTCCACTGAGACCGACATATTTGTTCTCCATCACTATTTGCTGGATTGCCATGAAATTGAATACATTTACAAAACCCTCAGGACAAATAGAAATACTTAAACTTTTCCTTCAGGTCGAGTTTAACTTTGTCCACTACTGTGATTTATGGTGAAATACCTGCAATACTGACATTCCCATAGACCCCAACTGGAGTTTTAAGCCTAAACCTACCCTAACCCTTTAACAGGGTAATGTATAAACTTAAAAATGGTTAAAATGCCGACCCTCCTAATAGCTAACACTTATATCGGCCTACTGACAAACTGATATACTAATATACCTGTCAGCTTGACTTTAGATGTGACCTATAGTACTGACCAAAAATAATCTTTTCTTTGGTGCCTGACACACCTCCAGTTTCGACCTAGCCCGTTAGGGGAAAGGGATGCGACATAAAAACAAAATTTTATCGTTTAAAATAAAGTCTTTCAACAGTGTGATACAAGTGAATTAAATGTGTGAAGAGACAAAGTAACTAATAGGGGGCAAAAGGGACAAAACCAAGAGGAAACTCTTATACCTAAAGCAAGATGGTGAACAAAAGAATCTGAAATGAATCTGCTCTAGACTGTGATCTGTGGTTAAAACAAAAGTGGATCAATCGGCTTCCCTGTCACTGGTTATACTAAAAAAATAGAAATCTTGGTGCATGCAACAATTTTTTAGAAAGAAACTTAACCTTTCCCTTTCCCCAGTAGTCAAATTTAGCAAATTCGCACAATGTGAGAATTAACGTAACAAGTATCACTGCGATACAGTGAATTAATTCCCCCCTGCTGCTTCCACGGGATTCACACTTCCTACTAGGAGGATAAGTTGACGCCTTCCAGAGGTGGGAGCTAGTCATGCAGAAAAGACTACGCTGGTTATCCTGCTAAATCTACACCAATGAATCAGAAACACACAATACTAGAAGAGCTATAGCAATAACTCCTACACACCATTTGGGGCGATGGTGACTCAGTTGGTAGAGCGGTGGTCCACTTTCTGAAGGTCAGTGGGTCGATTCCTGGCCACTGCGGTCCACATGTCAAAGTGTCCTTGAGCAAGATACCGAACCCCAAGTTGCTCCCCATGGCTGTTCCATTGGTGCGTGAATGATGGAGTGAGTGGTCACTGCTCCTAATGATGCATGTGGCCCCTTGTACGGCAGCCTCCATCATCACTGTATGAATGTCTGTGTGAATGGGTGAATGCTGACTCGTGTTGTAAAAGCACATTGAGAAGTCACGTAGGCTAGGAAAGCGCTGTACAGTCCATTTACCATTAAACTCTCAATAAATCTTCCATCTCAGAGTGGAAGGAAAAATATCCGATGTAAATGTTGCAGAAACGTTACGTGGACCTTTTTCTTAGTGCGTAAACAGAACTAACTTTGGTTCTAGATTTATCTGGACGTCGTCCTAGGTGGCTGCACACCTTCACCAGGTGACCTTATTGAAGAGCTGTGTTGTTTTTCCAGACATTTTAGTATAGTGATAATTGGCATAAACAGCTGAAGTCAAGAGCATCCCATCCCTGCTCGTATCCCAGCATGCCTGTCGTTCTCTGATATACAGTGTAAAGGACCTGCATTCCTTTTCTGGTTTAACAGAGGGCCTTTGGAGATATCTCAAAACGCATGGACCTCCGTGTGCGGTTGCAGTGCAAGAGCTTCTCGTGGTATTTGAAGAACATTTATCCAGAAGTCTTCATGCCTGATCTCAACCCACTCCGCTTTGGCTCGGTAAGATCACACACCTCTCCACCGGCTCGTCTCGTTCCAAACCTCAGAACTCCGTCTAGCCACAGTGGATTTCCACTTTGGATCTCCAGAGGGCTTTGAGCAGTTCCAATTTGACACTGCTGAAAGCACTCCAGAGACTTAAGTTGTTTGAACAGCTTGCACCGACTGTTAGTTTTTCATTTTGTTTCCTTTCACTGCGTTCCCCTTCCCTCCTCTTTCTCTGTAGGTGAAAAATGTTGGCAAACACTCGTGTCTGGATGCTGGAGAGAACAATGAGGGAGGGAAACAGCTGATCATGTATCCATGTCATGGACTGGGAGGAAACCAGGTCAGAAAGAAAATCTACCTTCAATCGCTAAAAAAAATAATTACTTTTAAACCAACCGTTTGATGGTATTCCTTTTGTCGTAGTATTTTGAGTTCTCCACGCATCACGAGATCAGACACAACATTCAGAAGGAGCTGTGTTTGCACGGGGCAGAGGGCGCCGTGAAGCTGGAGGACTGCCAGTACAAAGGCAAGAGCTCGTTTGTTGGAGCAGAGCAGAAATGGGAGCTGAAGGATGTGAGTTTTGGATTCTACATGCACCAGTTTGTGATTTCAGTCGGGTTATCTTGTCTAGAAACTAACAGCGTTGTCTCCTCTTTCTATAGAACCAGTTACTCTTCATCCCAGGGTGGAACATGTGTCTGAGCGCACGGGACGAGCATCCTTCTCTGGCCCCCTGTAATCCCACGGACCGGTACCAGCTCTGGTCCTTTGTCTGAGCGTGGACCGCCACTTCACAGTGTAGTCTCTTTGTATGCACACACCTACTGGAGAACGTGTACGCTATGCTGTATGCAGTATTTTTAGATCAGTGAGTTTTAATTTAATTTTATACGTAGAAGAACTCGACTGCTGCTGGTGCTGGGAAGTGTGGACATTGGGGGGGTTACCACATTCTGCCACTGCTGGGGGAAAAAGCGCTGAAACAATACTTCCGATCCCCAATCGGACTGTGAAATGAGTTTCTTGGAACACTTACTGTTTCTCCAGTGAGACGTGATTCTAAAACTACAGCCAATCATGTATGAGCAAATGGATGAAGTTGGAGCTGAAAACCCTGCACCAAAGAGACAGAGAATGACGCGCTTTGTCATTCGTTTTTTTAAGATAACTTTTTCTAAATGAGGCAAAGTCTCTTCATTGCTACCGTCCAATATCTGAGATGAAATTTTCTACTGGCTGGATAGACTGGTGGAGGGAAGGGTGATGGCGTGATGGGGTTTTTGCTGCTTTCTGGTGACCTGTAGAATAATGGATTCAGTATGACAGTATGATGATGAAAAGGTTCTTCCATTTAGGGTTGAAGGTGATTTACTTCAATGTATTTGAAGCTAGGAGAAAACGCAGTTTGATAGCACCGCACTACAATATCGCCTACTTTCCCTGATAAGCAATAACATTAAAACCGCCTCATTCTGTATTTTATCCCTATTTTGCTGCAAAAACAGCTCTGCATGTCACCGTGTGCTCTGACACCTTTTGTATCAGAACCAAAATGTACTTTTTCACTAATGTGTGCTACAGTAGCTCTTCTGTGAGATCGGAAAACATGGGCTAGTCCTCAAATTAATTTAGCATGGGTGCACATGACCCTGTCGTCGGTTCACCAGTCGTTACTCCTTTTACTAGTTTTGGTAGCATTGCAGAGCAGGAACCCCCAACATGTCCTGCTGTCCTGGAAATGCTCTTAACCAATTGTCAAGGCAACACAATTTAACCGCTCACATCCTTACAAAAGCCAATCTTTCCTGGTTTTCACACTCCAGCTCGGAGGACAAAATGTTCACTTGCTGCCTTATATACCCCAACCATGGAGAGGTGCCACTGTAGTGATATAATGTGATTATGTAAGTGGTTGTAATGTTATTGCTGATACGTTGACGATAAAAGTTACAGACAGATGCTGATCTAACTTGGTTATTTCAGGGGCTGTGAAGTCCTGTCACGTCGTACTGAGGTGATTAGGCAACCAAGCTAATGTATTTACACCAGTTTCGACCTTTTGCGTCTGAGTTGAGTCCTAAACCTGATTTAACTACATTTAGTTTGTACCGTAGCTGCTTATTTTAAGTGTTTGTGACAAAAGTGAAAGTGTCCATATTGACTAAGTTGAATCATTATTTGACAGTCAGCGTATTAAGCATGCATGTTTTGAAACTCATGACTGATTTTAAGACGAATACTTGCGTTCATAATATTTGCAGCAGTGTTAATCTGTATTTTCTTTTTAGTTGTTACGCAGCTCTGTTTATTAGAAAAAGTAGTCAAATGAATTGTTATTGACTGAAACTCTCCCTCTAATGTATTTCTGGTGCAGGCACTAGTGTTTAGACGGCTTTCAGATGCTGTAAATGACTGGATGAGGAATATGAATGTGTCTCTGTGTCGGATGGAAAGGTGTTGCCAGACTGCCTTGATATTAAGAAGTCTTATTTTTAGGTTAATAAAATCATTTGGATTGTCCTCTGAGCCACTTTGTGTAATTCCTCCCTCAGACTCTAGTGGGCGCTTTGCATCAAGAAACTGCTGAGCTGTGCAATGTTGACTAACATTTTTAATTCAATCTATTTCGAAATTATGCTAAAAAGGAAACCACTGAAAACAAAGCTGGCCGTATATCTACAGCTGGAAATTGAGAAGAAATTGTCACATATAGTGCAACAATTCTGCTTTTCTCAGAGGAAGAAATAAATCAAGGCACATAAAACTCACAACCAGCATGAAACAAAATCAACTTTAAGATAGCGATTCAATTTACTCAATACAGACTTTTGGCAAACAACACACATTTTCCATAGATCATTCATAATAAATAGTGGAAAGTAAAGGCAACAACACGATTCCCAGCTGGGTGCAGTGTCATTGTATCAAGCCTTCTCACACAGGATGCTTTGGCACAGTTCAGATGCTCCACAGACCATGTTGATGCCACTGATTGCCCGAAAGCTGTCTGTGTGTTTAATCTGTTCCACAGAACTGACATAGAGGGTCCCAGGACCTCCTAGGTGGTCAAACAGGACCACTAACCCTTCTAATTTTAAAATATGGGCAGATATTAGCAAGCTTGGAAGGGTGACACATACTGTACCTGTCTTCATGCAGGAGCAGAGAGTTCAAGGTGAACCATTTGCAATCACTAAATAATTACGGTCCCCCAAATTCCAATTTTGTTTTTAAGTCTATGAAGATGTGTGAAAAGATTACAAAGTATTGGCATAAAAAAAACAAATCATACCACCTATTCATTTCCAATGGCTCACAGGACTCAGTAGTTACACTGTGTGGCTGTTAATTATTGATATGAGTTGATAATAAGCTTTGATTGTCAACCTTGAACATTTGTTTCCACCTGTGTACTATTATTAAAATGGAGGGCTTTTATTTAAGTAAACTAATGGTACTTTGAGTACAATATTAATTACTGTGACGGCCAATTAATCTCTGTCCACTTCACTGATGATTTTCTCTAAAAAAAGAATGCTTAATACAAAAAAAAACAAAGTATTGCACTAAACACTGTTATCATTCTCGAATCCACAAAAATAAAACATATCTAATGTACTAATACAGCATTTAAGAACAGGAACAGTTAATTTAGGAAGTAATGACATATGGTTATGGAGACCGGCTTTAATTGAAATGTAATCTGCAAATTTAATAATAAGATCTGCTCTTCTCATACTCTTGGAGATATGTTAAAAGTGCTACTTTATTAATATCCCTGTATCCAGGAGATGCTTTGATAAATATTCATTTGGAGTAACACCTGCAAATAATTTCATAAGATTTGCATTCTATGAGTAAACTAATGAGGGGCCATTTTTCTTAGCACTCAAGTATTTACCAGTCAAAACCAACCGCTTACCACCGGACCCCCACACACAAGTGCAAAAGGCTGTGAATAAATTTGATACTATTGATATTCAAAACATACAAACCATAATTCAGGCTTTTTTCATGCTTTCAAAAACCATAGAAAAAGCATATATTAGAGGCCAACAAAGCGGAGAGCCGTACATCCTGTATTAAACACGTTCTGTATAGAAAACGATGGCAATTCCTCTCTAAATCTTACTAAGATTTGCAAAAAAAAACAGCATGCGTGTTGTTATCAAAACATTTACAATATATAAGTATACAAGTAATCAAGAAACAATAAATAAACGGACAATTTTTTTTTTGCACGTTGGACACACACATACAGTAGACATAGAAAAAGTTCCATCTACAGTACAGCATCGCCTTAAAACTAGAACTTTACATCTGGCATTACATGATACATTGCACAGCATGACGTAACCGATGGTTCTGATGGAAACCCATTCCAGAGCCCACTGTGGTGTGGAATCCTCCTCAGTGACATGAACCTATGGTCGTACAGTTACACAGAGAGTTACAGTGCTGCTGGAATATAAGGTCAGATAATGCAAGAAAAACAAAAAGAGGCCATGATTCTGTTCTCTTAGAATGCCACTCGGTCAGGCTCAGGTTCAGACGCACTGATGAAAGAACACTTGAGAAGCGGAGGCCCACTAAATGGCTGCGACTTCAGGGCAGGGGTCTGGCAACGGGAGATTCTTAGTGTTGTTCGCTAATAAGGTCAAGTCAGAGTGTCTTTCAATGTCGACCTCTTGCTGTGGCGGTTCTGCTGTCAGACACGAGCTGTGGCTGCTATAGGACAGCGGGCTGCTATTGTTCAGGTAGTGCTGAAAGTGTGTGTGGTTCTGGTTGACGGGCTGTTCCATAAATTCTGCTTTGGACAGTACTGTTTTCTCCTGATCTGTGGTGTAGCAGGACAACGGGGCGGCAGGAACGCCGTTGGACAGAGAGAAAGGATGATTAGCTGCGTGTTGTTCCTCAGCCCCATTCGAGCAGTCGGTGTACTGCTGAGCGGACATGTTGAACGGTCCTTCAGCCAAACTTCCGCTTACGGTGCCGAGTGGATCTTGTAATGCTGAGGCTTCCCCGTAAGGTTTACTCTTTTGGCCATTGGTGACAGCAGCGGCGCTCCCCAGCTCATAGTAGTCAGCCGACGAGGAGTTCATTAAATACGAGTTTCCATTCATGTGGTTGTCGTGTCCCACGGATCCGTCGCTGTAACACAGAACAGAGGACAAGGGGACCACTGAAGGATGAGACTGTGAGGCCAGGTCATCATGAAAGTTCTCAGATTTCTGTTCATCCTCATCCTCATCTTCCTCATCCTCTTCCTCTGTGTCACTGTTAGCTAAGCTCTGGGTGCTTGAGTCAGACAGTCCGCTGCAAATACTGCTACTATCCTCTTCATCCTCCTCCTCATCTTCATTCTCCTCTTCCTCCTCCTCTTCGTCTTCATCCTCATTGTCGTCATCTAGCTGCTCCTCCATCTCCTCCGCAGCCTGCAGGTGCATGACGGGCGTCTGCGGAACGGTATCCGACAGAGAGTACTCCAACCGGTGCTGGGACTGGACCAGAGGATTTCCAGCACCGAGCTCGTTACCTTCACCGCGGTAGCCGTTGGTGGGGGAAGCCTGCTGCATCTCGCGACTTTTCTCCAGCTCCAGTTTCATGATGGTGTGCAAGAAATGGGTCCGCACACGAATGGGATTGAACTCTACTCTCCCGGTTGAATTGCTGCAGCCCTCTTTGGTGCAGCCACATGGAAAAGACATACGGTCCACCTAAAGGCATCACATTTACTGAGTAACTTCTTTTATTCTGATGTTATTATGACATCATTGTACTGCATCGTGCTGAGACTAGAACAAAGGCCATGAAGGCATTTACCTGGCACTTGATCCCTGCGATGCTGCAGGCACAGGTCTCCGGGTCACAGAAGACTCTGCAATCACAGCCACAGTCCTCTCTAGACATCCGGATGGCTCGCAGCTCATGTTTCTCCTCCACGTCAATCTTCTTAACCCCTGAAGAGCGCAGCAGTGCCCGACGCTTTTTAGTGGTAAGCGGCTGAAGGAAGAAGTACTCATCCACCTCTGTGTTGTCCAGATCGATGTCATCCTCAGAGATGTCCTCCGCGGTAAGCATGTTGGCCTCCTCAGACTCCACTGTGCCATTCTTCGTCAGCTGAAAACAAGCAGGATTCACATCCAGGCCGTTTTTATGTCAGTGAGGAGAAATATTTCAGCAAGATTGCATGTATATGATGTTCAGACACTGATTGCACAGCGTTTACCTTGAGCTTGATGGAGTTGAGTTTCTCCTCCTTCAGGTGATCTCTGAGCATGTCTCTGTGGATCCTCTCCTGCTCCAGGGCAAACTCACCCAGGGAGTACTGCCTGATCCAGCTGTGCCTGTTGGACATGCCTAGCGTGCTGCCTCCCTGGCTGGGGACGCTAGTGAACCCCTGCCGCCGGCTGAAGTAATACACTGTCACATTCTCGAAATTCACCCTCCGCGTCCGCAGGCGCTTCTCTCTCTTCAATATCGAATCGGCTGCAGAAAAATATGGAGGAAAAGTGTTGCCCTTTTTAGCAGGTCATCCTGATTGTTAAGTGTATTTTATGACTCTTTAATATTGGAGTAGAACTGATTTGTATAGCCCGTTAGCTGAAGACACATTTTTAAGGCATACGTGGTGTAAACTTGCAGTGAGTTTTGTCGATAAATGAAATAGGAGAAGATTTTTCCAGGCAGCTTTTCAGTGGGATTGATTTCATCAGATTTCTGTTTTTACGCTGAACATTCAATTCTTTCTGTGTGTCTTTTTAAGGAGAGCTCTGCAGGAGGGAGGGGCAGAGAGCAGGGCAACGGTGAAACATAAATAATCCCTTGCCTGGCCCAGAGATGAAGAGTGCTGGTTCACAGAAGCTGTGTTCCCACCATTCAACCCATAGCAGACAGACAGGACAAATAGAAACCATCTGGTTCCAGCAGCCCTCCTCCCCGCCCGAGACGGACAATCCATTTCATTACAGATGTAGAGCCGTCACAACGACTGTGCCGAGGAGAGGTTCATTAATGCAAACAGCTTTCAGCTTGTTTTATGCATTTAAAACAGCTAAAAGATGTTAATTACTATGTAATAAGCTTTTTATTTAAGCCAATGGGACAACCAAAATCTCTGGGGGATTTTTTTTTCAGGAAATGTTTCTTTAAAGATTCAAACCTGAGTGTTTC